>JAHHUM010000924.1:0-504381 GCA_036173005.1 Crenichthys baileyi
ACCCCCCCAGACTGTTTGCATCCCCGGGTAAGCGGGGGGGAAAAGGGGGGGTTTGGGCTGCTATCATGGCTTCCCTTGGGCCCCAATACTTGTGCTAGAGGGGGCGCGTCACTCCCAAAGGGACTACCGGACCATTCTTGAGGACCTGTGCTCCAGTGGTTAAAAACCCTTGTATCCTGGGGGTTCCTTGTATCAGGATACATGCCCCAAATACACACAGCAAGATGGTGAAAGTTGGTTTTTGTAAACTGAAAGTAAAAGTTGAAACCCCTGGCCGCCAGTCCCCAGCTAATATTATTGACCACTTTGGGTGTTTTGGAGGAGCGAGTCAGGAAACTTTTCCTCCACCATTTCACATAGTGACCTGGCCACTACCTGCAAAAAGAATGGCTTAAAATCCCTCTGACCACTGGGCGGGCTTGTATTTCATTCCCAAGACGAATTGACGCTGTATTGGCCGCAAAAGGAGGCCCTACACCATACTAATAAATTATTGTGGTCTAAAACCAGGTGTTTCAGTTTCATTGTCCAACCCGTGTAAATCTATGTTCAATACCTGAAGAGATGATGAGGCTCATCATAGCTGTCCTGTGATGCAACTGGGTGTAGAGCTGCTAATGTCCTGATTATCAACAAGTCGGGTTCATGGACATTTAGACTAATATAATCACCATTCCTTGGAGGATGGTATTGACAGTTATTCTGTGGAGAGGCTTAATGCCTGATTCTAATAAAGTTTTAAATCTGGAACAAAAAGGTCATGCAAGACAATGAATGAGACTGACTGCAGCCTTGGAGTTGGTTATATTTGATGGATCCACCCTTTAATTTATGATCTTTTGACCTTTCCTCTATCAAGATTCATAAGAAGAGACATAAAATATTCAAGATAATGATTAGTCATACCAAAGGAAATATTTGGTTGTGCTGACCTATTAATCAGATGGAAGTGCAGACACCACAGCTCTTTATTCTGACCTTCTTGATGTTGGCAAATATGCTGCAAGATGAACTCCAGAGATGAGAAAAGTGTTTCTGTTTGTTTAGTTGGGGATCTTCAAAAGGCTGGTCCGGTTTCCCAAAATGTTCTGTTACCGAGTTCCCCAAAAACCCCTTTGCAAAAACCTTCATTTACTAGCAATACCAAAAACCAAAACAGAAAGTTCTGTGAATTACTACTTGGATTGTTCTCCTGGAGCTTTATTTCCCATTTAAAGTTACATCATACCTCCAACACGCCTCTCTGTACATACTTTACATCTGAGTTTTTCCCTTTTCATGGGTTCCTGGGTGGGCCCGGCCCCAAAAGAAAACCACGTTTCTACATCTTTTTAGTTGGGTTCCAGGTGCAGTCTCGGCCATCTAGCAGCGCCACCAGGGGGCGCGGGTGCATGGGGCCGTTCATGATGGGAGGTCTGATGCCTAGCCATGAAAGAAAAGAAGTCAGATTACTCAGGAGGACCAGTAGGTTGTTTTTGGCTCTTTTATTATTTCACAAAGTATTTTTTGACAGCAGTCAGACAGGAAATGGGGGTGGGAAGACGAGGGCGGGGAGAAAAAGAGTCAACCTATTCAAACCCGCGGCAGCCTCACCCCTTTTGTCTGTAGGTTTTACAATTGGGATTGGTCGCCCCAGGGCCCAGCTCTGGGACTCCAGGGGTGGGGGCTTCAGGGGCTACATCCAAGTGGGAAAAATTCCAGAGCTTAGACATCCAGGTCTGCGACATCCAGGTCTGGGACATCCAGACGGGACACAAAGGCTGGGAATCCAGGATGGTACATCCAAGCTGGGCAACTGGCTGGGAAATCCCAAGGGTGGAAACCAGAGCTGGGACTCCAGACTGGCATCCCCGGAGGAAAAAACAATGGCTGGGGCACCAAGGCTGGGCATCCAAAGGCTGGGACACCCGAGCTTAGACATCCGGTCGGGAATCCAAACTGGGGGAAAAAACAAAAAAAAAAAAAGGGTGGGACATCCAAGCTGGGAAAAATCCCGAGCTGGGGGATCCAGGCTGGGACATCCAAACTGGAAAAAACAAAAGGCTGGGAAAATCCAAAACTGGGACAAACCAAGGCTGGGACATCCAGAGCTTAGACATCCAGGTCTGGGGGATCCCGGGGCTGGAAACCCAAAAATTTGGGTTGGGGCAGTCCATCCAAAAATGAACCCGAGGGCACCCTTTTTAAAATATTTGTATCCTGTGGCAGACATTGTTTGTTGAAACTTGTTCAAACCCCCTGGGAAAACCCCCCCGCGTCCCTTTTTAAAAAAAACTTTTTATCCAAAAAGTTCCTATACGCCTTGGAAAAATGGATTGGGAGGGAAATTTGAATGGACCCCAACGAAACCCTAAAAAGGTACGACGGGGGCCCTCCTGACACTTTGATTTTTATTCATTAATCCCCCTTTAGGTCCCAAACAATTAAACCTGAAGGTGTCTGGGTGGGTCCTGCAGGGGAGGTGAAAGACATTTACTCAGACACAACGGGCCAAGCAGCTCCACTTGTGCACCTTTGTTCAGGTTTAACAGGAACTGTGGAGGGCTGGAAGCTGCATTTATTAGTTTTCTTTAAATATTCGCTTCACTCCATCCACCTATTAATTGTTCCAGATCACTGACAGACACGCAGACTTAGTAGTAAGATAAGAACCAAACAAACATGCAGATTCAGATAAAGATCAACAATCCTCTGTATTTCATTAGAACTCTTTGACTTGCAAAGTTTGACAGCCTCCTTGAACTGCTGATGCAGCGGACTCTTTGCTGACTTTTTTCCCTCATCTCATGTCTGTCATGCAGGCCCTTTCTCTCAATAACAAATTTTCTGTCATTTTTATCAAATTTCCTTTGAGACGAAGAACCTCCAGATGGAAAACATCAGGGGCATTCCAAAAAGTTACAGGGCATTTTTTTTTGGGGGCCCCAAAGGTGTTTAAAAAATTTCTTTTAGGGGTCTAAAAAAAACAAATTTTTTAAATTTTCAAGAAACTCTGAGGGGTGGGTGAAACCCCCGGGGACTGACGTTTGGGCAGCTTAACCCCGTAAATGGGGGTTGGAAAATGTTAGGAAAACATGCAACCAGACAAATATTTTTGTTTAATGCGAGTCCCGGATGATTGTTTTCCCCTCGAGTTTTCCCCAAAATTGCCGCCCAAGGCATCCTTTTGTGGGGCTCTGGAGTTTTTTATTTTGTACAAACACCCATTCCCTTTATGATTTGGGTTGTATTGTTTGTTTTTCAGCTGCCATGTTTTTAATTGGACTTCCTGTTTTTAGTGGTGATTGAACTTACTGCCCCTAAGAACTGGTCAGGAGTTAGTTGTTTCCCGATTTTAGCTGGTTTTTTAGTGGGGAAAAGGGAAACCATTAACAAAGGGTTTTTTTAGGGGAGGGGGGGGGAGTCCCAAAGGTTTTCAAAGCGGAAATTCCCCCAAAAAAACGGGGGATTTTTTCCCCAACGCAGCCACATGGAGTTTCAAAATGCTGTGAGCCAAGGCCTCTAGCGCCACAAATCCCCCACTTTTTTTGCCTTTAAACCCGCAAATTTAAACCCAAAAGAATGGGGTTTTTGTGAAAATTTCACAAGTCAGATTAATGAAACATGCCTTGATGGAGCGAATCCTGTAACTCCTTCAGTGGATGTTTGTCTTGTGTGAAGTCCTGCAGGTTGGACCTAACCTGATACTGGTATCGCTCAGGAATACTCTTATTGGTTCATCTCCAGTTAAAATACCATGGTTTCGTGATATTTATATAAAAATTTAGAACAGCGACATATAACATGATCTACAGGTTAGCCTAAAAGTATTCATACCCCAGGCAGATTGAGGTTTAAAGTTATATTTCAATTTGACAACATCATTTCCTCCAACTGGAAGCAATATGGACGTTTTGGAGCGGCCCAGCCAGAGTCCACACTTGGTTCTGATAGAGGATCTTTGGAGGGAGCCAAAGATTAGGGTGATGGTAAGGAGGCCTTCCAACCTCAAAGACTTGGAGCACCAGAGGAGCAGAAAGCCTCCTTTTACCCTGGTACTGGAAACCAGTCCATGCTGACCTGGGATCCAGCCACATTCAAGTTCCTTTGGGATTTTGCACATGATGATTTTACAACATTATACGATGATTGAGGTTGAGTTAATTGTGCAGCTCTACTCCAAACAAGAACCATCTACTGGGTCAGTATGACCAGAACAGAATCACTGAACAGCTCAGATAAATAGAGATGGGAACAGCAGATTTTAGCAGCTTTGTGGCTTTAAGGACCTTGGCTGACCCTGATCCTGGAAACTAGACCAGCCTAGTTGCATGCAGAGATCATATGAAGATAGGTGCCTTTTTCTCTGTAGTTATGGTTATTTTTTTAAACCGCCGGGTCCGAACCTCCTTCTGGATTTCTCAGCTCAGTGTGTTCTGTCTGTTAAACACAGGATTATTGTTTTTTCCCTTATATGGACAGCATTGTTGTGCAAACACGTTTACGTCAGACTTTCTAATGTTGATCATCACAAACAGAAACTTGCATGTCTGCTCCTCAGTTCTAGAAACTGGTTGAAACTGCTTTCTGCTTCATGTTGCAACCCTTTGACAACGTCTGGGCTTTAAATTCTGCAGAACTGAAGCTGAGCTGATTGCATTTCTTCGTCCCATTCACAGAGTCCTGTTTGGTAAAACGCCAGCCTAACAGGATCCGCCTCCCTGCTGTTGAACAGACATGTTAGTATGGTGCCCTGCTCACTGAGGAGATGCTGTGCTGTAACAATCAATCAGTTCATGTGAACAGGACCGGATTGAGTGTGAATGGAAGCCCGGTTTGAATAAACGGACAGGATTTTAGCTCTCTCCACTGCTCAGCTGTCTGGCAGAAACTCTGGATTTGGACTCTAACAGAGATTCCAGACATTTCTGCCGCTCACACTTTGTCAGACTGAAGGAGGAAATAACTCCCATTCCAGCACCATGTCTGACCTTGGGAGGACCAGTCTGCAGACTGCTGATCTGGACTTTATAATAAAACAGCGCCATCCTCACAGTCTTCATCTTTCAGCATCACCATGCACTGTAAATATGAACCCGCTCTCTCTTAATTTTTAAACTGAACAAACCTAAAAGCCTGTTAGATCTTGGAGCCATTTTATTAAGTGTATTTGCTGCTTTCTTGTGACATTAAATACTCATCAAGTCTTTATTGTATGAAATAATTGCCCAGCTCTTTCTCTCAGTCCATAATGCTTTTTTCCATTCATTCCTCCCTTCCTCCTACTCCAGAGCCTCCTCTACCCCCTGCAGCCTGGGGGTGGGGTGACTGCTGGGATCTTTCCCAGAGCAAACTGGCCTCTTGACAGCCAACTGGGATCACAACTCCAGTCCTGCCCCTGCATCCAGCTTCTCTGCAGTTTCAGCTTGATTCGGACTCCATTAAACGGATATAATGCATTTGGAGCCAGTGCAGCAAAATAGAGGGAGGGGCATACAAGCAGTGGCATAAAAACATATGAAGGGTTTTAAAAAAATATTGAAATGAGTAAAAATAATCTAGCAGAATCAAAAGTCCATCCCAAAAATGTAAAAATGATCCTGAGCTTGAATAATAAAGTGTCTTGAACTTTTTCACATTTTGTCACATTATAAAAACAAACTTAAATGTATTTTACTGGCATTTGTAATGAGCTCGCTGAGCCAGAACCTTGTAGTACCACCACTCACTGCAGGTCTTTTGGGGTTCGTCTCTAAAAGCTTTGAACATCTGCAACCTGAATGTTTCTCCATATTCCTCTTTACTAACAGCTCCACTCACTCAGATTGGATGGAGAACATCAGTTTTCAAGTCTTGCCAAAGATTCCCAGATGGAATTAGTTCTGGACTTTGACTAGGCCATTCTAATACCTGAATCTGCTTTGATCTAAACCATCCCATAGTCTCTGGTGGCTGTATGTTCAGAGTGGTTGTCCTGCTGGAAGGTGGACCTCTAGTCTCAGGTCTCCTGCAGCCTCTAGCAGGTTTTCTTCCAGGATTGTCCGGGATTTTGCTCCATCCAACTTCCCATCAACTCTAATCATCTTCCCTGTCCCTGGTGAATAAAAGCAGCCCCACAGCATGATGCTGCCACCTCCGTGTTTTACTTTAGAGCTGGTGTGTTCAGGTTGTTGTGCAGTGTTAGTTTTCCTCCACACACACAGGAGTTTGCAGGTTGGCCATAATTTAATCGTTGGTCTCCTCTGATCAGAGGATATTTCACGCCACATTTTTCAGATGTTTATTTGTAAAAATGGTTGAAAAAAACAAGAATCAGTTTCAAATGAACTTCAAATGAACTGAAGGTGAAGCTCTGGGGATGGTGATGATCTTTTCTTCCCTGCAAGGGGGGGCAGATTTTATCGGTCAGAACCGACCACCACCCCTGATGTATCCTTTCATCACCATCCCCTCATGTGTTGTTCCTTCACCCTCTGGTCTCCATCTCATTTCATTTTGCATCGTCCAGTTACTGTTTTTGCTTCTTTTTCTGTCAGTAGCACTAAAACAATCAGTCCCAGACATCTGCTCCATTCACACCAGAGGGGTAAGAGGAGACAGGCAAACCCCCACACCCGGTCCTCTCTCCTTCCTGTGCTTTCACACACACACCATCACACCCATATACTCAGGAATACAGGTGCATGCCCAGCTCACCATTTCTATGCTGGGTGACATTCACTCGTATTTACATGATGGCCATGCAGGTCTCCTTCCCACCCAGACTCCTCCTGCATCTTCCTTATTTGCTGGCAGCTCCAACAAGCTGCTTCAGGTTCAGCAGCTTTTTGTTCCCACTACAAAACAAAGTGTCTGCTGCAGGTTTTTAGTTTAGGCTCAAGCTCTGAGGCTTCACTCTTCAGTTTCCTCAGCGCTTAGAAATCCGAGACAGTTGGAGAAAAGTCATCCCTAGAAAGCAAAGTTTTCTGCACTATCATAGAAATAATGCAAAGGAGGATCTGCTCAGTGGATCTCCACTGTAGCTTCGTGAATCAATAAAGCCAAACAGCATTACTTACAAGCATGAGGAATGCTGGAAAATCATAGCAGGGAGAGGTTTTACTGCATGACGGAGCATGCATCTATTGGTTTCAATCTTCTAGCCAATTAGAAAAGGCACTCCTTTTTTATTACCATCCTCAGGATCCTCACTGTGATGTGTCTGCTTATTTTGCACCTCGTGAAGTTCAAGAAGCTTCTTTATGCAATGCTTGTACTACAGGAAATACCACAGTTTTATGTGGTTGTAACCGGAAAACAGCATGATGTTCAGGCTCTTATACTGGACCAGAACAAAGTCACATTAACTTCAAAGTTTTAAGTAGTGTCCCTTTAAATCCTCTGCAGTCAGGGTGCATAATGATTTAATGATTGAGGGTATTATCAATCATATTCAGGGGCGGAGAGCTGCTGTTGGGGAGGCTGTGGGATTAAAATGCATTTTTACCTGTTTAGGGTAACATACTAATCTTTTATCATTTAAATATGTTTGGGGGATCTTTTTAAAAAACATTGATCATCTTTTAAATTACACTTTATCCCCCTGAGGTTGGTTTTAGACAGACTGCTGCCCTGAGATTTCCCAGAAAATTTCCAGAGGGATCTGTGATTTTCCAGCCTGTTCCTTAGCAGAAACTCTAGAAGCCAACTGAGTGTGACCGTGTGTGAACGAAGAAAATATGCCGGAGCATGCTGCTGAGAACTGCTGCTTGTTGCGTTCACCTGCTGACCTGCATGTTGCTTCGTGTTTCTCAGGAATATTGTGAAGATGTTGAAATGCATGCACACAGTGGCCATCACCAAGGAGGTTCAAACTGATTAGCAGAGGGAACTTTCTGCATGGTGTCCTCCAGGAAACGTTTAAATGGAAACTGGGGAGAAAATCCAGACTGAACCTTTCTTCTAGAAAACACCTCCTGTTCCTGTCTAGAATTTACTTCAAGGCTGCAGGAGCTTGTAGGTTAACTGTTTACTGCAACCATGTCTTGACAAGTCTGCCTAAAAGCTGATCCAGAACACTGCTGCCCGCGTCTTCACTAGAACCTAGAAAGTAGAGCGGATCACCCCAGTTCTAACCTCCTTGCAGTGGCTCCCTGGACCTCAGGGAAAGCCAGAAGTATTCAGAGAAATACTTCTGTTAGTTTCTAAGTCACTGAATGGCTTAGCACCAAAATACATTAAAGATCTATTGCTGTTTCAGACCACTGAGGTCTTCAGGTTCCAGTCTACCCTGCAGAACCAGAACCAAACATGAAGAGGCAGCATTCAGTTCTTCTGATCCACAATCTTCCAGAAAACTGCAGAGATGCTGAATTCCTGAGTTCTTTTAAATCCAGGTTAAAACCCAGTAGTTCAGAGTTACTTTGTTTCTTCTATTTAAACTATGAACTAAAACATAATTAATTGTCCTTATTCTGCCACTGCTGTGGACTTTTCTGTTTTATTATGTTTCATTCATGTAAAGCACTTTGAATTGTCTTGTTACTGAAATGTTCTCTACTAATACAGTCCTTGCCTTACAGTTATTTTATCTGCAGGTTTACTGACTCACCTGTCTAAATTATGAACAACAGACTCAGGTAATCTGTGCTTTATACAAATCCTCAAAGTAGAAATTATGGTCTGCTGACTAATAGATGCTTTTGGATGTTACTTTGCAGACCTGTTATTTTTCTGAACATAAAAGTCCTATTATTTGGACACGTCTAGACCGCTATGCCTCTGCTTATAGATTTCTGAATAAATAACGTTTAGGAGTTTTTATTTGTAACAAGGATCGTCTCCTTTAAGGCAGCCAGCAGATCTTTTATTGCTGCTGAAACACTTCATACATCTGGAAGTGCTGGGAAACATCCAGCGTACATCCCTCTATGAAAATCCAGTTTACATGGATCCATCCAACCATCCAACCATCCATCCATCCATCCATCCATCCATCCATCCATCCATCCATCTTCAAAGCCTTATGTCTGTAGACAATCTGAATTAAATTAAATTCATTGTCATGTTTAGTATTACCTAAAATCTCTGGGAATTTGAGTCTGGATTAGTCTGGAATTTTAACAGGAAAACTGTAAAGGAACCCTGGGAACCCTTGTCTATTTTACGATCCAAACCGATGTAATAAAATCTAAAATATTTCTCCGAGCTGACAGGTCATCACAGCCGTTTCCCTCCTAACATCTGAAGGTGTTCCAGGAGGTTCGCAGCCTGAGGACATTCGGCACCAAGCTGTACGTGACTCTCAGAATATAGACTGAAGTATTAGTATTTATCACACAAATCTGATTTTGTGCCGACCGATGAAATGACATCCGTTCACATTTCCAATCTCCACCTTTTCAGTCATATCAAACCTGACCCCCACACAGAGAGCAGGGGCCCCAGCAGCACCAGGAGCAGATTATATCCATCTCTCCTCTCGCAAAATCAAATGCCATGACCAAATCAGATTATTTAAGAGAAGCATCTTCCTGAACCATCGTTCCCTCTATTTACTGAAACATTGAACTATTTTCTGGCGGGTGGGGATTTAGAAGACTCCTTTTCTCCACCCAACGCCATAGAGGGGGGGCGTCACAAGAAGATCTGAAGTGTAACTCAGATCTTTGATGTGATGAAGAGCTCAGAGCTTGTTTATGCCACTGTTTCTTTTGAAAGCAAAGGCCTCATAATCATTCATCTTCACACCCTCCTCCTCCTCCACACCCGACCCCCACCTTCCACTGCTTTCTTTTCTTAGCAGCCCTACCTTGATCCAAGAATTTCTAGAATAGTCCTTTCCAGTCTCCATCACAAGGTGCATTCATCACTTGTGTGTAAACAGGCGTCAGAGCGTGCGTTTGTGCCTGAATCCATGTGCCGCTGGAGTTCACGTGCTCGTGCGTTTGGGCAGATTGTGAGTGTGTGCACTTCAGGGAAGCTCGCTCCAAAAAAGAAGCATAATGAGAGGGAAATATGTGTCATGTCCTTGCTACCCCTCCAAGGAGAGAGATCTATTTCTGTTGCTGCGAGTGGAGGTGTTCGAGCAGCCTTCAATAGCAGAGATTTTCTCTTCACACACACACCCACACACACACACACACACACACACTTCAGTGAAAAGGACAAATATTCTCTCTCTGTAAGCGATAAAACATAATAGTGTGAGAAATACTAGAGAGGAGGAGACAGAAAAAGAGAGGAAGAGAGTGAAGGGGGAGGGGAGAATGAAGGTAGAATAATGTACACTCAGTTCACACACACACACACACACACACACACACACACACACACACAGATATCTGCGCAGATAAAAGCAGAGAGCTGCTTGTTTACCTAGAGGCATGCCTTTGTTGAGGAGATGTGAGCTTCCCATGGCGTGTTACCCAGGCGGCCAGCACTCTGCACAGACATGAACAGGAATCCAGTCGGCATATGGCGGCTGTGGCCAGCTACCTCGCTTCCCTCAGTCCTTCTCCCAGCCCCTCAGTGACAAGCATACACATGTGCTCCCCCTTTTTTCTCTCGTTCCCCTCCCTTCCGTCCCCGCCACTCGCCTTCTCTCTATCTGCCTCACCCCTCCCTCTTTCGCCGCCTCCCTCCCCTTCCTTCCTCTGTTTCTGCTACAGAGAATCTCTCCTCCTTCCCTCTATCACTCATGTAGAATGAGAAGAGGAGAGCATGCACACCGAGTGTAGAAAGTGCTGCATTTATGGGAATGGGAGGGCGGGAGAGCAAAGGGAACTCACAGTCCAGGGTGTGTGTGGGGAGGAGCTAACGTTGGCAAAAATTCATCTTTTGTTTCCTGAAAAACGACAAGGAGGAAAAAAGAGTCGAGTTATGCAATAAGAAGGCAGATAAAAGGGGAAAAACCAGTTCTGCTGATTTAGTTAAACTGTAACCATGAAGAACAAGTCAGAAAATAATATAAGAAATATGTTTTTCATGTTTAAGACATTTCATGTTGGTGGGTTCACATCTTCCCAGGTGGTTTGGTCCACTTTAAGGGGCTCAGAAATTCCCACTAATTTAGATACATGACCTTCTGCAAGTTGCAGAGAAATCGCGTGCCTTTTGTAGCCATCAAGTTAATCTTAGTAGAAACGGAAGAGCCCATAAAATGATCTGCTTTCCTGGCACTGATTCCACTTTTAAGAGTAGTCCAAAACATCCCAGAGCTATTCCAGAAGCGTAATGTTAGCCTTCTATATCCAGTCCAAAACCAGTTCTGTTTGGGATGATGGTTCTGCTGGAACACCCAACTGTCTCCAACTTCCAACCATCTAGCTGCTGCTCTGAGGTGAAGTCAATTCAATTTAATTAATTATTTCATCCACCTTGTGGAATGCAGCAGTTTAACTGGCAGAAAAAGCAACCCCTCAGCATCATACCAGCACCACCGTACATGACAGCTGGTACAGTGTTTGTGGTTTAAAAGCTTCACCTTGACTCCACCAAACATGCTTTGGTGTTTTTCTATGTTTAAAGACATAATCATGATCTTGCAAACTGTTCATCTGTGTGCTTTGGTCTGATTAGCACCTGTGTTATAAATGTGGCCAGACTCTCACTGTTCCTGCAGTGGAGACGTCCCAGCTTCTACCATCCATTCGTGTCCAACCTGGAATCACGGTGATAAAGACACTCTGTTAGCTGCCAGAGGTCTTTACGTCACTCCCTCAGTCACCCGGTGGTAGTGTTCTTCAGCACCACAAAGAGGCAGGCGATCTCTTTTTAAAATCTGTAATTAAATGTAAAAACTACAATGTCTTGCAATAGTATTCATACCCCTTAAATCTGTTCCTTTTTTCAGATTAAGACCATAGACTTCAATTTATTATTAAAAATCACCTAATTAGTAAATAGAGTCTGTCTGTGTGTAATTTAATCTCAGCAGAAAGGCAGCTGCACACCACACTTTTCAGATTCTTGTTAACAAGCCATGCCTTTCGTTACACTTCACAAATATGCTCTACTCTGTGTTGGTCCCATAAAATCCCAATAAAACCTAATGCAGTTTGTGAATGATGACTAAATGTAGGACAGAGTGTGAATACTTTTGTGTTTTATTCATTTCTTGCTGATTTAACATGTTGAATGTTGAGTGCAGTTTTTCTATGTTCTCCTAAGAACCTGAAAAAAATTCTAAATATCACTTAAAGATAAGATGCAGTTCATTAGCCTGTTTTTACCCGAAGGAAAACTCAGCATATCGGTTGGTGCACAGCAGGTTTTCATATATCCAAAATAAAGTGCTGCTTTGTTCATCCTCTGTTTTTGGTGGTGCTTAATAAAGTTAAGCTCCAGCTGGTCTCTTCCCCAGTAGCAGAAATAAAAATGGACGTAGGCTGATCTTTCCCCCCACGCTGACACAAAGCTGCAGAGATGGGCTTCTCCCTGCGAGACTAACTTTGTCAACATCTCTTACATCATCGCTTTGACACAGAGCCAGAGAGCTCTGATGGAGATCGAGCCCAATCAGAAGCTAGTGAGGGTGCATGTAGTGGTGGGAGCAAAAATAAAATCAGATGTAGCGTGTTCTGTAGCTGCTTCCGCTGCTGAACTACTGCATCTCGTCTGGATGGTTTTTATGGTTTCTTAAAGTGGAAATAATTCAAATTTATTTCTCAAAAATAAATTTGGGTACAGTTCAGAAAATATGAATATTGTGAAAAAGTTCAATATTTTTCCTTAATTACAGAAAGTGAAACACACACACACACACACACACACACACATAAACACATGTATAATGAGCCAAAACAAGACACCTTCTGGCCTTCATGCACAATGTGCACCAGGGGTGGATTGTGGAGAAAATGTGTGTGTGTGTGTGTGTGTGTGTGTGTGTATATAAATTAAGATATAAATATATATGTTTGTTTTTTAAGTAAATCTTCACTCTTCATTTTGCAGTATGTTGCCTCCACCAAACAGACTGAATTATAACCCAAAGCAGAACCTTTATTCACCTTCATATCTGAGGCAGAAAGCTAACGTGTAAATAATATTGCAGCTGAAATATATTTTGCTGTGGCATCAGAGGATCTATGAGGTGTAATATGTTGACTTTGCCACTGTAAAAACGACTGTGTTTCATGTAGCGGATTTAATATCTCGCTCTGATAATGTAAGGCATTTCATAAAATCTGTCTGTTCAGCAGCTAAACTGGTTTAATTCAGGCCCTGTAAATATCTAACACACTTGTTATGACTCTGCACGCAGATAATGAAGGAACATTGAAGAAGAAATATGTTGGCTGCTTCAGCTTTTCCACCAAACTCACACCAACAACCAGCCGAGTGTTAAATCTTGAGAAGGTGTTGGTGCAGATGATTCTCTGCATCTCATCTCATCCCAGATATTCTCTCTGGAGACACAAGAGACCTGGAGCATGTCTGGAGCTTCTGGATGAAGACGGAGAGGTATCTGCATCACTTAGGATATAATGAATGCACATTGGTATACAGCGCCTTAAAGAAGTATTCACACCCCTTAAAACATTTCACATTTTGTCACATTGCACCCATAACCTTTATGTATTTTATCTGGATGTGATAAAGTAGTGAAGATTTATGAAGTGGAAGAATGAAAATACCTGCTTTTCAAAATATTTCACAAATGAAAATCTGAAACACAAATAAAACCGATAGGTGTGGTGTTATTTCTTATTCAACCCCTCTATTCTGACACCCCTAAAACAAATCCAGCTGCATTCAGAAATGTCCTAATCAGTAACCTGAATCTAAGTGCAGATGTTCTGTTATCAGAGACCATTAAAGAACATCAGAGAACAAACAGCATCATGAGGACCAAGGAACAGAGCAGATAGGTCAGGGAGGACATTATGGAGATGTTTAAAGCAGGGTTAGGTTCTACTACAACATCCCAGATGTTTAAAGCTGGTGGAGGCAAAGTTCTGACTCAGCGGGGCTGAATACAAATGCAAATCCCACCTTTTCACATTTTTATTTGTAGAAAATTAAAGAGAACCGTGAATATGTTTCATTCCACTTTATAATTCTGCACTAGTTTCTGTCACATAAAATCTCAATAAAACACAGGAATGTTTAATTCCTGGTTGTGTAGGGTGGTGACTGGGTTACAGTTGGAACCTCACAAAATGGAAAAAGGTTCCAGGGGTGTTCATACTTTTGTGAGGGGCTGTAGGAACAGGGACTTTGACTCCTCAGGTTTGTGTCCAACCTGAACGTTGATATTCATGTGTAATGTTGCAGAGGTCCCACCCTGTTCTCTCCTTACAGTCTCTGCCCCAAACCTCTCACCTGCACACACCTTCTGCCTTCACCTGCTGCTCCCCCGTTTCACCATCTCGGTCTGATCCACACTCCGTCGACCCACCCCCATTCCTCCTCCCTGCATCCTTATCCCTCCTTTTTTCCTCTATCCTTCTCATCATCCATCTCCACCCTCTCACTCCTTGGCTCTTCTCTCTGTATTCACTGCAGCATGTCTAATGGTTCTGCTTCTTCGCAGCAGATCTAAAACACGGAGGCAAGACGAGCAGCAGCCTCCAAACCGCCAGCCTTATCAGAACTGACAGCCAGCTAGACCTAGAGCTATCACCAACGCACACCCACACAAGTAATTAAAACTGTGTCTGCACAACGACACAGGCGTTCCCACTGGGGCAGCTGCATGTAAAACGGGTGTATTGTGGTGCACACTGAAATACGACTACATGATGTGAGATGATGCTGCACTATTGGATATGCAAAAAGATGCATGAGATGCCACCAGAGCCTGAAACAGCCTCACACACCAACCACAAACACCCACAGAACAAATTGGATTCATGGGTCCCAAACGCTGAGCTGCAGAACGATGTGGATGCCTCTACAGATGCTGCACAGTGACTCTCTAACATGCAGTAGGTGGAAGCGGCTAGTCCTGCAGGCATGAAGGATGGAGCTTTTTGTATAAAATAAAAGGGAGGGCAGGGAGGAAGAGAACGTCTCATATGAGAAAAGAAGGGCAGAAGATAAGATGGAGGAACCGGATTTATATCCATTATTTGAGACTGAATAAAACCACCGAGGCTAAACAAAGCTTGAAAACATAACTATTCAAAGCTTTTACATTAATATAGACATAAATTACCCCACATGCCTTAAGGGATGTGAACAAAAACAGGGTTAGGTTTTATGAATATTTCTGCTTTTTAACGACTTGTCCTCAAAATAAAGAAAAAAACTCATATTTTCAAATTTTACAGAATAACAGGATGAGCCAATAATATACAGTTAAATCAGAAAATCTGTCAAAACCTTTTTTCCTTTGCCAAAATATTTTTTTTCATTAAGAACTAATGCATTCAAAACATTTCTCTGCTATTCCTGCATGAAATGGTCATTATTTATTAACATGAGCCGTAGAGACGGTACCATAGAGGTGCATTAATCCCTGTTGTAAAACATTTTTCTAATGTTTTAAAACAAAGACTAATTTATGAACGTTTTAAATCGGGTTTAGCTTCTGATGTTAGCATTCGAATGGTAAATAGACTGAACCTTCTGACCATTCAAAGTGCTTCTACACTACAGCCACATTGGCAAACACGCACACATTCACACAGATCAGAAAGCAACATGAGGCTGAGCGCCTTGCCCAAGGGCACATCGACGAGTGACAGGGAGGGTGGGATTGAACCCAGAAGTTGCCAATTGCAAAAAGCTAATCGTGGTCCAGACACCTCTGTCAGCACAGCTAGCATCACAAACCTTCAACATACAGTAAAGTGATGAAATGCTACACAGTGTGCGATAAAACGATGTAGGATAGGCAGACTGTCACCAGCAACCACAAAGAATAAAGTTTCTTCTGAAAGCTCAGACGTCCCGATTTTCTTAAACAACCTGTTTGGCTTAGAGAGGGTAGAGAAGGCGTCTGAGATCCAAACCAACATTTCAGTGCTGTGGTGGTAAAACAAAAGCTTTTATAATTGAGAATTAATTATTGACAAAGGAGATAAGTAACTAGAATAAACAATGTGAAAAGGTGTGCAGTCAGATTTGTTAACAAAACACTCATTTTGAATGAAAATTACATTTCAAAGTTGGTTCTATTTTTAGATTAATTGATGTAAAAATTGAAGGCCGCTCTTGGAAAAATTTATTTTTAAAGAAACACAAACTGCAAGCATAAACCAGACCACAAAATGATACAGTGAGAACAGGAAGCTGTCAGACTGTACATCTAGACACCAATCCTCCACCCTGTTTGGTTTAGCACAGAGTTATGTCATCAGACCTGAAACACGCAGAATGAGGTGTAATTACAGCAGCAACCATCACATAAATCACACACACACACACTGAGTACACAACAGGAAGTTCTCAGTGAGGGGCCATAAAATGCATGAAACCTAACTTCACCTTCCTCTCTGACTCCGCTGCTTCACTCTGAAGCCAAGTGGGCGTACCATGCAGCAAGTTATGTATCAACTTTAGATAACCAAATATGGTTCCAGCCAATCAGCAGAGACTGGCACTGGACTGGGGCCAATGGTAGGGTGGTGACTGCAGCTGAAGGGGAGGGAGGGGGGATCTGACCCAACACAGGAAAGGAAATGTGACCACGATCGATGATAGGAGATTCCACACTGGAATCAGTTTAATTCAGTCAGTCAGTCAGTCATTTTCTACCACTTCTTCCATAGTGGGTCGCGGGGGAGCTGGTGCCTATCTCCAGCAGTCTATGGGCGAGAGGCGGGGTACACCCTGGACAGGTCCAGTTTAATTCAATTCAATTTTATTTATATGGCGCCAATTAAGGAAATGTTTGAATATGCTGAATCCATTATATGTTTTCTAATTTTCTAACATAGAACATGCATGTGTCTCTGCACAGAGAGATAAATGAACTATTTAGTTAAACACAATTCAGTTTTATATTCAATTCAGTTTTATTTATATAGTGAAAATGTACAACACGTCGTCTCAAGGCACTTCACAAAAGTCAGGTTCATACATTCCAATTAATCCTAATCATTGAACAGTGCAGTCAGATTCAGTTATTTATTCAAATTGGATAAAAAGTTTGTCTATCTAAGGAAACCCAGCAGATTGCATCCAGTCAGTGACTTGCAGCATTCACTCCTCCTGGATGAGCATGTAGAGACAGTGGACAGTCACTGGCGTTGACTTTGCAGCAATCCCTCATACTGAGCTTGCATGTAGCGACAGTGGAGAGGAAAAAACTCCCTTTAACAGGAAGAAACCTCCAGCAGAACCAGAACCAGGCTCAGTGTGAGCGGCCATCTGCCACGACCGATGGGGTTAGAGAGAACAGAGCAGAGACACAAAGAGAACAAAGAAGCACTGATCAGGAGTACTTTCTATGGGAAGGAAAAGGTAAATGTTAATGGATGTAGCTCCTTTAGTCGTTTCACCTAGAAAGAAAGAACAGATAAACTCTGAGCCAGTTTTCAATGTTAGAGTCTGAAAGAGAGCAAATAGAGTTAGTTACAGTAAAAGCTCAGTCAGTAGCTATGTCTAGGAGAGAGAAAGGGTTAAACACTGAAAGACAGGGCCATGTGGATCATCTGTTAGAAGGAGAGCAGCTCAGCCGATGCCCCCCTCCAGGAAGGTGTCACAGGTAGACACAGAGCCAGGCCAGATGTAGCTTCTAGAAAGATTAAAAAGAGAGGGAGAATATAGAGTTAAAAGCTGAAATAACAGCAAATAATGCAAAATTGAAGAGTAGTGTGAGAAAGTAGCGAAGAGGGTGAAAGTGGTCATTATGTCCTCCAGCAGCCTAAGCCTACAGCAGCATAACTACAGAGATAGCTCAGGATAACCTAAGCCACTCTAACTATAAGCTTTATCAAAAAGGAAAGTTTTAAGCCTAGCCTTAAAAGTAGACAGGGTGTCCGCCTCACGGACTAAAACTGGGAGCTGGTTCCACAGGAGAGGAGCCTGATAACTAAAGGATCTGCCTCCCATTCTACTTCTAGAGACTCTAGGAACCACCAGTAAACCTGCAGTCTGAGAACGAAGTGCTCTGTTAGGAACATATGGAACAATCAGATCTCTTTACTATAGTGTTGCATATTAGCATTATCTCTGTAAAGTGTCCTTTAACTTGTTGCATATTTATGAAACAAAATCCCACATTAGATTCTTGATGGATCTGTACATAATGACTCTTCTTCATTAATGTCAGGCTTTTATAGTTTAGTCCAAAGGTATTAGATATAAGTATACTTTCATTCAGCCAAGAACCTTGTTTCTTGGGAATGTGGTATGCATTGGTACTCAGACTCCTTTAGTCTAATATGCCTAAATAGAATCCAGTGCAACCAATATTCCGGTAGTCACCTTATTATTAAAGAGTCCAACTGTGAGCAATTTATACTTAGAATAAATGCAGCTGTTCTGTGAGGGCATCAGAGGTTGGTTGGACATCTGAATGAGATAAAAAGAGGATGGACCAAGTGCAGACCTACCAAGACATACCCTGCTAAACTGACAGGCTGGGCAAGGAGAGCATTCATCAAAGAAGCAGCCAAGAGGGCCATGGTAACTTTGGAAGACCTGCAGAAATCCCCAGCTCAGGTGGGAGAATCTGTCAACAGCACAACATTTTGTCATACACTCTTCCAATCTGGTCTTTCATTGTTCAAAGAAAGTCATTAGAAGATATGTTTGCTATAGCCATAGGACACATCGCACATGTGTGGAGGAAGGTGCCCTGCTCAGATGAGACCAAACCGGAAACCTTTTGGCCTTAATGCACTGTGCGAACAATGTGTGGTGGAAAACTGACCCTCCAACTCACCTAAACTCACCATCCCCATGGCTTCATGCTGTGGGGATGCTTATCTTCAGCAGGGAAAGGGGAGCTGGTCAGACTTGATGAATGGAGCTAAATCCAGGACAAGCCTGGAAGAAAACCTGTTAGAAGCTGCAGAAGATTTGAGACTGGGGTGGAGGTTCACCTTCGAGCAGGACAACCACCCAAAACATACAGCCAGAGATACAATTGATGGTTCACCTGAATGCATATTCATGTGGTAAAATGGCCTAGTCAAAGTCCAGACCTACATGCAACTGAGAATCCAACTAGGTTTTGACTCAGGGGGTATCAGTGCCACTCATCAGATTTTAATATGTAAAATATGTAGAAAACCATGTATAATGTTACTCCACTCTACAACTATGCATTACTTTGTGTTCTCATTTAAAATCACAACAAATTACGCCGAATTTCGTAGTTGTTCAAACTCAGAGTTTAGGAGCCAGGAAAATTAAAAGGAAATAGCACACACTCTGCGTCAGTACTGGCACCGCGTCGAAAGGTGGCGGTAGTGAACACTGAGGCCATTCTGAGCTGAAGGAGAGAAACAACAAAAACAGCCACAAGAAACTCACAAAACCAAGATGGCGGTACAGGAGACAGCAGCTCAGCTGTCCATGGCTCTAAAAGTCCAAGAATACCCCACCTTGAAGGTAAGCAGCACACAAATGGATATATGTTCATGCTCCTGTGTGTATCACGTTGCCAGGACGTCTTGTTCTGTTTAAAGGAGAGTAATTAGTAGTTAATTAGAGAGCGCCTCGGCGAGCATAACAGGGAGGCTAAGGCTAGCTGAACCAGCATAGCCAGAACACCAACCTCTTGGATTTAAAGGGAAATATAAAAAGCGTTAACACGTTTTGACGTGTTTGGTGGTTATCTGGTTAGCGTTCGGTTTGATGGCCTGGTCGGTTTGGATTATTGGTGCTGAATCCTTCCAAAGGTCCGCAGTTGTTAGATTAAATTCGGGCTGATTTTTGACAAACGGGACCCGTAAGAAAAATTACTGCTGCAGGTTTGTTTTGTCCGGATTCCCAGTAAAATCTGGTTTGTTTAATTAAATGTGAAAAGATCTGGCAGCTGCTTGTTGATCCAGATTAAACAGAAAGATGCTCTTCCTTGCTTAACATCCCGGACAGATCCTGAAACAACATGGTTGCTCTTCCTTCAGGGAACAGACAGGCCGTCAAAGAATGGCAGGATGCAGACGTGATTAGCCTGCTAACGTTAGCTCGGGTTGCTGGACTTAAACCAGGAAATCTGACAGCCTACCCGGTACGTGGAGTCGGTTGGGGTCCGGTAGAGCGCTCCGGTCTGTTAGCGCAGTGTCATCAGATTCCTGCCGCCTCTCTGCGCTTCAAAATGGCCAGTGGGAGAAATCCCAGCCGGCTGCCGCACACACGCACTGTTCCTCCATTCCACTCAGCCTTACTGCGACACCGGCGTTAGCAGACGAGGTCCCGGCTGCAGCCCGTGTTCAGGGACGGCGCCCGCTGTGAGTATCAGTCTAATGGCAGCTTCCGCGTCGGAACCGGAGCGTAATGTTTCCAGGTTGGTGAAACGAGTCTGTGCTGAAATGCTTGGCTGTGGTTCTGGGATGTGACTACTGCAGGAAGATGATGGGCTCCATTTTGGGACAGGACTGATGTTATAATTGGCATCAAAGGAGAATCGTCTGTAGCACAGCAGTGAAGGTTGCTTTGGGAATATAATGATCTGCATAAAAATGTCTCGGATATCTGACATAATCTCCATCACTGACTAAATACATTATGGGCTGGATATTGTGTCCTTGTTCTGGGTATGGTAGTGATGGTAAATATTTAATCTAAAAGAGATCTAATTTCTAATAATATCTGAGATCCTTTGTTTAGATTTAAACTTAAGACCCTTAGAGCAATTTAAAGGCTGAAATCCTGGGAAGATTCCTGGCCCTCAGTTTACATTAAAATCAATGGGCTGTAATCCAAAAATTACAAAAATGTTTAATTTCAAGCATTTGTTTAAAAATGTTGCCACTGAACCATAAATGTTTTGCCTCTATAGGAGTTAGAAAAAAACTCAGCTCCCGTTATTCATCCCAAAGCTCATGTTTGTTACAATAGAATAAGATGTTTTCCTCACTGTGACACTGAATATTCTGCCATCATTTTTTAAATGAAACTTTATTGTTTAAATCTGAAATTAAGATCTGCGATTTCCCATTTTTCATCAATTGCAGACCTTGCATGGGCAAATTCACCATGTCATCTCATATCAGATCTGTTGTTGCCGTCTCTAGTGGTCACGCAGCTTTTTGAGGGACTGTACACACCCAGGGCACCACCCAGGGCACCACCCAGGGCACCACCCAGGGCACCACCCAGGGCACCACCCAGGGCACCACCCAGGGCACCGGGTGTTTGAGCTGCTACCCTCGGCTCACAGATGCAGGCTGCAGAGGTCACACACTGACAGACTCAGGGAAAGTTTCTACAACAAGTTTTAAGTTTTGCAACAAGCAGTTGAAACCCTCATTCATCAGATGTTTATTGTCTATTACAGTTAAGGTCTCTGTATCCAAATAATATGTAAATGCTGCATATAACAATATTATAACATTAGTATTATTTGAGCAGCAGTTGGAACAATAGTTTTTTCTGTGTCTGATGAAAGAAGCTAGATCAGGTTATGGATCGTTGTGTTTTTGCTCAAGGTGAATTAACGGTAGGGATCTCATAGCGGTTGGTGCGGCGCTGATGGTGTAGGGGATGGTGTAAGCGCGACCATGTGCAGAGGCTGCTGTCCCGAGTTCGAGTCCCGGACCCGGCAACATTTGCGGAATGCCTCCCCCTCTCTCTACCCCTCTTTCCTGTCTGCCTACTGTCAAAAAATAAATAAATAAATAAATAAAGGCCACTAGTGCTGAAAAAACATCTTAAAAAAATAAATCTCTTAGCGGGTCATGCTTCATGCAAGTGTTGGAGGGTCTGACCCGCTCTTGAGCCTCGTGCCCGGTATAGATTTCACTGACAGAGAGACTAACTGAAGGAGATGGTTGGAACCTTGTGATGACGGGGAAAAAGTTGAGAAATGTAGCTTAATCAGTCCGGTCATTGGAAGACTCAACAATAATAAGATCATAAGATCGTGCTGCTGCCCTGTTTCTCTGCTTGTGTCACGATTGGCTGATTATGGCGCAAGGCTTCATCCTATTTCAATCAAAATTGTGCATAAAAATGTAATAAACAACATTTAGTCACAGCCTTCATATCTAAAATTATAAAGGAAAATAAATTCTCTGAATGCTCATGAAGAATATCATTTGTTGTTGGTCTTAGTTGATCTGATTCTGTCAGGGTTTCATTTTACATCAGTGATATTTAAGAGGTTTGCCTCAGCGGACCTCGGGAACCCGCCTCAGCGGACCTCGGGAACCCGCCTCAGCGGACCTCGGGAACCGACCTCGGGAACCCGCCACAGCGGACCTCGGGAACCCGCCTCAGCGGACCTCGGGAACCCGCCACAGCGGACCTCGGGAACCCGCCTCAGCGGACCTCGGGAACCCGCCTCAGCGGACCTCGGGAACCCGCCTCAGCGGACCTCGGGAACCGGCCTCAGCGGACCTCGGGAACCGGCCTCAGCGGACCTCGGGAACCGACCTCGGGAACCGGCCTCAGCGGACCTCGGGAACCCGCCTCAGCGGACCTCGGGAACCCGCCTCAGCGGACCTCGGGAACCCGCCACAGTAACAGAGAAGCAGCTTTCTGGTCTGGTTTCTTTGACCCGTCTCTGATAGATGACCAGATAGAATCAGAGCATTGATCCGAGCTGAAGAACCTGGAGCTTCGCTATCCTGGACTTTATTAGAGAAAGTAAAACCTGCAGTCAGAGTTCATTATTTTTGGGATGGTAAATATTTCATATAAAAACTGGACTGTTGTTATAAAATGTGTTTCCTGAGTTAAGAGTCTCCGCTACAAACCTTCAGGGATGTTCAGTTTAGAGAACTGGAAGCGCTTCCATCAGTAGGGATGTTCTGGTCCAGAGTGGTCGGTCATTTCGGACTGGGCTTTCTAACAGATAATCTGTTTGTGTGAAATCTGGATTCTGTATTATCATATCAAATGTTTCTTGTCTGCAAAAGTTCACCAGTCTCAGTGAGAAAGATTTAATCTTGGAGCTGTTGGACCATGAATGTTTGCTACAAGTTTCAACCTAATCTCCATCATGGAGGACAAGAAATGTCTGAGAGGCGGACGTGAATCTGCTCTGTCACAGTAACCGTGTCTCTGCCCGCAGGACACTTGGAAATCTTCTCAAGTCTACGTCTGTGATGTCACACGGTCACATATGTGGACCATATGGTCCCGTTCTGCTGCCGATTTCTGAAATCCTGATAAGATCCATTTATTCCTGTTGGAACCTTTCCATCATTTTCCTCGTCAGTTTTACTGATCTGTGAAACTAATTGGAGAGGAAGGAATCCTTCAGTGGATCAGAACCTGACGGTGTTGGTCCGGTTCGTTAAGAAACTGGTTTTAGTTCTGGTTCTGTGCAGCCAGGCTTAAAATGAAGGTTCCTGTTTTAGCGTTATTAGCGTGTCATCATGCATTATTACCTGTGAAACTAGAAGTGTTCAGACATCTGTGGTTGTACAGCATGAAGCAGGCGACTGTAGCATCTACACGTTCCTGATCTATGCTGCTGTTAGCATAAAACCCTTTAAACTGAATTCACTGCCGTCGACCCAAACTGTACCTACCGTCACGCTGTCTCGTCACGGTGCTGTAATGCTGTCCTTACAGGTGCCGTATGAGACTCTGAACAAACGGTTCAGAGCAGCTCAGAAGAACATCGACCGGGAGACGAGTCACGTCACCATGGTGGTTGCAGAGCTGGAGAAGACTCTCAGCAGCTTCCCGGTGGTTGACTCGGTGGTGTCGCTGCTGGATGGAGTGGTGGAGAAGCTCAGCGCCCTGAAGAGGAAGGTGAGAGACACAAAGTCATGAACAATCAGGCATCGGTGGGTTCAGAATCCCTGAATGGAACCCAGGGAAATGCTTCACTAACCTCGACATCGGCACCACTTTTTAAAGGGGAATGTGAACAGATGTTATGAGACCATATCAAAGTAAAAGCCACTCTGTTCCTTCTAACTCTATGTGGGTTTTAGGTTTGGTTGCTGTAACTTGTTCACACACTAAATTCAGCATCTAAATCACCTTTTTATCGGATGTTTATGATGACGGAGCTCCTCGTCTGCCGTTAAGGCTCAGTCTCACCAACCCATTGAGGAAGCCCATTTCAGTCGCTTTTATCTGGGATCTTCTGGTTCATGGCTGTAGTTGAGAGATGGAACATAAAACTGTAAATCGAGAGCTTTGCTTTTCAGCTCGGCTCTTTCTTCACAATGATGGACCAAAGCAGCAGCTGTATTACTGCGAACGGAGCCCCAGTCCATCCATCTCCTCCTGCTCCAGCCATGAGCAAAATGTGATTCTCTGTAGTCGGATCAAACTCTCTGCTCTCCTTTGTTTAAAAGGTCTGCCACTCCTCAGGTGTTGTCCTGACTCTCCATGCGACACCTTGAAGAGACGTGGCGCCCAGTGTGCAGACATTTCATCCACTGGGGGCTTTTAACAACCTCAACGAGGTCCTCCACAGTGGTGGACCCACCTTCTCCCTAGTCCTCACGCTCGGCCTCCTTCACAGAGAACTTGGGGAGCGGATTGAGGAGATCCTTGAAGTGCTCCTTCCACCATCCAGGTGTGCAGCCCCCCTCTCCAAACAAAATCACATCAGGTGATGGGCCCTGCTTTGCTTTTGAGTTGTCCAAAAGTTTGTCAGAACTTCTGAGGGACCAACCAAAAGTCATTTTACTCATCTCCATATTCCTCATTCACCCAATTTGTTTGCCTCTACAAGCTCAGAAGCTGCAGTCCTTCTGGCCACCTTGAACATTTCTGGTTCTTCATGAGCTACTAGGGACAACAAAGCCCTGGTCACGTTCTTCCATCGCTGGTATCTACAACCGGCCCAATGTTTGCTGCAGCAACAGCCCTTCAGGACATGGCTGCTGGAAGCTGCATCTGCTGTGGACGTCCTGGAGGTCCACAGTCGAATTCCATGTTCCTAATTCCACCTGAAGGTTGAAGATCCCCTTTAAGGTTCTGTTTAATACAACTTTTTAACATTTTAGATTTGAGTTACTAATAGATGAAACACTCTAATTTTTGGACTTTAGATCATTTTTAAGTCTGTGTTTAAAACCGGAACTAAGATTATTAAACTGGGTTTGGTGTCGAACCCAACCAAAACATTTAAAGTTGTATTTTTTAAAGTTTGCCAGAAATGAGTGTAGAACTGGTCTCAATCTGGGGTTTCCAGATGTTTTGAACTGATGTCAATGTGTTCAGAAGGAAAAACTGAATAAAATAAAAGGTGAAAAGGCTGTGAAGTCACTGCTGAGTCTGAAACCAGCTTCATGAGTTCTAAAAGCAAACTAAAATGCTGCTTTAAAAATGGATCAAATTGAGTCTGGAAAAATGTGGAGTTGTGAAACCGAAATATCATAGAAACCCTGATTTTCTGATTAGTTTTCAGAACATCATTTTTACAGACGAAGGCATCAACCTTTTCACAGAGAGCCACAGGAAGTAGAAAGATCAGACTGACCCTGCTCCATGTGAAGGGTACAGAGCTTTAAATAGGACATTTTCACCACACTGCAGGTTTGTGTCGATGAGTCCAGTTAAAATGTGATGGAGTGATCATCTGTGGGTCCCTGAAGCAGAAGGTCGTTGCTCGTTAAACCCACAACTAAAAGGTTCTGAGGGTTTTACATGGATTGGCTGTGAGGGTTCTCCAGCAGCTCTGTTCTGATGGAGAGGTCATGACTGCCTCTGTTCATTTCTGCTTATAGCAGCGCACAAAACCCGGAAGCCGTGAACATGCTGCTGTTTTTGGACTTGCTCTGATTTCACTGTTAACATCTCATCTGTGTTTTCTGAAGGCTGCAGAGTCGATTCAGGCCGAGGACGAGAGCGCTAAGCTCTGTAAGCGTCGCATCGAGCACCTGAAGGAGCACAGCAGCGATCAGCCGGGTTCTGTCAACCTGTGGAAGAAGAAACGCATGGACCGCATGATGGTGGAGCATCTGCTGCGCTGCGGCTACTACAACACAGCTGTCAAACTGGCCAGACAGAGCGGAATAGAGGTAGGATCATCTGTAAATACTGCAGCGCTGAAACAGCTCGATTTACTACTGTTTGCACGGCTCAGATGTCTTATTGGTCAACCTCCATGTCTGATAAAGCAAACTCCTGTAATCCTTCTAAATGGATCAGTTCTGTCATTTTGTTAGGATCTGGTGAACATCGAGATGTTCCTCACAGCAAAGGAGGTGGAGGAGTCTTTGGAGAGGCAAGAGACAGCCACTTGCTTAGCCTGGTGCCATGACAACAAGTCCCGCCTCCGCAAGATGAAGGTATTTAACATGCTGCATCGACACCTTGCACTGAAAGCTTTACTTTTACATGTAGAGAAACTTTTAACGTGAAGTAAAAATGAATGTATATATTCGTATATACTGGGTTAAAGGCAAGGGTGCATCTAAGAACCACATGTTGCATCCAGGTTTCACTAAATAGTATAAATTGTATAAACTCAGACAAAATAAAAGTTGAAACTTTTGCTTTAAGTATCTGCTCCTCTTCTAGGGTCTCATGCTAACTGAAATTTCTACAGATCAATTCTTTTTTAGATGAAACAGACGTGCTAGAATATTTAATCAGGTTTTCCTTTGCTAAACTTGGAACGTTTAGAAGGAAGCAGAGGTTTATGTCGACTCATCAAGGTTCTAAATCCCTCAATAATTTATTCAAATAAATTTAATGATTCATTTAAATAATTTTTCACTGGTGCAAACTCCTTTTTAAGCAAGAACTGGGTTTGAATTTTCTCTAATCCAGACAGAGAAAACGTACGAGAGAATCCACCGACTTCTGGCATCACTCTGGCAGAATGGGTGGAGCTGGTTTATATTTGCTGCTTTTCTGGCACAAGCTTGACCTTTTCAGCATAGGGTTAAAGGTCCTGCAGCCTAATGCTGGCCTGCAATGTGACCCTGTTGCCTAATCCATTAGACCCAGTTTTAGATGTGTGTTTGGGTTCGTTGTCCTGTTAGAACACACCACTGTGTCCAGGTTTCCACCTCTTAGCTGCTGATGTCAAGAGAGGTTCAAGAAATAGGAGCTAATTGTTATTCAACCTGCTTTTTGCAATGAACCATGCCCTCTGGCAGTACAACAGACCCTCAGCATGATGCTGCCACCACCATGCTTGGCCATTAGTACAAAGCCTCACCTTGACTCCTCCAAACATTCTCCTCGTCATTGTGCCCAGAAAGCTCAATCTTTGTCTCGTCTGACCATAGACGTTCCTTCCAGAAGGTTTGGCTTGTCCATGTGGGCAGCGGCACGTTTCAGTCCAGCTTACAGGTTTTGCTTTCGGGGCAGTCGACACCCTTTCAGAGGTCAAACATCCCGTCCCGATAATGGCAGAAGTTTGTTGATGGCTAAACAGCGAGAGGTTTCTCTGCAGTGAGGAACATCTGATCAGACATCACTGAGGTGATGTATATTATTTCGTCCTGCGTGAATAAATTTAGAAAGACTTCATGTTTGGCACCAAACTCTTGTTTTGGAAAATCCCTGAATGTGTTTGCTGTGTAATCATTCCACCCAGGCAAACCCAGACTGAACGACGTTCATGTTTATCAGACCACAAACTGTCAGGGTGTGTGTTCTTCTCTTCTCCACAAAGACACCATGACATGTTCTGGACATGCAGGGGATCAGACAGAACATGTTCTGTTGAGAGAAAAACCCTCTGTACCTGGAGCTGCAGCCAGTCAGACGTATGCGTTTTACTCGCTTTCTAAAAGCTTTTTTCCTGCCCTGCAGCTTTAAGAGCCTGGTACCACAGCAGTATTGGGCTCAGTGAACCTGTTGCCTAAATGATCCGGTTCTTGTGTTTCTTTCTGCTTGATTTTCATTATTGTTTGAAGCTTTGAGAACTTCTATCAGGTTAAAGTTAATCATTTTCTCTTTCCTTTGCAGAGCTGTCTGGAGTTTAGTCTGAGAATTCAGGAGTTTATTGAGCTCATCAGACAAAACAAGCGCATGGATGCAGTGCGGTACATTACCCAGACCACGACACACACTTTGCACTCACTCCAGCTTTGCTTTGCTTTGCTTTGCTTCTCAAAGAAACGCCTTGAGCTGTATTTCCATTGTTTGAACTGTCCCACTGAATTTGTTGGTCTGTGTTTACTTCAGACATGCAAGGAAGCACTTCAGCCAAGCAGAAGGAGGACAGCTGGATGAGGTTCGGCAGGTGATGGGCATGCTGGCCTTCCCATCAGATACACACATCTCCCCATATAAGGTAACGGTGCTGGAGTCGATCCGAACATCACCAGTTGTTAAACACACTGCAGTTTCTATGAAGGTTACACAATGTGAAGTTCTGTATAGAAGGAATATGTTCTAGCAGTTTCCAGCCACTAGAGGGTGTCTGTTGTCTTTTAACAAGCAGACTGGATGCTCTCCTGCTGCGTTTTAACAACCACAGACTACATTTGATTCACTCTGGTTCCAAATCAAAAATACTTAAAGGTGTCAACGTTGAGCTGGATTATTTTACACTCAGGACATATTCCATAAGAGAACAAAAGGCTGATTTTACAGCTTTTGTTTGGCTTTCTTTAATGACCCAAAAAGGAGTCCGGTTTGTAAACCACACCATCTGCAGAATTATCCTGCACTGATGACAGATTAGTGTAAACACACCATGTCATTTGTTGGCCTGTCTTTAGTGGAGAAACCCATTTGTCCTGTTTTCTGCTGTAATCTGACAAACCAATTCACACCTTCGTGTATGGGACCAAAATGTCTCAGTGATCCAGGCCCACAACGGCACCAAAGACACCCTGCTGTCAGGGGAGTGCATGCGCCTTTTCCACTGGCTCCTCTTAGCCCGGCTCCGTTCCACTCGACCCGCTTTGCGAGCGTCTCCATTACTGTTTTTTCCGTACCGGTACCTAGTTTTTTGGTTCCTGCTCCTGAGCAGGTCCGATCGGGGCTGAGTCGGGACTACATGTAACGTGAACAGACTGCTGTTCACTGATTGGCCGTGGAACCAGGAGACATGAGGAGGTTTTCCAAGAGACCGGGCAGGGAGAAGGTAATAACCTCAAGAATGACTACAATAATATTAAGAACCACAATGGCTGGAATGGGTCAAACCCAAATATAAGTTTACTATTTACTAGTCATAAAACAGCCTGAAGGCTGAAAGAAAAGAAAAAGGAGAGCTTTCTGAGTTACATGCAGGCAGAGCGCTGTATTTAATATCATCCTAAACCAGCTGATCACACATAAAATCAGCTGTTCAGACCCACAAACACACATAACAGTCTGGTTCAGAGAGCAGCTGCCCGTAATCAGACTGCCTTCATCGGGTCAAATGGGAGGAAGACCTGCTGAATCCATGGAGTTAGAAGATCCAACATCCAACCTAAAACTAACTTCACCGCGGTTCTGGGCTTTAAAGTCCTGGTCCTCGTTATTTCCATGTCTGAGACAAGAACTTCCTCAAAAAGCCCAAAATGTTAACTTCTTCAGGGACACTTTGGAGCTTCACCATCCAGACAGAAGCGTCTCTCCTCTCTGCTTGTCCTCTCCTTCAGATGAAGAGCGAAACATGTTCAACTAGAAGAACTGAAGTCCAGTTTTTAGATGTCCTGGATGACTGAGAGTCTGCTGCAGCTGTTTCCGGCTGTAGTTATCCAGCCATATACTGTAAGGTGTTTAAACCATTGAAAGGTTCTGGGTCAGTTTCATCCCGACCCACATCCAGTTTGTGGTATTTTTATGAATTATAGAGATAAATGGTAAAAGAATGTCTCAAATTCCGTCGTTTAAATGTATATTTTATTATTATTTAAACACTTTTTATTAAAGCCTTTTTCCATTTCTGTTGATTCTGATCTGTGTTTGGGCCAGTTGATGTCGAGGTAATGACAGATTATGACCCTGATCAAACTAAATGAATACTAAGTGACCTCTTGTTGGTATAATAATATTATTTCTGGACGTCCTATAACCTCATTTAGTGACAGCGGCTCAGGTGGCTGAGGCTCGTCTTGTAACCGGTAGGTTACAGGTTTGAACACCTGCTCCCTCTGTCTCAGTCGTGTCTTTCAAGACAATTCACCCGCCTTACCTGCTGATGGTGTTCAGAGGGCCCGGTGGTGCTGATTTTCAGTCTGGCCCAGGGCAGCTGTGGCTATAATGTAGCTCACCACCATCAGTGTGTGAATGGGTGGATGTGTTGAGTGATTGTGGTTTAAAGCGCTATACAAGTGGAGGCCATTTACATTTACTTTGAATGGACACGTGTTCAGTACAAAATGTCTGCTGACAGACGGGCTTCATTTCAGAGCCAAAAAAGCTGGGTGTGAAAAACTGTAATGAAGGGCAGCGTGGCGAAGAGGTGCAGCGAATAGAAATGACCTTGTAGTTTTCACAGCTTGAATAAAGGTTTCAAAAATCACAAACTGTGTTTTATGTCATCAACCAGTTCAGCGTGGACTATGCTAAGTATTTTAGATCAAAGGTTCTCCAGAGTTGTTAAAAGAGCAGAAGGCCCCTTTAGTTGAGCACTGAGCAGGAAGCCAACTTCAGCCTCAGTACCTGTGTGTTGGTGTCATTTGAAGTGCAGAGTTTAGATTTTAAAAAGATGTTTTAGACTGCTGCAGAGCATCTAATATCTGCAGTCTGTTATTTCATACGGCTCAAATAAAACTCACGTCACTTCTAATTACAGGGAAAGACTTGTTACCTTTCTCTTTGTGCCTTCTGATCCCATCAGGATCTTTTGGATCCAGCTCGCTGGAAGATGCTGATCCAGCAGTTCCGATACGACAACTACAGACTTCACCAGCTGGGAAACAACTCTGTCTTCACCATCACCCTGCAGGCTGGACTGTCAGCCATCAAGACACCGTATCCTTTCTTAACATTATTCTCAGGGTTCCTTCAAACTTCCATACTTTTCCAGAATCAAATTCCTACATTTTACTAATTTTTACGGAGCAGCTGGATTCCAGTTCGCTAACTTGGTTTAAGGTCATTTCACAGCTTTTATGTAATCTGGACCCACATAGATCAGCTCTAGTTACAAATAATACTTCGACTTGTCAAATCTGGACATTTCTACATGAAGTAAAACCATAAAAATGGTCTTTTTCTTAATGGAAACTGTTTAAACACCTTTCACACCGTCTGGTATGGCACAGAGGACTTTACTGAGGCTAAAGGAAGCAAAACAGACATTTAATCACTAGAGACGAGCCGAGATGATCGAAATGATCAAATCAAGTAAGCAGATAAAGCAGTTACTGGTAATAAAACAACGCAGAATAAAAATCAGGTATAGGAGGACGAGGATCTCTGGAAATGCAGGAGATAAATGTCAGTATTATAAGGAGAAGGGTCAAATAAATACATACCATTAAAATAAAGCACTGAAGTTAACACAAGATATACTGTTGTATTAAATAAATTAGAATATACGTTCTTCCAATGAGGATTGTTGTCAGATTAAGATTATTTTTTTAAATAACCTTCAAGCAGGTATAAAACATACCTTTTTTTTAAAAAAAAAATATTCATCTGATCTAATATTGTAATCTTAAATGGTGTATTTTCCTTGGCTGGAAGCAGAAACTCAAAATGAACAGAAATAAAGCCTTGAAAACATAATAATGCTTCATATAGTGAGGCAGATTATTGAAATAAATTAACGTTTCAACAATATTCTAATTTACAGAATGGGTCTGTAGTAAACATGTTTATTAACAACTTAAACTGCATCAAAACAACAATACATAGATGATATGAAAGTTGCCAGAACTGAAACAGAAAATGAGATGAATAGATGTGTCTTTATTTTGCTTTTAGAAACATCTAAACTCTCAGCTCCTCAGGAAGTCTGGTCCACAGCTGAGGGACGCCTCATGTTCTAGTTCTCCCTCCAAGTACCAACAGAACCTTTCCAAAGAAACTGAGGGTCCTGCAGAGGCTGTAGGACAGAAGAATACGATCAATAGAGTCGAGACCTTTTAAACACCAGTAAGAGAACCAGAAACCAGATGACAACAGGTGATAAAGCCTGAACTTTAACCTCTGCTTTGGACTGGCAGAGTTTCTAATTGTTCTGAAAGATGAGCTGAACCACTCCAGGACAGCTCCAGAAGGTCCAGTCTCTCTGAGCCCGTCTTATAGGATGATGTGGTCAACAGTATTATAAGCAGCACTGAGGTCCAGTTGTACGAGTAGTAATGTTGGTTCTGATCCTTTATACATCTGATGATGTTTCAAATCTTTGATGCTGTTTCTGTGATTGGACCCAAACTGAGAAGGTGTTTTTCTGCTGTTTCTTCTAAAGCATGGACACATCAATCAACAGCAGCCCTAAAAACAGTAGGAAAAGGCCCATCTGAACAGAACCGTTTACAATATTAAGAAGTTAAATACATTTTAGGTTTGGGGTCTAAAAGACATGTTTCTGTTTTAATAGAGAAATAGTTCTGCTCAGCATTTCAGCATCAGTCAGACCTCCAGTAATAATACCTCTGTGTTGGCATTGAAATAAAGTAGATCTAATATTTTCTAGTTTTATCTCTGAAGTGGGCTGCTAATCCTCCACACAGACTTCGAACTGGATCAGATCCTTTCAGTTCTGTATAGGAACCCAGTATTCTAGAAACCTAAGAAAAAAATATTATTTTATTGACTTCATCATTTAACCTTTGATCCTTAGCTTAACATCTCAGTCAATGCTACAAGGAGGACGGCTCTTCCAAAAACCCAGACTGCCCCGTCTGCAGTAAATCTCTTAATAAACTGGCCCAGCCGTTACCTATGGCTCACTGTGCCAACTCCAGACTGGTCTGTAAGATCTCTGGGGAGGTCATGAATGAGAACAACCCTCCAATGATGCTGCCTAATGGATATGTCTACGGCTACAACGTGAGTCCTCTCCATGATGAAAGCACGTTTAAAATGTGGTGGGAATTCTGGGAAACTCTGTTCTCTGCTTCCTTTTCTCCCAGTCCTTGCTGTCCATCCGCCAAGATGACAAAGTGGTGTGTCCTAGAACCAAAGAGGTCTTCAGCTTCTCTCAGGCAGAGAAGGTCTACATCATGTGATCACACAGATGGAGCTTCTTAGAGTTGACAAGATCAAGTTATGGCCCTGTCGTCCATCATAGGTGACTGGGCCTACTCAGAACCACCAGTGGAGCTGTGACCCAGTGCCCGTCATGCCCCTTCACCCCCCTGTTCCAATAGATAATCAAGTCCTCCCACCTTTATCTCACAGAACCTGGGCTCTTCTTCTTTCAGACTGTTTAGACGTGAGTAGGAGTTGTTTGACCTGATCCATTCAAGCACATGGACTATCAACATTTTCATTATCTTAAAGGCCTTTACTCTGAGTATTAGAGTCTAGAGGAAAGGACTGAGTGAGAACTGTTAGCTAGATGTTTGATTTTACTACAACAAATAAAAAAGAACTTGTAAAGGATTACTTGGAGTTCTTTCCTTTCACAAAGGCTTTTACTTAAAAATTAACTGGAATAACACCTCGGTTTGGTCTATTTTCTGTTGAAAACCAACATTGCGGCTGTGTCGCACCTAGTCCTGCTGCGCTTCCTTTTGGTGATGGTCAGAGACTTCCTGCTTTGAGTGGCAGCAGGTTCCATTTCAGATGCAGATAAATGTAGGAGTCAATCATTATCTTGTAATAAATCCACAGTTTGGATGAGAGGCAACAATCGTAGTATCTCTAAGATTAATTCAAGAAAGCAGGCTGTGTCAGAAAGGTAAGCAGTTGGTAATAATAATTACTGGGTAGTTTCTAACGCTTCGCAGGACAACCACCTCTCTTTTCTCTTGTTTTCCAGATCAACCAACTTTATTTAACTGGTTTTCCTTTTATTCCAGCTAGCTGGGTATTTGTTGGGTTAGACTCATTAAATTTAAATGTATAATTGATGCATTTAAATGTTTCATTTTTTAAAAATATTTTCTAGTCCTTTAACTTATGTTAAAGCTGCTTGCAGCACCAATAATAGAAGGTTTAGTTGCAATAAAGTACACCAGCTTCATCAGCAGGGCTTTCATGGTGGTACCATTTAACCCGCAACAGAACTGTTGATCCAACACTTCTGCCTTTCCTTTCAAAGTGAGAGGGAACAACCTTGAGTCACCTAAGAATAAGACTCGTCCTGCATGACTGAACTACGTACTGTAATATGGATACATGGAGCAGGAAGTTTTACCTTCAGTGTCTGCTGATGTTTAAATGTAAAATAATGCAGAAAAGCAGATGAAATGCTGGTTTAACTTGGAAATCGGCCCACATAAAATCATCCCATTTGTGTCTGTCGGTGATCTGGAAGTGTATCTGTGAAGGCGCAAACTGTCGTGTGTCTGTGTTGGTAGAATAGAAATGGGGACTGTTTCTTTGCATCTCATAAAGATCTCAATGAAACTTTGAAGTCAGTGTTTGTTTATTTGTAGCGTCTGCTTGTCTCACACCGAGCTTAAAATCGGTGTTACCATAAACTCTGTGTGTGATGGGATTAACGGGTCGCTGCAGGTCTGTTGACATGGAAATCCGTCCAAGTCCTGTGTCGTTCCCTGTGAAACTCTGCTAACGAGTTTGGGGCCAGACAATCAGGAACCCAGGTGATAATGTAGGGATTCAAGGAAAACGTAAAAATAAAATAAGTCTTCAAAAAATAAAGGATTTACAGTCTCATTAAATGATTCAGATGCCTGGAACTTGTTCCCACCAGATTTAATGCAACAGACCGATAGAATGGTGCATAATTGTGACATGGAAGGAAAATAATAGGTGGTTTAAAAAGTTTTTATATACAATTCTGAAATGTTTGGTGGCCGTAAGTATTCAGCACCCCTTTACTCTTATACCACTTAATAAAATCCAGTGTAATCCATTGCTTTTATTAATCCGAGTCCAGCTGTTCACTTTCTGGTCTCAGAGCTTCTTTAAAGAACAAACGGCATCATGAAGACCAAGGATCACAGCAGGATCACAGATCAGGGAGGAAGTTTTGGTTAAAGCAGGGTTAGGTTCTACCACAACATCCCGCGCTTTGAACATCTCCCAGAGTTCTGTTCAATCCATCATCTGAACATGGAGAGGAAGGACCACCTGCAGACCTACCAAGACACGGATGTTCACCTAAACTGACAAGGGCAAGGAAAGCATTAACTTCAGAAGCAGTCAAGAGGTCCATGGTAACTCTGGAGGAGCTGCAGAGATCCACAGCTCAGTTTGGGGAATCTATCCACAGTTATTAGTCGTGCATGGTCAAGAAGAAAGCCATTGTTGAAAGAAAAGTCACGAGAAGTCCTGTTTGCAGTTTTCCTGCAGCCATGTGGGAGACAGTAAACGTGGAAGATGGAGCTCTGCTCAGAGGAGACCAAACTGAACTTTTTGGCCTGTATGCAAAATAGTAGGTATTGTATAGGAGAAAACTAACATTGCACATCATCACATTGGGGATAGGGAAGCTGGTCAGCTAATGGGAAGATAGATGGAGGTAAATACAATTCAGTTCAGTTTATTTATATAGCGCCAATTCACAACACATGTCGTCTCAAGGCACTTCACAAAATTCAGGTTCATACATTCCAATTAATCCTAATCATTGAACAGTGCAGTCAGATTCAGTTATTTAGTCAAATTCGATAAAAAGTTTTTCTGTCTGATTGCATCCAGTCAGTGACTTGCAGCATTCACTCCTCCCGGATGAGCATGTAGAGACAGTGGACAGTCACTGGCGTTGACTTTGCAGCAATCCCTCATACTGAGCATGCATGTAGCGACAGTGGAGAGGAAAAACTCCCTTTTAACAGAAAGAAACCTCCAGCAGAACCAGGCTCAGTGTGAGCGGCCATCTGCCACGACCGACTGGGGGTTAGAGAGAACAGAGCAGAGACACAAAGAGAACAAAGAAGCACTGATCCAGGAGTACTTTCTATGGAAGGAAAAGTAAATGTTAATGGATGTAGATCCTTTAGTCGTTTCACCTAGAAAGAAAGAACAGATAAACTCTGAGCCAGTTTTCAAGGTAGAGTCTGAAAGAGAGCACATAGAGTTAGTTACAGTAAAAGCTCCGTCAGTAGCTATGTCTAGGAGAGAGAAAGGGTTTAAACACTGAAAGACAGGGCCATGTGGATCATCTGTAGAGGGTGAGCATTAAGTTGTTGCCAGCAGAAGCTCGGACGATGCCCCTCCCAGAAAGGTGTTACAGGTAGACACAGAGTCAGGCCAGGTGTAGCTTCTAGGAAGAGAAAAGAGAGAGAACAAAGTTAAAAGCTGAGATAACAGCAAATAATGCAAAATTGGAGAGTAGTGTGAGAATGTAGCGAAGCGGGTGAAAGTGGTCATTATGTCCTCCAGCAGCCTAAGCCTATAGCAGCATAACTACAGAGATAGCTCAGGATAACCTAAGCCACTCTAACTATAAGCTTTATCAAAAAGGAAAGTTTTAAGCCTAGCCTTAAAAGTAGACAGTTTGTCCATCTAGAGCCCACTGATGGCCATTGTTATACTAAAAACTACAATGATTGGGATACCTCTCTCTGTCAGATTGACCATAACCATTGGAAAAGAGAAGGGGTCATACAGGTAGCAGAAATGGAGGGTCTGTTTGCACCTCAACCATAACTGAGCCGGTTTAGGCTAAACCTGACTCCCCCTTACTCCATCCAACAAGGGGAGAAGAAGACGGAGGTAAAATGAGGAAGATAGCTCAGGATAACCTAAGCCACTCTAACTATAAGCTTTATCAAAAAGGAACGTTTTAAGCCTAGCCTTAAAAGGAGACAGGGTGTCCGCCTCACGGACTAAAACTGGGAGCTGGTTCCACAGGAGAGGAGCCTGATAACTAAAGGATCTGCCTCCCATTCTACTTCTAGAGACTCTAGGAACCACCAGTAAACCTGCAGTCTGAGAACCAAGTGCTCTGTTAGGAACATATGGAACAATCAGATCTCTGATGTATGATGGAGCTAAATCATTAAGGGCTTTATATGTGAGGAGGAGAATTTTAAATTATATTCTGGATTTAACAGGGAGCAAATGAAGGGAAGCTTAAGTAGGGGAAATATAAATATATATATATTATATATATATATATATATATATATATAAATACAGGACATCCTGGCAGAATTCGTGTAAGAATGGCCTGGTCAAAGCCCAGACCTAAAGCCAACTGAACATCTATGGCTCTATCTATTTTAAATCGATGTTTACAGATGCTTCAGTCTGACTTACTGCTATGATGCAAAGAAGAATGGTTAAAGAACACTTTTATTTATTATTTATCACCAGGGCCAAAGCCTATTTCTGGAGTCGTTTATCTCTTGTCAATTTAAGATCGGAGGCTGAAGCTCCTTCCTGTTGAAACTGTTTGGTTGAAGAATGACAGAGACACCAAAGATTGATATCGACTATAAAGATTTGTGATAAATGCATTATATACACATCATGGTTGAACGTATTAAAAAATATATTTTTCATTTCTTTTTCTGAAATGCGTTTTTAACGCGTTGTCGCCATTGTATGATTTTTCAAGATGTCCGATTTCCCACAAAGAAACCGGAAAAGGCGTTCAAACTGTGTCGTCACTGCGGCTCATGTATAAAGAGGCCCGTTCTTCCCCCTCCGCCATCTTGAGATCAACGCATTGTTGAATTCAAGCAGCTCCTGTTCAGCTCGCAATTTTCCTTCATTTTTTGAAAATGAGTGATCAGCTCTGTAAGCTCTTCGTCGGTGGACTGAATGTGGACACCGACGACGATGGCCTCCGCAAGCATTTCGAGCAGTACGGAACCCTGACCGACTGCGTGGTCGTCGTGAACAAGCAGTTGCAGCGCTCCCGCTGCTTCGGCTTTGTTACCTACTCCTCGCCGGAGGAGGCAGATGCCGCCATGGCTGCCAGGCCGCACACCGTCGACGGCAACGCGGTGGAGGTGAAGCGAGCAGTGGCCAGAGAGGACGCAAACAAACCCGAAGCTCTGGCTAAAGTGAAGAAAATCTTCATCGGTGGGCTGAAAGACGACATCGAAGAGCAACATTTGACCGACTACTTCTCCCAGTACGGTCAGGTAGAGAAGTCTGAAGTCATCTCTGAGAAGGAGACGGGGAAGAAGAGGGGATTCGGATTCGTGTACTTCACCGACCATGACTCGGCTGATAAGGCTGTGGTGGTGAAGTTTCACACCGTTAATGGACACAAAGTCGAAGTGAAGAAAGCCTTGACGAAACAAGAGATGCAGGCAGCGAGCAGAAACACAATGGCGCCGAGGGGCAGGCCGGGCAGAGGCATGAGAGGCAATCAAAATGGCTACGGAGGCAGGGATTATGGCGGAAGCTACAACTACGGAAATGGCGGCGGTGGCTACAACTGTGGCGGCTACGGAGGGTACGGTGGACCGTACGGAGGCGGTTATGGCGACCAGGGAAGCGGCTACGGTGGTGGCAACGGCTACAACGACTTTGGCAGCGGTTACGGCCAGCAATCCTCTGGCTACGGTCCCATGAAAGGGCCGCCTTTCGGGGCCCAGAGGAGCGCTGCTCCCTACACCAGAGGCGGCGGCGGCGGTGGTGGCGGCGGATACCCCAGGGGGGGCTACGGCGGCGGCGGCTATTGAAATGTGATACCCTGAAACGCCCGCCCCCCACTCCCAGCTACACGTTACTCCTGGCCATTTGGACGCAAAACCCAGTCACTAATGGGGCGTCTGCCGTGAATCCCATCCATGGCAGAGCCGCAGAGACACCCCTCCCCCACCTGAACCCCCAAACAGGTAGGAAGGCCAGTTCCCAGAACACCTGCTTAAACCGAACAGTGGTTCTTGCTGTTCACCTAGGACACAGAATTGAAGAATTACACGTACAGTGATCCCTTATGTACCTACGCCACCAGTGTGAGGTTGTCTTTAGAGTTGAATTATTTTTTTAATTTGCGTTCAGTTGTGTTTGAAAATGATGTAGGAATATTTTCCTGACAAGTTCTTATTTTTAATATTTGCATTTTAAGCAGTTTGATTCGATTTTGTTAAAATTTAGTGGAAGTTTAGTGTATTTTTTTCCTTTTAACGTGAGGATGAGAAAGCATGTTTTTTGGTTTTCATAGATGTCATTCTTACTATCAGTTTTGTATAATTTTCTGGGTCATCCAACAAAGAGAACCGACTACTGCAGGACTCTAGTTTCCCTCCCCATACTGTACTTTAAATTCCTCCAAGCATATTAATAGTTTCAATCTAAATATTGTTCATTTTTCCATTATCTGTAGCAATATCTATTGTATATTGTATACTTTCATGTGTTGAGAACAAAACCTTATTGTTGAAACATTTTGGTATGCTCATGTATGTTCATTTTAAATAAAACGTTATACCACTTAGCTTAGTTATCTTACTTATTTAACCAGGCTTCAAGTTTATCCACAGGTTTATGAGATCATCCCATTGCTCTTTAGTTACATGCCATCGATTCCACAGTTTATTCCTTTACTCAGGTGGGTGAAATGGTTGCAGTCTACCCACAGCCAATGCATGTAGGCTTTGTAGGGTGAGACCATGTCTTAACTTTGTGGTTTTAAGATATGACTTATTTACTCTCTACTTTCATGAAATCATCTACATGTGGACCTGAGGGCTCTGATAATTATCTTTGATTATTCCTACATTTAGGTGTTCTTACTCGTATTCCTGTAGGCTATCCCAGCCAAAATAGCCGTAGCAGTTTGTTTGTAGGCTACGTCAGGACCCTGTTGATTACCTGGGGTCGGTTGTGATAGGAGTCTGAAATATCTCTTTAGGATATCCACATCCAGCCAACTAGGTATGTAAATCAACCTGTCTTCACTCTGTGTTGGTCAACCATGTATGGAATATATTTAAGATGGTGCACAAGTGTACCATTGTTTAATCTTATCAGATCACTGCGTCTTTTTATATAGCTAAACATAAATAAAGATGGGGATTATTGTTGCTTAATTTGGTTTACTATGAATCTAAAGTGGGTGGAAGGGGACACAGGTTTGTTTCACCTTTTCTCTTAATGGTGGAACAAGTAACTGGTGTCTCCTAGAAAACTCTTGCTTTGCTCCGTTTCTCATCGTCTTCTTTCCTCCCATCTCCTCCAGGTTGCCTCTGTAACCTGGACTGTAGGGCGTCACCCTGGAAGCGATGGGGTGTGTCTCCATGCTGACAGGGAACCGAAGAGGGCCTGAACCTTCTTTCCCTTCAGGTGAAATACGTTGTTGTGAAACACGACCACTGTTACAACCTTAGTTGCTCTTCTTAGGTTGTGGAAGCTTTTCATGATTCAGTGCCTCTGGATCTCTGAATCTGACTAGTGCTGATTTTTACAGAAGGTGGCACTAAAGATACTTTTTTTTTTTTGTAAGTATTACATTTTTTACATCATTTAACACTTTGTTTCCTTATATGCAGATGGGTTCTATGTAGTAAGTTATGGAAGTTAATGTAAAACTGAACTCAACATAAACAATGCAGTGCATCATTTAAAATACACACTTTACACCAAAACTGTAAGACCAAAGCAGAGCCAATAGGATGCCTGGATTTGGGCTCTTCTGCAGCAGTCTGATAGATTAGTGACTGAACTGTTCTGAGTTAAAGGGGTCTTCATCTTATGTTCTCTTACTTGTAGGTTTTTTTTCGTGCTTGGCGGTTTCTGATCATCTGAGGATGAGGAGCTTCTGTACTGTTGTTTTTTTTTTTCATGAATGCCTAATAAATATCTATTTTCATATACCAAAAGACTTGTTACTTTTCTACATTATATTTTGTTTTCTGAAGGTAAAGCGTTAGTTTTATCTATGGAGTTTAGAAAAGTCTTGAATTCAAAGCTGATAAAAATCTGCTCGTTCTGCAAGGAGTGAAGCGAATTGTATCCCGTTGGAATTTGTGCGGGAAAATTAATCTCAATCCTGCTCTGCACAATGGATCCAGCAGGTTACTATATGGTATGAGTATCTTAACCACAATAATACAGTTTGAATATCAAATTAAAATTTTTCAACCCAGTTTTTATCCTTTTTTGAGCAGTAAAGGAGAAGTTAGATTGAATTAAAAGATTGTGGGCCAGTTGTGATCAAATCTGTCTCACTTCAGTTGGTGTTCATAAGCAGTTGGGATATAACTGCAGGTAACTTGTCAATGGAAACAAATATGGGAGATGTTTGTTCATCCTTGGAGTTAAATCTGCTGCACGTAAGAATTAACTGCAGCTGAAGAAAGATTTAAGGAAATGTAAAAATATTTTTCAACCCAATACTGCAAAATGTCTTTAATTCACTGACAGTTGTTTGCTGATGGCTCAAAGCAACCATTATGCAATTAAATATTTAGTTATTTTGACAACTTGTTGGTGTGATATGCAGGCCTTGGAAGGTGTTGACACCTGATCCTTAAAGCTGCTAGCTAGGAACCTCTCTATAAAAACCATTATCCTCAGTTTGTTGTAAATAAACATAAAAATCTACAAACAGGCTTACAGAAGCATGTCTGGTGACATCACATAAGGCTGCTGAACAATAAAACATGAAAGCAGGTTGTGACCCGGACAGACTAGAGTAGATCCACAATCTACAGGGAACGCAATCAGCCAGGTTGTTGTAGAAACCATGTGGTCTAGTCAGTGTTCCTTTAAAAAATAAAGTCCCACTAATGTTTCCTGGAGCACACAGTACTTCTGTGGAGAAAGATCACCATGCAGATGGAGTCAAACATGCAAGGGTGAAGCCCTTATAACTCTAAGGTTTTACATATTTTGAAATCTCCAAAGTCACATGTCCAGCACAATGTTGGGTAAACGCTGTTGAAAACCCTTTCACATAAGACTCAAAATAATGTATTTGTCACCCTAAGATCAGCCTTTTTCTTATTACTTATCCATCTGTCGGTCTGCGAACCTAATCTCAACGCAGTGTGCTGCTGTGTGGATTAGCATGACAAATGTTCTTATTCTCACAGCTAAGGAACCCGAGTTGTGATGCCATCAACCCAAAGCAGAACTGGCAGTTTGTTCTTCAATGTGCTCTTTAAAAACTGAATGGAGTTTCAGTGCAGAAAACAACACGGCATCAGTCATTTGGTATTTTAATTTCTTGCAAATGGATAACCATAACAGTATGTGTTAAGCTGCCTATAGTTTACTTTTAACAAATATATTTTTAAAAACTGGAAGAAAAACCTGGCAAAAGTCGTGGATTTAACAATGGCAGAGGAAGAGAAAAAACCTACATGAGCAGTTAATGTTAACCTGAGCACATAAACAGGTCAAAGGGCAATATAACCCTTTCTAGACTGTTAGATGTTAATGACTTTGTCTCTCATTGTTTTTTTTTTTACTTGCTACAGATAAAGTGTTGCAGTGTTTGACATCTTCATGCCTTCTTCATGTTGTCAAACAGGTTCTATTTAAATGATTTCTAATTCTACAACTCTGAGATTAATCAGGCCAGTGTGTGAGTTCATGATTTAGAAAGGACGGGTTATATTTTCACATAGGGTCGAGAATTCAACATTAATAAATGCATTTATTAGGTGAAATGTTAGTTTGGTGTTTATTCAGGGTATATTTTCGGATATTGAAATTTGTTTGATGATATGGAATATTTAAATATGAATGAAACAAGGACAAAGAGAATCTGTTTCACACTCGAAACTACATTAGTCGTATTTTTCTTCTGTGCATTTCATGAAATCCTGAAGCATTTTATTGTAACTTAACATTTGAGACTGCAAAAAAGAAGTAATCTGTATTCTTGATGTCAAGGTCAGTAAACGAATGGGTCTTTTTTACAGGTACTTTAGAATGCCATTAACCCGTTTTATTGTTATAAGGCTCGAAAGAGCGGAGAAAACTACAAACGGCAACAAAGGTTAAGATTTTTCGCCTAAATCTCAACGGAACGGAAGATTTTCAAAGCGGTGTGGGTGGTGATTTTTTTTTAAACTGATGCTGACCAATCAGAGAGCGCTACGTCAAACGGCCCGCCCAGACGTTGTTCATTGAAGAAGGACAGGGAAAGTCTCCATTTCCCATCCTCCAGACGAAACCCAACATGACGGACAAATTGTGCAAGCTTTTTGTTGGAGGGCTGAACGTGGAGACCACCAGCGATGGCCTCCGTGCGTATTTCGAACAATACGGGTCTCTGACGGACTGTGTCGTGGTTATGAACCAGCAGCTCGGAAGGTCCCGCTGCTTCGGCTTCATCACCTACTCCGCGCCCGGGGAGGCCGACGCTGCAATGGCGGCTAAGCCACATGTCGTCGAAGGCAACAACGTGGAGCTGAAGAGGGCCATAGCCAAAGAGGACGCCAACAACCCAGATATCCTCGCCAACGTGAAGAAAATCTTCGTCGGCGGAGTGAAAGACCACATCGAGGCAGACAACCTGACCGAGTACTTCTCGCAGTTTGGCGCAGTGGAGAAGTCTGAGATCATCTCCGACAAGCAGACCGGCAGGAAGAGAGGCTTCGGCTTCGTCTACTTCACCGACACCGACTCCGCCACCAAAGCGGCGCTGACCAAATACCACACCATCAACGGGAACAAGGTGGAGGTGAAGAAAGCTCTGAGCAAACAAGAGATCACCACCGGCGGCGGCCGCGGGGGAAGAGGCCGAGGGAGAGGAATGCAGAACTTCGGCGGCGGGAGAGGAGGTGGATACGGAGGAGGTTATGGCGGCGGCTACAGTGGGGGTTACGGCGGGAATTACGGAAGTGGCTATGGCTACGGCGGCGGCTACAACAACGATAGCACCGGCGGCGGTGGCTACGGGAGCTACGGGGGATACAATGAATATGACAGCCAGATGGGGGGAGGATATAGCAACGGAGACTTTGGGGAGGGCTACGGACAGCAGCAGTCGAGCTACGGCGCGATGAAGGGGGGTAACTACTCCTACCGGAGCGGGGCTCCCTACAGAGGCGGCGGGGGAGGAGGGGGCGCCGGGAGAGGCGGTGGATTTGGTGCAGGTTATTAGGCCGTTTGAAAGCCAAGATGTTCATGGGGACATTAGAAACGAACTTTACATTTACAGCACCATCACAGGTGGGGGCTGAGCGCTCTTTGTCCAGTTGAATTAAAATGAGCTGTGCCCATCACCCACCCTGAATGAATGAAACCCGCCTTCTCCACTCGGATCCCATCTGTCCTTTTTGTTCCACTCATTCTGGACTCTAAACCTACGAATTGTGAATATATTTTGTTGTCGTGTATTGAACCATTTGTAAAAAAGTGAGATCTATGTGTTTCCCTGCTTGAGTCAAAAAATTGAGTTTGTCTTGCAAAACCAGTCGGATGTGATTCTTTTGCATCATTAACGGGTTTTTACGAAGCTGGTGTTGGGCAGCATGGGGCTCTGTTCGAGTCTCCTGGATCTTAAAATGTTCCTACTGAACGTGTCACGGACTATTTTCACCTTTAAAATTACATTTTTTGCCGTCCGTTTCAGGCTTCTTTTTTTTTTTTTTTTTTTTTTTAAAAATACTGTTGAGTGTATGTGTTCATTTCACCCCTATGTTGTATTCTGCTTTTATTAAAAGTTTTTAATGACTTGAATTTATTTATGCTCTTGGTCTTAAGTTCTCTCCCTCATATTTTTAATTATAAATTAAATTCAAAGCACACCTTCAGTCTTCCTGAAACTACCACTAGGAGGCGGTATATTCAGGTAGAAAATGTACATTTTAAATGCATCCATCCATTTATACAACAGCCACGACTAAACTTTGGTACATTTCTTATTGTTCAGACAAAATTTTAGCATAAACCCAAGATGAACTGCAAAAACAACCCCTTTTTTATTTAGAAAACCCCCAAAAAAAATTTTTTACATGGTTTCCCTTTGGTGAATGCATTCACTGAAAGGTAACAGTGGTTCCTTGTTTTATTGGAGTTACAATGGAAAACCAGTAAGATTTACCAGTTCTGACCAGTAGGCAATGAGTTTATGCATTCAACACCAAAGTGCCACAAACTTAGCTAATATGTTTAAGGTCTAAGGTCATAACTGATTAGAAACATCTTCCTGCATTTCTGTTCATGTTTCTTACTTGGAATTTGGATATTTCTACAAAAAGGTGAGTTTTTGTGACGATACAGAAGAGAAATGTCCACCCTGATGCAGTAGCATTTATCAGTCGGTGGAACTTGTTAAGGTAAGTTGGAGAAACCTTGTACCACAGCATGAACTCAAAGTGACAGTTCAGTCCTGGGTTGAACAAGTTATCTTTATGAATAAAATAAAACTACATTTCCTGGTAAAAATCTGGACAGCAGGCTTTTCCTGAAGGGCTGGTAACACAGCTGGTAGCTGAGCATCAGCTTTCTTCAGAGTGCAGTTTTTTAGTATCTTGGAACGTGCATAAGTTAAAGTTAGTCATGCTTTTCAGTAACAGTCAAATAATACACATTATTCATACAACAAAAACAGTCTGAAAAATTTCCACTTTTGTTAAAGAAATGTTAAGTATGCCTACAGAGTTATTTATTGCAGGTGAAACATGGATGTCCTCGCATGGAAAAGAAAATTTAAAAAGGTCTCCGGGTTTTTGTGACATAAAAATTAACACCTTTTTTTTTAAGGGGGGAATAACTTTTAAAAGCAATCCATGTAAAAAAAGGGTCTTTTTGATAAATCTGGGGGGGTTTTGCTTGTTAAAGTATGCGGGGGAGTTAAAAAGTCAAAACAGACATTTTCACTAATTTTGAGTTCTTCGAAGCTCAAAAAGTAGCCGCTGCTTCAATAGAAGAACTCTTAAATATAATTCTGAGATATCCTAGAAATAGTTTAACATCAGGATGTATGTAGCATGTAGGATATTAGATCCAAGCATCCCTGCAGCAGACATAATGGAAATGGAAGAAAATGTTGATTTGCATGTCTGAAGATGGCTTGAAAACCTTTTAGCAAGTGAATCTATTACCTAAGGAAATATAATATAATAATATGCTAGATGTGCCTGTAGAAAATGTCATTATGATTCATGTAGAGCAGGGCCAAGGCATAAGAGAGCTCCGCTGTTACACAGAGTCCCCAAATCGACAGGGGGCCCCTGAGAGCCCTTTCACACTGTATCTCAAACTTCAATAGTTCAGTTGGCAAGAAGAAGCCTACTTTAAGCTTTCTGACTAGAACATTTAAAAAGATTTGAATTCTTATGGAATTTAAAATCAAAATGTTTTTAGAATTTAAAAAAACAACGCAAACATTGTCCGAAAAACAGAGGAAAAATGCATTGTTTATAGTCATAATTTAATGTTGCAAGCCAGATGTTTTTTTTACCAAAAAATTATGTCATCATCAGACATTTTACTTGCTTTACTATTTTGTGGTGAAATGTTAATTATTCAAGATCAAATCTATCTTCTTGAAACCATGCTTCCACCAGCACACACCTTCTGAGACATCAGTTATTTTTAGAACATCCATTTGTATTTTTCTTGTAGTTTTTTCCCCCCTTTATTAACATGATGTTGTCTTAAAAATCAAAATCAATTTTCTTCTTATTACCTTCTCTAAGGCATCTTTCTGCAAAATCCAAGTGGTTTTATTGGTGGATAGTTTTAAATGTTGACCTGGATGGTTGTCCTATCTCCACAAAAGACCACTGGATTCCTACCTTAGTGCCCACTGGACCTGACTTGATTAGGGTCTACCTGTGGTAAACTTGGAGCACATTCTGTCTATACAGTCACAGCTGACAGCATACCAGAGAACAAACTAAGCATGAAGTTGAAGCAAGGGTCTGGCGATCTTCAAGATCAGATTGTATTTAATCAAGAACCTGGCAAAGGGTACAAAAAGCTGTAAGCACCACCGTTCACAACCTCCTGAGGTCTCCGTTATTTGGAAGTTAAAAAAGTTTGGACACACCAGGACCTTACTTGGATCTGACTGCCTGACCAAACAGTAATAAAGGCAAAAGAGCCACGACCAGAAAGGTGACCAAGAACCCAGTAGAGCTCCAGTGTTGTGTGGAGAAAGGAAACCCATCCAGAAGCATCACCTTTGCTAATGGTATCCATCAATAAGTGGCCAGATGGAAGCCGCTCCTCATTAAAGGTCACATGGCTGCCCACGTGGATTTGCAGAAATGCATCTTAGAGATGGTAAATTGTGTGGTCTTATGAAACCAAAACAAAACTTTTTGTCCTGAACTCCAAGCATGGTGTCTGAAGAAAAATAAATTGCTTCAGGAGCAGTCTGTGGATGTTCTTAAATGGCTCAGGCAGAGCCCAGACTTAAATTCAACTGAACATCTCTAGAAAGACCTAAAAATGGCTGTGAGGATCAGCAGGCATTAAGACTGGGAGAACATTTCCTAAAGCAGGCGAGCCAAGTTTGCAGCTTTACTGTACAGCTTATACTAAAAATATTTTTTCAGTCAGAGGGGAAATTTTCTTTATATACAGGTATTTGTAAAAAATGTAAACGGCAACAGAAAATAGGTCAGATCAAAAATATTTACAGTGCACCTTCTTGGAGATGTTCTGCAAGTGGGTGATTTGTTTAAATGAAATAAATGATCCTCACACATAGAAGTATTTTCCGTTAAGAAATGAGAACATTTCTTACTAAACGGTGCGACGTGATCACAAAGGCCGTTATTGTCCTGCTCTTTTTGCAGATTGAGTGACTCTTCTTGCAAACATACCATCTTTGAGTGAAAAGCAGCCGCAGTGTTGTCGGAGTGTCTCCTCTCGCAGATAGACGATCTAATGCCTGCTGTGCTGTCTGACTCCGGGAGGATGGACGGTGTGTCGTTAGGGTGAGTTGGCTCGGCGCTGGGGATTATTTAGCAAAGCTGCGATTCACGCTGCTTCTGCATCTACTGGAGAACATTTTACTCCACATGACCCACAAATCCAACACGGAGAGTCCCACTAGCTCCTTCCCAGTAAGCTAGCCGTGGTGGCTGCCTAGCTTCGGTTAGTTTGCTAGCATTGGCCACAGTTAGGTGATTCAGTTAAATTCCAAGCAAAGTTACCTCGCTGATATTCGGGAAATGTCACATTTTGTCTGCCAACAAATAAAAAACTAAGCTGCCTCAATTTTGAAGTCAGTTTAACTTGTGGTTGAGGCGACGTTTTGTGGCAGTTAACGGCTGCTCTAAGCTCCTGTTAGCGCTGAAGTTAAAATAATTAGCGATGCTAGGCGCTAGCCAGGCTGTTACTCCTCAGTACAAACAACTAATTTATCTATTTGCTGGCCTGTGTTAGGTCGACAGCCTTTGATTATAGTCCATCATCATTGTTACTCATAGTTTAGTGCCATTAATTTGCCCAAAGGGCCACATTATTAACTATGTTAGCGGGATGATTGGCTGTAAGTCTGTAATTCCAAAATATAATTAATAATAAACTCTGACGTATGATCTAGCCAGTTGTTTGTAAAATCACAAATACATTTACATCCCAATATCTGTGTGCAGTATATTATAATATTGCAGTAAACTGTTGGTGATGAAGTTATGGCCATGGTTTTCCAAGTGTCAAGAATTCATGCTTTGCATACAAGCAATAAATTTCATCTGCTGGATGGAGTCTCACCACATTAGATGCCTACAGTAGACACTGATGATGGTGCCAGTGAGACTGAGGGTCACATATTGGAAGCTTTCTAATCACAGATTCAAATGAATAATACGTTATTAATCCAGAGGGTAAATTAGACATGACTTCTCATTATAGAGTGATTATAGATTTGAACTCTAGTTCAATTTGAAGGTTTCTGGATCTGATGCTGCTACAAATGAAGGCAGATAAGATTGTATTCTCCTCAGCAGGCGTTAAGAAGCTCTGCAGCATCTTGCTGCAAACACTGAATGCATCCATGTGTTAAAACTTCTGCATTCTGTTTTCCATTTCATCGTTTTGGCCGACATTGGACAGGACTGTGCAAATGTTGCTGTCCAAACCCAACATGATAGTAGTCGCCTTCAGACACAAGTGTGGTTTTCAAAATAAAAGCAGTACATCTGGTTTTGCCTGGGAACACTTTATATTGAGCAACGTGGGCCAGTCCAGAACACATGAAGAACCAAAAGTTGTGTTTGCAGATCAATTAAGTGCTGAATTGACAAAATCTTAAAATCTCCTCTTAATGTAGTCAAAGGTTATTAGAGAACAAGATATGTCTCTTTTTTTCTTATCGGGTCGTAGGAATTTGCTTCAAGCATTTTGTCATCCTGCCATCTTTCTTTAAAGCTGATTTTAAAAGCAATCCTACATTTGTCTAACTTGTTGGTCCATCCTCATCTATCTCCACTGATCCAGACACTGCCTCTCATGTCTTACCAGTCTGGTGGCCTCACCACGTCCAAACTGCACCACAGATTCAGAGGAGGACACGGTGAATGGAGGGATTCACACGTTTAACCAGGCACACATGAGGAAAGCCTTCCAGCTGATGAACGATCTGAGGAGGTGTGTAGCCGTGCGGCGCACACATTTTATTGTAAATAATGCTAAATAAATCATCTGTTTCTCCATCACTGCCCATCCTTCAGTAAAAAGATGCTGTGTGACGTCCAGCTGGTGGCGGGCAGCGTTGAAGTGCCTGCTCACAGGGTGGTCTTAGCATCCAGCAGCCCCTACTTCTGTGCCATGTTCACAGGTATCGGTGTGTGTGCATGCGTGAGTGAATCAGGTTTGTAAGTCTGCTTTCAGGCTGAGGTGTGACCCTTGTCTGTGTACAGGTGACATGAGCGAGAGTAAGGCCCACCAGGTGGAGATCAGAGAGGTGGACGGCCAGACTCTGAGAAAACTGGTGGACTATATTTACACTGCTGAGATAGAGGTTACAGAGGACAATGTCCAGGTGAGTCTGCGTGGGAAAGACCTGTTTAAAAGCACAGGAGGTGATTGGAGGTGATGTTTCTTAGCAAAAAGACCAATTTCCACTGCAGGGTGGCCCTTTGGGGCCTTTATTTACACCCATCCATTTTCACTGGGGCTGCCACTGACTCATTTTTTTTCATTAAATGTAAAAAAATAAAAAAACAACAACAAAATTTTCTCCAAAAACAAAAGCAATTTCATGTAGCTGCATCTTTTTATGATGCAAATTAGGCATTTAATGTATTGCACAAAAAGCTGACTCCAGCATGATAAAAATAAGCCCTTCTTATTAATGTGGTTACTAACACAAAGACTTAATGTTCAGGATGTTATGAATGTCAAAGATTACTGATGAACCTTTTAAAACCCAATATAATAATGGAGATCAGTTGTTTTCATCAACTGTTTGTATTATTTGTTTTGTTTGGAATAAATTCATTCAGATATTTATCCATAGTTTCATTCTAAATTATTTTCTTGCTTGCATTGTGTTTAAAGAGGGGGTAGACTATATCAGATTTTTCCTTCAAACTTCTCCTTTTCATTCAAATCTTTTTCTCACGTCAACATGCGACGCGTTCATTTGAAATTGTAAGCGACTGGAATAAACTGATGACAATATAACCGATGCCTACAGGCTGCAGCCAGCGACTCTCCTCACCCACAAAAACATACAAAAGTAATTCTTGTTGAAAATCCAAAAAGATTAGTTCATAAAAAGAATTTCTCAACTAAAATATTGATGTCAATAAATTATTATGGTTGACATCATTATGCTGACCACTCACAGAAACCCTTTTTCCCACCATATCGGGGTAAAAACTTGGATGTTCCCTAAACTGCCCTGAACCACTGGATAAAGGGAGAGAACAATGGATTTTAGGAACCTTAAAATGATTCAGTCAGTCATCTGTGTAGACGAGGGAATAAATCCTCTAGTCAGAGTCAGGTTTCATGGCTTTAAGCTTTATGTTCGGAGGCCTAAATAAAAAACAACCATGGCTACCTGGATCATTGTCAGATTCTATGGTTAAAGCGGTGAGGTGTGTGTGTGTGTGTGTGTGTGTGTACACAAGCCGGGCCGATTTATTAAACATCTGTTAACGTTAAACGTTTCCTCTGAGATCAGAGAAATATTACTTCATCAGCCCTGATGCAGGCGGTATCTGTAGGATGAGCGAGTCGGTGGGCGTAATTTCCATGAACCGGATGGTTCTGTGTGGCAGAACCCAACAATCAGCCCAGCAGAGATTTGTGGGTTTTGGTGAATAAGTTTGGAGGGGGATAACATTTCAGGAAGCACCTGTAGAGATCTTCTGCCTCTTCTGTTTTTTCCATGCATCTATTTCTCAGCCTTCAGGTGGCCAGAAATCCAAAACAATCAATCTCTTCTGTTTTTCACATTTTTCCTTGTTTACAGTTTGTGTAATTAAGTCCAAAATACCTCTGGGTTGGTCAGAACTTCCTGCATGTTAAGCAGGAAGCCACTAACGGCTGCTTCAAGCTTTCTCTGTTGTCTAGCGCTTTGTTTTGTTCAGCACTTTCAGTCCATGTCAGAGTGACCCAAATGAAGCTGCTACTAAATGCTCCCATCAGCTAAATATAATCAGTCTCCAGTCTATTTTTTTGGCTAATTTCCATTCAGTGGTTTTTGTAAAGCTTTTGCTGACTGAAATTGATTTTTGTTCATTTAAATTTCTCTTTAAAAACAATACAAAGATATGAGCGTAGCACTGAAGATGTTTTTCCTAGATTTTCGGCCACGAGGAGTCATTATTTATAGACATAGGAGGAGAGGCGACATCACTGTGTGTGAAAGGGAGAGGTCAGTAACTGTAAAACAGGATATTACTTCCTCAAATTAAGACATTATGATTAAATATGTCATTTGCAACGGTTTTTAGCATCTTATATTAGCAGTTAGCACAGCGAGCTTTGCTAAAACAGCACTTTTGTGTTTATTCCAGAAAAATGTAGAGTATATTCTAAACTCTGCCATTTCCTAATCCAGCATGTTCCATAAGAGATGGACTAAAAACTCAAAAGCAAGAAAAACCAATCAACTTGCTGCACTCTGTTCTGCCATCCTGTTATCTGCTGAAAGTCTTGCTCTCTCTGGTCTGAGAAGCTTCGTAGACGTCTGTTTCCTCTGACTTCATTTTGAACACCTCACTGGTGATGAAGATGGCTAATTTTGTGTCTTCACTTTATAACGGCGTCCACATTGAAGACTGTTACCTGGTAGTTCTTACATATGCTGCGTTCACTGATCAGAAAAGATGTTGGCTTTTTGAGTTTCCAGCTCTCTGGTGACCAGTCAGGGACAGTTAAGTCAGATTCTGGTCGCCAGCCAGCTTCTCTGTCGATCTCTCAAAGATTTGATATAAATTCGTATTTTGCTTATCTTGTGGTTCAACATCAAAAAAGTGAACATGGATGAAGATAAATAAGCAGTAAGAAGATAACAAAACAGTTTTATGTAACGTTGAAATACTTCAGAATTCATCGTCTTTGACAGAAACTTGTCAAGCCAGGAAGCTGCACGTGTTTCAGTATTTAATAAAAGTTGTTCTTGAATGTTGCATCACTTTAACTCTTTGGTCTTTCCCTGAACTCAGAGTTCTCAGCGTGAAGCTACTTGAGAAGCAGATGTTGGTCATAAGTGACGTAGGAGCAGGTAATGCTTGTAAACAGTGCTTGGTTTGGATCGAGCCATGTTTAGCTGCTGCCAGTAACTTAGAGCTACACGGTTCTGCTCACAGCCCAGTCTGGTCCAGCAGCAGGCAGGATAGATACTTCCTCGTATTATCAGTGCAGGAAGCATGGAGAGAGAGGGAGGATATCCTCCCTCTGTTAGCAGTGTGCCCGTCTGGTTTGTGCTCTTCTTAATGTTAGTGTGTGTTTTAAAATGAAGCTAATATTCAGCAACAGTTAACAAGTTTAACCTTGTTTCTTTGATCTGAACGTTCACTTTTTATTTGTTTCTTACTAGAGAGAGTGTGTGTGTGTGTGTGGGTGTGTAGTTAGGAGTGGAAAAGGTAAAAAACAGTAAAAGCCCCACCCATGTTGTTGTTGGAAAACATCTAGACAACATAGTTGTTGTTGAAACATGTAATATTTGCTGAAGTTCTGTTTATTTTGAGCTCACAGGATTAGAGATGGACTGTTGGACTGAGACTTAATGAGACGATGTCACTGAACTTGCTGATAAAATGTTTGGTGAAACTTGAACAAAAGTCTTATCTTCCTGCACAGCTGCGACCCAAACTAACAGAACCTGTTTGACATGCAGCAGATGTGTGCAACTGCACATACTAAGGAGATATTTACACGCTTTCATGTAACAAGGTTCCTGCACATGTCCGTACCTTCAGTACCTTCTGCTTCATCCCAGTACAATCAGTTAATGGTTTCTTGTTTCCAGGTTCTCCTCCCAGCAGCCAGTCTCCTGCAGCTGATGGACGTTCGTCAGGTTTGCTGTGAGTTCCTGCAGTCTCAGCTTCATCCCACCAACTGTCTGGGCATCAGAGCCTTTGCCGACCTGCACACCTGCACGCAGCTTCTCAGCCAGGCCCATGCATACGCTGGTGAGGGTCATGCTGGGCACAAACTAAAGGGGTCCAGGGGGTCTTACTGTGCTTATGTTGTAGATGATAATAACTATCTAACAGCTTGCTTGCATGCTTAAAGGAACTGTGAAACCTCTGCATGGGGGGATTGTGTCTTAGAGCTTATTAGCTGAGATGTATAGTTAGCGGTCTGTAACCTTGCCTGTTTATGCTTCTTAGAGCAGCATTTCTCTGAGGTGGTGCAGGGTGAGGAGTTCCTGGGCCTCTCTCTGCAGCAAGTTTCCAGCCTGATATCCAGTGACCGACTCACAGTGTCCACTGAGGAGAAGGTGTGGTACAACTGTTTGTTTGCTGGATCATTTCAGTTCAGGCAATTTCCGCCTCTGTGACTCCAGATGTGGAAGAACAAGGGGTGTCCAGTGCTAATCATGTAATTAGTATCAACCAATAAATGCTTTAAACAGTAGTTTTTAGACAAAACATTCAGATCGGGTTGTTTTTAGTCTGCATTTGGCTAATTTCAGGGATCTTCTGGAACATGATCATTCAACCTCCTTGAAGTAATGATTGAAGTATTATTGAATTCTACTAGTTTGGGTTAATAATATTCTATAATGACACTCGTTTTATTCAGGTTGAGTAAAAATGTCTCAGTTCTTTTATAGAAGAGGTTGGATGGTCATTTCACAATCATATACCACAGAATCGTTCATCTGTTGTGAGAAAATATTTAAATGGTTTGTTTTTTTGTCTTCAAATTAAAAACCATCATAACTTTAGTGGAAGTCGAGCATTTTCTGTGTAATGTATCTTAACTAGTTGGAACGAATGATGAGCTGAGGTCTCAGCAGACGTTTCTGGAGTAGGACGTGTCAGCTGTGGGTCAGCATGAGGAACCATCTGTGTGTCAGAGCAGCAGCAGTCAAAGTGTTTTAGTTCAAGCTGACAGAAACGCAGAGGGAGACATCATGTTGTCCAAGAGTCCCAGTCTGAAGACAGCCTGAGTCACCATTGATCGTGTTGTTTGGTTGAGCTAGTTATGCAGGGCCTGGTAATCACACCACATCTGCTCCAAGTTTCCCTCACTGTTTCCACAATTTAAAGTTCTTCTGTTGTGATGCCAGAAAGTCCCAGATTGGCACAGCTCTGTTCCTTCTTCACCTGTACGTGTGCACTGCTGTTCAGCTGGCTGAAAGAGCCTTAATTTACAATGATGACAAATCCATCACTCTTATGATAATGGTGCTTAAAGACCACTGTTAACAGGCTTTTAGAGGCATCTCTGTAAATATAACTGTGACTGGCTGCCGCAGCAGACAGCCTGACTAATTAAGCTGCTAGTATCAGCTTGTTTTACCTTTGCTACTTTATAAAGAGCAGAACAGCAACAAATGATTAAATAAAAACAGAGGTTTTATTCTTTGTACCGCTGCTTTAATGTGAAACCAACTGTCAGAAGTGGCAATAAATGCTTTATTTCTGCTAATCCAAGTCTTCTAAACATGGTCGCCATATTGGAAATAGACCTTGAGTGGTTGAGGGACCTCCAGCTTTCCAGTCCAGGTTCCAGCTTTAGTGAAGATTCTGTTTTGTCTGACTTGAAATTTGGAAATTCCTATTTCTGAGAACAGTTCAAAAGCACCGTTGATTATTTCCTCCATTTATTTGGTGAGCAGATATCTAAACTTGACATTTACTGCTCAGGTTTCTGCTCATTGAAGAATTAATGAGAAGAAACGTGATTAATGACTTAGATGAGTCTTAAAGTCATTATAATGTCATAACCTCACCTGCTGAAGGGATTTTCTTTGTTTAGTACTGGTGCTGAATGTGACTTAGAGCTTCCAGCCACAGTAGAGGGAGCTTTTAATCATTTTCACCATTAGTGCAGTTTCTTTCTGCTCAGTGTCTGCGTCCTGTGCAGTCTGGATTTGAGGTCTTTTACAGGTTTGAATAAGTAAAGAAAATTTCTTGATTTTGCACATTATAACTTATTTAAAAAATGTTACCCATCAGTGTTTTGGTTATTGACTTACTGACCTATGGACACCGTGTTCACAAACAAGACTCTACGCTGAGTGAAGGATACGTCCGTCCAACAGATGGCCCCACACATGATTTGTGGAACCTGCAGATCATAAATTGGGTAATATCATGCCGGACTATACCCTGAGTAGATATACTTCACACTACCATACCCAGGGTTTTTGGTTTCAGAACACGGGGGGTTACTAAACTCTGAGTCAAAGTCATCTGGAGCTGAGCACCAGCACAGGTAAATAAGAAGCCCTCATCAATGGAAGGCAGATAACATAAATAACCATGGCAACGGGAGGAAATAAGCCTCGAAGTGCATATTTCTCGCTGATGGAATGAGAAATATTAATGACGGCATATGGAGAATATCAGCACGTATTTTAGAAGGAAAGCAATACTGTTGCTGCTGCAAAATAGTGAGAGTTGGTGACAGAGACCAAGTCAATGCAGCAAATCAAAATGAAATATAAAACCCTGTTAAATCAGGTTAGGTCCGATTAGAAGCTATTGTTCTGTTTAACCTTTAACTAACTAAATTACACAGCATTCACTGGATAAATTCAACATTAATGATGTGTAAGAAGTTAAAGATTGGCTCAGGACTTAATATGAAATGGAGTAGACATGCAACTAAAACTGAGAAATGTTTCTGTCTCTAAAGCTCTCTGTGAAACAGCCGTACAAGGAAAACGTGGACTCAAAGGAAGACGTAAAATACTACTGGTCAAAGGTTTTAGAACGCCTTTCTCATTTAATGGTTTCTTTTCTGTTTATGACTGTTTCCATTGTTCATAGATTCTCACTGAAGGCATCAAACCTGTAAATGAACACAGATGCAATCATGAAGCAAACAACAAACTGTAAAATAACCTTAAATATGTTTTATATTTTAGATTCCTTAAAGTAGCCGCCTTTTGCTGTGATGACTGAAATGTTAACCTTTGACCTTCTCTCAATGAACCTCTGGGAAGTTCTTTCAGGACTCTCTGGAGTCTACCATTCCAGGTGACCACCTCATGAAGATCATGGAGAGAACGCCAAGAGAGCAAAGCAGTCATCAGAGCAAAGGGAGGCTGTTTGGAAGAATCTAAAATGTAAAAATGTCGATGATCCCGTCCTGTATCTAATGGCTTAGCCCTGACCCTTTTAGTTTGGATCCAAAGTAATCTGAAAGTTAGAGAGGAGGAACTAATGCAGACCTTTGTTGAAGCTTCTCAGCAGGGCAGGAACCTCCTCTGTTGTTTGTTTGGAGCTGCTAACCTGGCAGTCAAGTGAAAGATTAATATGAATGTGTGTAAATTGTTGTGTTGTAGATTACTGAAGGAATCCAGTCTAAGGCAAACATTTAGCTCCTTTATCATGTTGATCTGTGTTGGCAGCAATCGTTAATCACATTTTACTCTGAAAGAAATCCCTTTCTGTGACTAAAGTGTCACACTTTGCTGATTTCACGCTTGGTTTGTTGCACTGAAGCGAAGGGTAGAAATGCTAACTGCTACATTTCAAAATCTCCACACCTTCTTTGTTTTCTTTGGTTTCTTCATCACTGATCTCAGAATCTCCTCCTCTTCCTCCTCCTCAGGTGTTTGAAGCAATGATATCTTGGATCAAATACGATAAACCAACTCGTCTGGAGTACATGCCCAAGCTTATGGAGCACGTCAGACTTCCACTGCTGTCCAGAGATTACCTCGTAAAGGTGAAATGGGCTTTCTGCCATGATTCAGAACATGAACTGATCCATAAACGGCACCATGCTTTACTCAGTGTTATCCACCAAGCAAACATTGGATGTGAATATATCTGCATTGCCTTTTACTTCAAAGTTTCTGATGGTTTATATCAGTGATTTACCAATTTATTTAAAGCCGGAGACGGGGGAAGATGAAACGGCTTCTGAGGTCCGATGCCCTGGTTTAGTGAATAAAGATGAGGTTCTGCTCCTGGTTTACAGATTGTTGAGGAAGAAGCTTTAATAAAGAACAACAACACCTGCAAAGATTTTCTGATTGAAGCAATGAAGTATCACCTGCTGCCAGCGGACCAGCGGCATCTCATCAAGACAGACCGAACACGACCACGGACCCCTGTCAGCATCCCCAAGGTGCAGAACCAGGACTCTTGGCCAGCTGGACCATGTTCTTTTCAACATGAGTTCTGCAGAGTTGTTTTCTTTACTGCAAACAGTCTGAATCTCGGTTCTGTGCAGGTGATGATTGTGGTGGGGGGTCAGGCCCCTAAAGCCATCCGCAGCGTGGAGTGTTACGACTTCCAGGAAGATCGCTGGTACCAGGTTGCGGATCTGCCTTCCAGGCGGTGCCGGGCAGGTCAGTTTGGGTTGGAGGAGCAACTGGTGCTTCCTGTAAGACGTGTGCAGTGCTGGTCACATGTTTACATCCACATCAAAAACTGATTTTGAGCTTTTAATGATGAATCTTGGTTCTGGAAGATCCAACTGTGTCCAAGTTTCAATCATCTAGCAGCTGATTGAAGAACCTGGACATGGTTTATTATTCTACAAACTTTGGTCATTGCACCCGGCAGCAAAAAGCACCCCACAGCATGACACTGCCTCCACCATGTTTTTTGATTTGAACGTCTCACCTTTACTCCTGTAAGCACATTTGTTGTCATGGTGACCAAACGGCTGAACCTTTGTCTCATCTGACCATCAACCTTTCCTCAGAAGACATTTGGTTGTCCATGTGGTCGGCTGCAGTCTCAGATGTCTGGTTTGGATCATTGCATGTTCATGATAAACTGACCCTACTGGGTTCCGTGGCCTTTGGTTCCAGTAACTTCCAGTTTCCTGGGTTGCTCCTAAGCATCCTAACCAATTTCCGGTAATGTGAGGGGGGGGTAGTTTGGGTCAGTTGGTTGATTCTTTGACACATTTAAGCGTTTCAAAGAGTCAATGATCGCAAACACACTAAAAAAACTGGTTTTGGTATGGAGTATTCAGCTAGAACGAATACTACAAAATGTACATCGTATGTATACTTCTGAGCCTTCACATATAATTTTGACCCTGTGTGGATCAGAGGAAATCTGCAGTTTTTAAAAGCATTATTAAAATCCCTAAATTAATGACATTTATGCCAATTCTGAGTGCATCTAAACTATGACTGGACACAAAATGAACCAAGAATCTGGTCCCAAGTATCTAAAACTGGAGCGTTGAACAGATTGTCCTGTCTGCCTCCGTGGTCTCCAGGTGTGGTTTCCATGGCAGGCCAGGTGTTCGCGGTGGGCGGGTTCAACAGTTCGCTGCGGGAGCGGAGCGTAGACGTGTACGACGGAGCCAGGGACCAGTGGAGTGCGGCGTCGAGCATGCAGGAGAGACGCAGCACGCTGGGAGCTGCAGTGGTGGGGGACCTCCTCTATGCTGTCGGAGGCTTTAATGGAAGTATAGGTACATGTGATCCACACACTTGGTGCATCCAGAACCGCTCAACGTTTCTCAGGAGGTTCTAAAACTGAGAAAAACAAACTGCCCAACCAGAACCTTCTGATAAATAGTAACACATTTTTTCTACTTCAGTTGGATTTATTGTTCAGAAATTTTTCCAGCCTAGAAAAAGTTTCTCTGTGTCTCAATGATCGCTGCTAATTTATAAGAGAGGGATAACAGAACTCATCATAAATGGTCCATCAATGAGACGAACAGCAACTATTCAGCCTATTTATAGTTTTAATGTAAAATAAATAACTAATCAGTTCAAGTGTGAAAGCAGGTTAAAGGTTTAACAGCTTTATTTAAAACCGTTTTGCATGTCTGTATTTACAGTTAAGGACAAATTATTAGCCTGTGTAACAGATTGCATTTCTAAACTATTCTTTATTAATCATAAATGATTCATATTTGCACTCAATTATAAAACAATTTCAGAAAAACTACCAGGACCCAAAAGCTGCAGCTTTTTCTTCAGCTGTCTACCTGCCACCCCAGGAACAGCTGCAGGCAGAACTGACCTGTGCTTCAGTGACTCGGAACCTGAATATTAAAGCCAGGCTGCATCTGCAGTTCTGTTTCCATGTGGTCAACCAGAATCTGGCTCGTTTTCTGGACCCAGCGTGATGTCCTTTATAGACTTCCTGGTGATGGAAAATGAGAGCTTGCTGATTTGTTCCTGGGATCACTGATCTGGTTTTGTTTTAACTTGTTTCCCAGTAAAATAGTGTGAATAAATTGTTGCAGAAAAAAAATCATCTTCTTCTCCTCCTCGTTCTTCTGCTTCTGCCCTCCCCCCAGGGGTCACCGGCCTCCACCTCAAGTTCCTCTTTCCAGTGTGTCCACCATGTCTTATCAGAACATGTCCTCTCTAAGTTTATCTCCAAACTGCCCAACCTCAGCTGTTCCTCTGATCTGTCCATTCTGGCCACTTCCTATGAAAATTGCAGACGTCACCGTCTCCACCTTGAGGGACTTTGTCGGCCCAAATAAGAAGAACATTTTCAGGAGTCAATGATGAGAAACTGCTAGTTCCTGTCAGCTGCCTCATCCAGCTGCATGTGTCTCCTCCAGGTCTGTCCACCGTTGAGGTTTACAGTTATAAAAGCAACGAGTGGACCTACGTCGCCTCCATGAACACCCGCCGCAGCAGTGTGGGTGTGGGCGTGGTCGATGGTAAGAACAGGGAAATTTAAACGAAAATCTGAAATCTTAGCATGGCTTATTTAAACGTGTGTGTGTGTGTGTGTGTGTGTGTGTGTGTGTGTGTGTGTGTGTGTGTGTGTGTGTGTGGTGTGTGTGTGTGTGTGTGTGTGTGTGTGTGTGTGTGTGTGTGTGTGTGTGTGTGTAGGTAAGTTGTATGCAGTAGGAGGTTATGATGGTGCTTCACGCCAGTGTCTCAGCACTGTGGAAGAATACGACCCAGTCTCTGATCAGTGGTGCTACGTGGCTGATATGAGCACACGGAGAAGTGGAGCAGGTACACACACACACACACACACAGAAAGCAGCTTTTGTAAAGCTGTGCGAGTTTAAAAGCAGCTTCTCACAGATGTAATCGGGGGTTCTGCTCAGCTGGTTCAGGAAAGCTTTGCTCAGTCCAGAACTTTGGTTTTAACAACTATTAAAGTGAAACAACGGCCCCCCCCAATGGACAAAGCATGAAACCGCACCATGCTGGAGAGATCCTAAATATAACAGCCTGTTATCATTTTTAAAATGATTATAATGAAATTATTTTGAATTTATAGAGGCGGAGCCATGATAAATGAAGTCACTGAGCATCAAATGAATAGAAGTTATTCATGTTGAAAATGTTCTGTGTTTTTCTGCAGGGGTGGGTGTCCTGGGCGGCTTGCTCTATGCAGCAGGAGGACATGATGGACCTCTGGTGAGGAAGAGCGTTGAGGTGTACGACCCACAGAGCAACGCGTGGAGGCTGGTCAGCGACATGAACATGTGCCGAAGAAACGCAGGTAAGATGATGACCACAGACCCATTATTCATCCACTGAGCAGTCATCTTACAGCCACAGACCCCGGTGTCAGATTGGATGGAGAACATCAGTGAACATCAGTTTTTGAGTCAGATTCTTTGTTGGTTCAGGTCTGGACTTTGACTAGGCCATTCTAACACCTGAATGTGCTTTAATCCAAATCATCTATTGTATCTCTGGCTGCATGTTCAGGGTGGTTCTCCTGCTAGAAGGAGAACCTCCACCCCGGTCTCAGGTCTTCTGCAGCCTCCAGCAGGTTTTCCTCCAGGATTCTCCTGGATTTAGCTCCATCCATCTTCTCATGAACTCTGACCAGCTTCCCTGACCCTGTTGACAGAAAGCATCCCCACAGCATGATGCTACCATGGTGGTGGGCTTTTTCAGAGAGAAACAGAACCTCTGCAGTTAGACTCGGCTGAACTCCGGTTACTGATTAGGTGACCTCTGAAGGCAGCTGGTTGGACTGGATCTTATTTAGGTATCAGAGTAAAGATGGTCTGAATACAGACGCCGTGTTTAATGTCTTCCCTCCTCACATCGATGCACTACTTACTGTTGGTCTGTAAAAATAAATCCAAATAAAATATATTTTAGTTCCTGGTTGTAACCTGAGAAAATGAGGAAAGTTCTGGATCCTTTTGCAAGGATCTCTACAGGTCAGTGAAGGTCAGTCAACATCTTTGTGATCAACATCCCAGAATTCCAGCCTGTTTTAGGTCATAAATAAAACATATAATAGAAATGATCCATCAATGACATGCGTCACACGAGGGTTTAGGTTTAATCACAAGTGAATCCTGCAGGTGTTTGTGCCATAAACGGGCTGCTGTATGTAATCGGAGGAGATGATGGTTCCTGTAACCTCTCGTCTGTGGAGTTTTATAATCCAGTTGCTGACAAATGGAGCCTCATTCCCACCAACATGAGCAACGGGCGCAGTTATGCCGGTACGTCAATATTCTGGTGTCTAACAGGAAACTGGAATTAAAGACTGAACTAACTGGACCTTTTCTCCCCTTTGTGTCCAAATTGTTGCCACCTTTGCAGGAGTTGCGGTGATCGATAAGCCGTTATGACCCGGGGCCTCCCACAGCGTCAGCAGAATCCGATTCCCAGAAATCCAAACTGACGTCTGAAGCGAACCAGCGGGACAATAATCCCTGAATATGACCAGACCTCATGAGTCCACAGAGCCTCCATGTCTGTTCACACACTGGCTGCTGCTCTGAACCGTTATGTAAGGTTTGAGGACACGGGACCAGGGGTTCAGAAGAACCTGTCTGAGGTTTTCAAACACCAACAGCAGCTGGATCAGCTGTCAGGGTGACATTGCACAGAAAGAACGGACATAAATGCACTAAACCGAGACAGTATGAAGTGGTTCTGTTTATCTGTGTTCTGTTTTGGACCTTTGTAACCGATTAGCAGACTTGACGAACTGTCAGGAAAAGCTCCAAGGAGCGAGTTGCAATAATCTGGCTTCTGGTTTCCTGGAGCATTTTGTTCCTGAAAAGAGAAACTTTTAGAGATTTTCTCATCATTCATGGTGACGATTTTCTCCGCTTGGCTGTAGAACTCAGAAAGAATCTGTTTGATTGGTTCAGCTGTTGGACTCTATGAAACCAGGTGGTTCTGGTGACAGCAGTATTAGTCCTCAACCCAAACGCCTGGAACCCAGAAAGCTGCAATATAAAGAATGTAAAAAGCTTATGCAAAAAAGTATATTTAGTATTTTTGAAAGATGATTTTTTAAAAATTTAGAATCATTTTGGCTGCAGACCAGCGGTTTGGGCTTCGACTCCTGTGAAAACACTACTGATGTTCTGGTTTTGTGCACTGAACACAAACCCAGTTGCCAACGGCGCGTCTGCGTGTCTTTTCCAACACGCCAGTCGCAGAGATCAGGTGTGAGACGTTCAGCCCTGGGTAACAAGCTGAAAGGTCCCTTTTTGGATCAAAATGCACTGTAAAAATCAAATGTAACGGTATCATGTCCAGGACAGATGTGTTGGACTCAACAGAACATTTGATTCTTCTCCATCCAAGCCGCTCCGACCCGTCACAGTCGCAGTCTAGATCACATCGCTGTAATTCAGATCATTTGGGTGTGTTTCAGATGTCGGTGCCACTGCTTTCAGGAGATAATGTTTACTAGGCTGGATTTTACTATATTTATGAAAAGCACAAAAAGTTTTAATGCAGCTTTATTGTTTTATGTCGTCTGACCTTCATCTGACCGAACCTTTAGACTCATTCTGGTTGGTTCTGATGGTGTTGGTATCACTGTACGTTACAGAACACTGGGACCAGTTTGTGGCACTGGCACCAGTCTTCTTCAGGTGGAAATGTCTGGAAGTAGGTAAGAGTCCAGCACCACACCTGGTAGAAAGGAGGATCTGATGAGCCGCTGCTGAAATGTGACCCTGGGTTGAACAGTTTGAGGTTGAGCCTTAGTGGAAAGATACTTCAAATAAAACAGGAAATGTGGATTTTACAGCAATGTCACAATAATTTCCACAGTTTGATGAATATTAGTTCAAACCTGGAAAAACTTGTAAAGATGTTTAAAATGAATTTGTGATAAAACACTAAATAGACTTTGAAGTATATTATGTGATTGTTGAAGTGACCAGATGAACGTTTTTCTCACTGCAGTTTGTTATATTTTTTATATAAATGATGAACATGTTTTACATCCTTCCTCCTCTGTTGGTTTTGATGACCGTTGCTCCAAATAAAAATCAGAGTAAATGACAAACAAAAGAAATGGGACAATCACTTAAAAATGATCTCATTTATTCAATATATCATGAAATATTATTGTTGAAGCACAGCAAGTACTTCTAAATAACACTAAATAACTGATTATTAGAAAATGTGTAAAATATTTATTTATGTCTTCAAACGTTTGGTGTTTTAGGGTTAAATGCTAAGTTTAATGAGTATCGACTTCTTCCTCAAAAACTCACGTTTAGTTAGTTTTTGAGGAAGAAAAACATCAAAATAAAGAGCTTTAAGTGACCCCTTAGCTGGTGGCTGTGGTCTTTATCAAGTCTAATTAGCAGCTGCTGCACTTTGTGAACTTTCCACCATTTCAAACAACCAGGAGTGAGAAGATGAGGACTGATGAGCCTTCAAGCAGGTGACCTCCTTCCTGTGATCACTTTCACATTGTTGTTCTGATTAATTATTGAATCTTTAAAAGCATAATATTAAGTGTTCTGTCATAAAAACATGCTGACAGAATTTAGTTTGATCAGAAAATAAACTTGTTTTCTGCATTTCCAGCGACGTGTTTGAGTGATGGTGGATAAATCGTAACTTAGGAGCAAAAAGCGACAAAAAGTCTCTTCATAGCAGGCACGTGCAGAGTGGGGGGGCAGAGGGGGCTGGAGCACATGCCCCTTTTGGTCAAAAGATTGATTTATTTACTATTATAAGCCCTTCTCAGACACCTAATTAAAACACATACTAATGCGATTGAAGTAAGAGAGATGACATGACGTCACCCAGTTACCTTTGACCTTTAGCCCCCTGTGCCATTCGCGCAGTGAGACAGAACCAGACTGTGGAGCCCAGAATGTCGCTTTTCTTCCTGGTTCCAGGACAGTTGTTAGTCAAAAAACCATTAAGTGAGTAAATTGATAAGATTAATGAAACTTGACAGGAGGACAACTTTGTGACACAGAGAGAAAGAAGAGGGTCCTGCACTCTGAGCAGGAGGAGAAGCTATTGTTTTATGAGCTAGCTGCTAGCTAAAGACTTTGTAGGTGTCTAAAAAGTATTACTATGATATTGGTAGAAAAGCTACTGTGAGGAGATGTGATGATGAGAAGCATTGGTTCTGCAATTTCTATATATTTAACCTTTCTAGGGGCCAATGAAAATGCAGTTATCCATCGGTCAGCTGTTTTAGAGGTTACAATGAAGTAGCCTGTCTCTAACAAATCATCTAAGTAGATTATATCACATTTCTGCCAAGATTTGTCTCCTCAACTAATAATGTGGGTTTTTACGTTTCAATTTAACATATGATTTTGTAAAATGCTATTCTCTTTTAAGAAATTGACTCATTTCTATGAACTTGATTAGATACTAGTGTGTGAATTTTAAGTAGTACACCTCAAAATATTTTTAAAATAATAATTTAGAATGTGTTTGTTTTAGTTCCAACATGATTTGTAAAGAAAAACGTCTGAAACAAACCAGGAACTGCTTGAAGCAGCCAAAGTTAGCCGACTGGCTAAGAAAGAGTTAAACAGGTAAGAGCAAAAATACTAAGATTTTATATAGTCAACATATAGCTGTATAGTAGTGAATTATGTTGAATTTTACAAGCAACCAGTTTGAGTTAAATAATGATGTTCAGATGTCAGTCATTTTCTACCACTTATTCCATAGTGGGTCGCAGGGAAGCTGGTGCCTATCTCCAGCAGTCTTTGGGCGAGAGGCGGGGTTCACCCTGGACAGGTCGCCAGTCCATCGCAGGGCAACACACAACCATCAACACACTCATTCATACACCCAAGGGCAATTTAGAGAGACCAATTAACCTAACAGGCATGTCTTTGGACTGTGGGAGGAAGCCGGAGTACCCGGTGAAAAATTGAACCCAGAACCTTCTTGCTGCAAGGCAACAGTGCTACCAACTGCGCCACCGTGCAGCCCTTCAGATGTATTGTAGTTAAATGTAGATTAACTGATAGCTACTTTCTTTCCTCTAGAAGGAAGGTGATCGATCAGATGAGATGGAGACAGAAATAATGAGACACTGAGTTACAGTCAACACAGGGAGGATGAGAAAAGAGAAAAAAACTGAGGGAAAGAAGAAAATATTCATCAGGAATCACAAAACAAACACAAAGAAATATAAGAGGTTTAATCTAAAGTTTGGTGGTCAATAGGCTTTGTTTTCTCATGGTGACATGTAACACTAAGGTCATATGTGTTAACTACTCATTTTCGTTTCATTGTCTGCAGTTCATGTTTGATGCATCTGTTCTGTTCTGAATGGATCATCTTCACTGTAAGTACAGAACATGCAGGCTGCTTTACTTATTATTAGGGCCTTTATTACAGAACAATAAAAGGCCCTCGGTTTATATTTTCAACAGTCTAATTGTGTAAAACCAAAATGTCTGCTGAGTTAGATTTGATTCAAATGTATATCTCCATGTTTACTATTTTGTAGTATATCAGAGTACATTGAACTGTAAAAGCTGGGTGAGATTCTAGCTAATATTCCGCCCTAGAATCCGGTTATACGTGCCCTCATTTTACTTTGAGCACCTGGCCTTTAGTGGTCTCTGCACGGCCCTGCTTCACATAGATATATACAGTGAGGAAAATAACTATTTGAACACCCTGCGACTTTGCAAGTTCTCCCACTTAGAAATCATGGAGGGGCTGAAATTTTCATCTTAGGTGCACGTCCACTGTGAGACATAATCTAAAAAATATCCGGAAATCACAATGTATGATGTTTTAATAATTTATTGGTGTGTTACTGCTGCAAATAAATATTCGAACACCTGCCAATCAGCAAAAAGTTCTGGCCCTCAAAGACCTGTTAGTCCGCCTCTAAAAAGTCCACCTCCACTCCACCTATTATTCTAAATTAGAAGCACCTGTTTGAGGTTGTTAGCTGCATAAAGACACCTGTCCACCCCACACAATCAGTTAGACTCTAACTACTAACATAGCTAAGACCAAAGAGCTGTCCAAAGACACAAAATTGTAGACCTCCACAAGACTGGAAAGGGCTACAGAGCAATTGCCAAGCAGCTTCGTGGAAAAGATCAACTGTTGGAGCAATTATTAGAAAATAAAAGAAGCTAAACATGACCGTCGATCTCCCTCGGACTGGAGCTCCATGCAAGATCTCACCTCGTGGCGTATCAATGATCCTAAGAAAGGTGAGGAATCAGCCCAGAACTAAAGGAAGGAGCTGGTCAATGACCTGAAGAGAGCTGGCACCACTGTTCCCAAGGTTATTGTGGGTAATACACCAAGACGTCACAGTTTAAAGTCATGCATGGCAGGGAAGGGTCCCCTGCTTAAATCAGCACACGTCCAGGCCCGTCTTAAGTTTGCCCATGACAATCATGGGAGAAAGTTCTGTGTACAGATGAGACCAAAATAGAACTTTTTGGTCTTAATTCCACTCGCCGTGTTTGGAGGACGAAGAATGATGAGTGTGTTTTTCTGCACATGGGACAGGACGACTGCACTGTATTAAGGAGAGGATGAGCGGGGCCATGTGTTGCCAGATTTTGGGGAACAACCTCCTTCCCTCAGAGCATTGAAGATGGGTCGTGGCTGGGTCTTCCAACATGACAAAGACCCGAAGCACCTGGCTGATCTGGAGAAGATCTGTGTGGAGGAATGGGCCAAAATCCCTGCTGCAGTTTGTGCAACCTGGTGAAAAACTCCAGGAAATGTTTGACCTCTGTAAAAGGCTACTGTACCAAATATGAACATACATTTTCACAGGTGTTCAAATACTTGTTTTCCTCACTGCGTCTATCTAGAGAGAGATAATATGTATATAAATATGTATATGTGTATAATCCTGTGTCGCTAGAATCAGAACACATCTAAGAAAAAGAAATCTGGGTGGTAAAGTAAGTCAAGCAGCAGAAGCTGTGGCAAGCTTGTACGTTTTATTTTCATGGGTAACTGGTTGTTCTCATTCTTTTCACAAAGTAATTCAACTTTTATTGATATGGAAGCAGTTCTGGTGATCAGGATGAAGCAGACCAGGAATATGAAGCAAAAATTCACTTTTAAAGATGTCAAAGGTCAGTTTCTTTTACTTTCATGAAGCAAAACAATAATTTAGTATTCATTAGTAAACAGGTTTCGACTCGTATCCCTTTAGATCAGAATGTTATTTGATGTTATTGTTGATATAAAAGACCTGACGAGTTGTTCGACCTTTGCAGAGACATCTTTGATGAGAACTCCTGCTGTGGATTCCTGGAGAGCATCTCAGATGGGAAGTGTGAAGCACACCGATGGACACATGAACAATTTACAGCGTGTGAATTTCACAACTCTGTTGCTGCTGGCACCACAACAAACAAGTCAAATTAAAAGCCCTTCAGAGATGAACATTAAACAATGATAAAACCTGGAATGTTTTCTGACCTTCGTCTCCATGTTTTGGTTTTCAGCAGAGCCAACACACCTTTTAATGTTAGAAACGCGTCGCTAGAGCAGAGTGAGCCAGACTCAGAGGAAAATTACAAAATATTGTAACTAAAGTCAACCCAACGACCTGAAACATGTTAAAATATGTCTGATGCAAACTTTTATTATTGCTGCTTCTTCATGGCACAAATAATGAAAACAGTCCATGTTTAATAAGATCTGTGCTGCCATGCAAGCTGACTACAGTACCGCAATATTAGCTTATATTACACAGAGCGAGAACAAAGTGGGTTACACTTAATGAGCACATATAAAAGGTTTGTAAATGTCGCAACATTAGCCAAATGCATACTGATAAACATTCTCTGGGCGTCACAAATGTAAGAAAACTAAAGGAGCCAAACGTGAAATAATTTAAACATGTTTTGGGGTTTTTATGTACAGTAGATCTATATTTGTATAGAAGTAGTGCTTAATTTCTAGAAATACAAGTGGAAACAACAGAAGGGCTGCATTCTGGGAATGCTGTGCAAATAACGTCTTTTTACATCAAATCTCAAACCTTACTGTTCCAACAAGCACACAGCACCTCTGCACCCAAATATTCTCCACGAACAAACACAAAAAGTCTATTTTTAGTCTCTCTCAGAGCTTCCATTTCAAATATCACCGGCGGCCCAAAGCCTGCAGGCAGGGAGATGTTCCTCAGCCTCCTGCATTTAAACGGACGCTCTGGTTCTCATGTGACCTGCCAGCAGGAAATCAAACCTCGCCTGAAAACGGTTTCCCCTCCCAGAAACGGAAACCAAATGTTCCTGCGTTGCTCTGAACTCCTCATGTTCTGGATTCAGCGAACATGAAGCAAATTAAACAGAAGATTCAAGGAGAAAAAAAAACTGGGTTTGTAGAAATCAGTCAATGATTCTTGCAATCATGGACTGATTCCTGTGAGCATCTGGGCTCTGAAGCTGCCTTTCAGTGCTGTTGTCTTTAAAGCAGCTGGTTGGTTGCTGGATGCTTGGAGACAATCAGTGATTGACACAAAGAAACAGATCTCTCTCTCAGTCTCCACACCTAAAACCTCACATTCAGGATGTGATAATAAAATGAGCCTCTGAAGGTGTGATGATGTAAAGCTTCAGTTTCTGAGATGTCCCATGAGATTCCTCAGCAGAAAACATGACGTCTTTTTTTGGGGGAGAAAACGGGCAAATCAACATGCGACAACAGGTCTGGATGATGAAGATGAAGAACACAGTGATATGAAGTCAGGTTTGACCATCAGAGCCTCTCCAGTCATGTCATGGTAAATATCAGCCAGTTTAAATTAAATTTAGTCTAACTGTTCATTTTGAATGATCAAACCTTTGTCACTTTCTAACAACCTGAGATCTTCTTCATGGTGTGACTGCAGCAACCTGAGCTGCTGAAGGTGGGAAGTTGTTTTGATCTGATCGCTGCTGCCCTTGGTGGGTTATTTCGGATTATTCCTGCAGGGGGCGCCGGTGCAGTGATGACGGCTGATGATGTGTGCGACGATAGCGGTTATCTGAGAAAAATCTAGATGGACTTGGAGGAATCCTGTTTGCTGATGAGGACTTCCAGGAGGCGCAGTTTGGCCTTGATCCTCTTGTACTCCCTGTACTTCTCCAGCATCGGCTCCCGGTCCTCCTTCTGAACGTTCCTGCAGGGAGGAGATGGAGGGGTTAGTCTGTTTCTGTGTGGGATGAAAACGAGCTGAGCTACTTCCTGGTTTCTTAGCTGTGGAACATCTTATTTTAGATAATCAGATCTTTCTGCTGGGTTTGATATATGTGGAGGGGAGATGTTGGTCACCAAGAGGCAATAAAATGTCCTTCTGAAATAATGGTAGAAGAAGACGTCTCTAGATTTGGTCACAAGTCCCAAAAGTAATATTTAATGATGCCTTGCTCCGGTTACCTTCCATTATGCTGGTAGAAATCCTCCTCAAATGCTCGGATGGTCTTCCTCAGTTTCTTCTTCTCTGTTCTAGTCTTCCACAGCTGTTCCAGCAGCTCTGGCCTGGAGGATTGTGGGAAATGCAGTTAGAATCAGAATCAGCTTTATTACCAAGTTTGTACAGACAAGGAATCTGACTCCGGTCCACTTTGCTCTCAGTAATAAAGAATATCTTTTTAAATGTACATATAAACACAACTGACTTTCCAATAGAATATGAGGTGAGATCAGTCCAAGTATGTCTGGTGTTGTTCTGCAGCTCTGATTGTCAAGAGTTCAGAGAAAGTCTGGAGGAAGAAACTGTCTCTGTGGCGGCTGGTTTTAGTGAACAGCGCTCTGTAGCGCCACCTGAAGGCAGAACTCTAAACAGTTTATGTGCAGGGTGTGTGGGGTCTGCAGAGATTTTAGCAGCTCTTTTCCTGACCCTTGACCTGTATAAGTCCTGGATGGAGGGAAGGTCAGCCCTGATGATTCTCTCTGCAGTCCTGATTATTCGTTGCAGTCTGGACCTGTCCTGTTTTGTGGATGAACCGAACCACACTGAGATGGATGAAGACAGGACAGACTGAATGATGGCAGTGGAGAAGATGACCAGCAGCTCCTGTGGAAGGTTGAACTTCTTGAGTTGCCTCAGGAAGTACAGTCTCTGCTGGGCCTTCTTCCGAACAGTGTCTATGTGTGAAGACCATCTCAGGTTTCGAGAAAAGATGGTTCCTGGGAACCTGAAGTGGTCCACAGCCGACACGGTGTTGTTGAGGGGGGTGTATGGAGGTGGTGTTCTCTAAAGGTCCACTATTATCTCCACAGTCTGGAGTGAGTTAAGTTCCAGGTGGTTCTGACCATGGCAGTGGACCTGCTGATCCACCTCCTGTCTGTATACAAATGACACTACTGCTCTGGATCAGACCAATGACTGTGAAACTCCTGACATTTGCAGATGACACCACTAACGGGTCGGCTGAGGTCCAGTTATGTTATGTTAAAAAAGGACAGTGCTGTGACATCACTAGTTCTGAGCGTTTTGATTTAAAAATCTAATTTCTCCTCGTTTGAAGCAGGAGTTGAACTGCATTGACCCGAGGAATCAGCCCTGAGGTTCATGTTCCAGAACCAAATAATTACAGGTGAGACTCGGTGACACGTCGGAGACTCGGTAGGTCACACGTCTTTTCCCTGCTCCACTTCCCTGATCCTTGTTGTTATAATAGTTAGATAACATCAACTTTCCTCCGCTCCATGCAGTCAGTTTAGTCGGGTAAAAATGGACCTGCTGCTTATTTCTCTAATGAACTTTATTGACTTATTGCTTTGAAATTCCTCAGAGGTCCAATAATCAGATTATCTTCTAAACAAATAATCTGAACTGAAAAGCTGTTTTGGTCATTTCATGTTCCAGATGTAAAGTTCTGGTCAGAGTATCTGAAAACAAGTCTGCACTGAATAAACGTGACTGATTCTGGTTTCAGTCCAAAGATGATCGGGGAGAAAACGCTTCTGATCCACTCATCATCGGCTAATTTTATTCATCCTCATTTTGGGCCTTTAATGATGTTTGAACTGTTGTTTTCTTAGAGTGGGACAAAGATCCAACCAGAGTGAAGTTCTACAAACAAGAATTTGGGTCCACATGTTTCTGACCAATAGGGGGGTCCATTTAAAGCTGTTGGTTTCTGGGTAACATCCTCTGGTATCCATGCTGAAGCTGGGCCTTCCTTCCTGTTGGCGTTAAACTGGTTTTACTGTGAACAGTCACACTGGTTCCAGCACCTTCTACGCCTTGTAGGTTCCTGAACATCTCCTCATTAACAGTTTGGGCCTGGTGGTTCCAACAGGACCATGATCCCAAACACACAACCTGGTTCCAGAAGCAGGTTGAGCTTCTGGAACGACTTCAGCTTCAACGCTGTTGAAAATATATAGAGGACTTAGAAAAGCCGGGTCGGTACCAGGAAACCAACCAATTTAAATCAACTATTTGAGATGATAAGAGTGGTCCGATATCCAGTCAGAACCATGCCAGAAGCTTGTTGGGGCTACAGAAGCTGCTGAGGGACATTTATCCAACTATGGATATTTGCTGACCGGTGGACGGTACTGTGTCACTGAAACCAGAACATTTCATTATAATAATGTGCCAATGTGGATCTTTCGGACCAGGACTGTACATCTGAAACTAATGGGATCACTTGCTGAACACTTTAGTTGCAGCTCACTGTGAGGAGTGATGGAGACATCAGTCTCCGTCCTTACATGGACGAGGCGTTGGAGCTGGACAGACGCAGGTCCAGCGCCAGTCTCCCCGACCCCTCCTCCATCTTGTCTCTCAACTCGTCCGGTTGGCTCCTCACCGACCCGCCACTCGGGGTCACGGCCTCAAACGCCATGATGACCTCTGAGCTCTGCATCTCTCCACCGCTGCTCTCAGCCTCCTCCTCCTCATCATCATCTTCCTCTTCATCCCTCTCCTCCTCCTTCTCCTCTTCCTCTCCACCTTTCTGTTCTTCCTCGTCCTCTTCTTTGATCTCCTCCCAGAAATGAGCAGTTTCTCCCTCAATGATTGGCTGGAGGGTTTGACTCCGCCTCTTACTCGAGGGGGACGCCTGAGGCAGAGGAACCATGTTAAAACAGGAGCTGATGTGACCTTCTGTCTCTTTCAGATGATAAAACAGTTAGTTTGTGGCATCCTGACCGTTACTGGTGTGATGCTGACTCTCGCCAGCATCTGCTTGACCAGCCTGTAGCGATCGTAGAGAGGCTTCACCACCAGACGCTCTTCTCTGGTCACCTGCAGACAGAGGAACACGGGTTCAAGCAGCAGCTCCACACAACATAAGGAAGCTGTGCAGCAGGAGGAACTTACTGGTCTTCCATGCAGGCCTTCGTAGTGCAGCAGGTTCTTCTGAAGGACCATTTTCTCACAGGACAGCTGTTCTTTGGTCATCTTCTGCAGAAGCAGAGATTCAGAATAAGCCTGAACATCCGATTAAATGTTTTATTCTGTTTTGGCTCCCATTTCTACTTGTAGTTTAATCCTATTTTCTGTCAGCAGGGAGGTCCAACTGGAACAAAAATACTTAACTTTTAAAGAAATCGTCTCAATAAGTTGCAAAAAACAATATTTAACATCTCTAGATGGCCTGGGAAGGCCCTGGGCTCCCCCTGGAGGAGCTGGAGGAGGTGTCTGGGTGTCTCTATTGAGTCTGCTGCCCCGGTGACCCGGTCCCGGATGAAGCGGAAGACGACGAGTACGAGATGCAACATTGTGTTTTTATTTAGGTTGCTTCCCCACCTGAAGGATACGTTTCCTAACGTTTACTCACAGCGTTTTACACCTCGTTAGAAGACTTTGGTGATGAAGGAGCTCAAGTTCTGATTTAAATAGTAAAATGTGTAAAAAGAGAAAGAAGCTTTAAAATACAGATAAATGTCACATTTACTGTGAAAAATCTGGATCAAACTGAGATTAAAAACCCGGTTTGGTCCAGTTAAAAATCAGGATAAATGTTTTGATTTAGTATCTTCTTCTTGAACTTCATCAGTAGTTTTAATGTATTATATAAAGTTGTACTCTCTCCAGCTAAAACTGGTCATATTATCATATTCACATTTAATGTTGTTGCTCCTGGAGGTCAGAGACCTTAAAGGACTCTTGGTGCTGCTGCAGTTGCTCCTCACCTTGATGTCGTCCGGCCAGCCGTCCTCCTGCCTCTTCCCTTTGACTCGGCACTGGATCAGCTCCAGCGTTTCTTCTTTGGTGGGGCGTGGGCCCCTGACCTCCCCCGTTATGTCATGAGTGCCCTGGTCCAGAGTGGAGCCGAAGCTCTTGGGAAGGGTGTTGCTACGAGGACGAGTCTGCGGGCCGAGCTCGCTCTCAGCACAGTGTTTGGCATCTGGAGGAAGAGAAACGGACAGGCGAAGAGTTGAAGGACCGGAGCTCAGAAACACCAAATAAAACGTGTTTTTGAGTCAGAATGTGAAATATTTATTCACATCCGCAGGTGAGAAAAGCACAGAGGAAAAAAATCAATCCAAACATTGAGAAAAAACATTTTTCTGGACAGATAACGGAGGTCGGGTCCAATTTATCAATCCAAAGGTTCTTGAGACTCTTTGGGAAAAATAAAACAATGTAAAAGTGTTCACACCCCTGTTTCAACCATCCACCGACACAGTATCACTCAATGGAAGAAAATGTATTTCTTTTAAATGCGAATCTGGAAAGTGTGGCGTGCATTTCTATTCAGCCCCTTTAATCCGATACCCCTAAATAAAACCCGGCCCAACCAACAGCTTTCAGAAGTCCCCTGATCAGGAACCAGCTGAGTCTAACTGCAGATGTTCTGTTTCTGGCCTCAGAGGTTCTTCAGAGACCATTAGAGAGCAACCAGCATCATGAAGACCAAGGACCACAGCAGACAGGTCTGGAGGACGTTCTGGTTCACTTTAAAGCAGGGTTAGGTTCTACCACAACATCCCAAGCTTAGAACATCTCAGAGTTCTGTTCAATCCATCATCTGAACATGGAGAGAGGATAGAGACCTACCAAGACATGGAGGTCCACCTAGACTAACAGCTGAGCATTAATCAGAGGAGCAGCCAAGAGGTCCATGGTGACTGAGGAGGATTTGCAGAGATCTAGAGCTCAGGTGGAGGCTATTAGCTGTGGAATCCAAATCTGACATTTATGGAGTGACGAGAAGAAAGTCGAGTCTTTGTAGGAAGAAGTTTTTATTATCTTATTAAACCGCAACGGACTGCAGATGCAAATTAGCTAATGCTATAATCTGTGCATCAAATGGTGACATTTACCATGTTTGGTCCCTTTTAAGTGAAGTTTAGTATCACTCTGATCAGACCATCACCACAGTGAAACATGGTGTTGGCTCCATCATGCTGGTCAGAGCTGTTGGGAAGATGGAAGGAGAGAAATCCAGGACTTCCTGGAAGTTAGATCAGTGGTTATCAACCCTAGTCATCAGCTTCTACACGCTGGAGGTGTTTACCTGCTACCACACACGACTTCAATGAACTGTGATTGTCAGGCTTCTGCAGCAGGACCACTGCAGATGGCAGTCAGGGAGGAGATGTAATCGTCTGAATCAGGCGTGCTGGAGCAGAAACATCTAAAACATGAAGAACTGTGAGCCCTGAGGGCCAGGATTGAGAATTTCTGTGTCACAGGCTGCAGAAGATTTGAGACTGGGGTGAAGGTTCACCTTCCGGCCGGTCAACCACCCTGATCATATAGCCAGAGATGTGTTAGAATGGCCTAGTCAAAGTTCAGACTTATATTTAACTGAGAAACTGTGGCAAGACTTGAAAACTGATGTTCACAGATGTTCTCCATCTAATCTGACAGAGCTTGAGGTGAGACAAACCAGCAACAAAAGGTGGTTCTACAAAGTACTGCCTTACTGGGCCTGAATACAAATGCACTCCACACTTTTCAGGTTCACTGATAATAGTATTGCTGTGTTGGTCTGTCGCAGGTTGTTGTTGCATTGTGAGAAACTGTTCCTAAACAAGACTAAGAATTTATTAACGCCTCAGTCCCCCCCCCCCCCACACACACACACATCATATCACCATGCCAACATGCTTCTTCACCAGTAAACACACCAGTAAAACCAGGCCACCTTGCTGTGACTGTTGGTAATATTTATAATGTCTACTTACTGGGGGGTTTGTACTTACTGAGGTGAAACGGTCTAGAGCTCTGGGCTGAGCCGGGGTGGAGTGGGAGGGTGGGAGTGTGATGGGGAGGTGAGCTCAGAGAGGAGGAGGAGGAGGAGGAGGAGGAGGAGGAAGGGGATGAGGGAGCAGGGTGGCTTCTGTGTGAATGGAGCAAAGCCTGGTGCCTCAACGTGCTTCTAGGTAAAACGAGGTGCTGGCGTCCTGGTTGGGCCAATCAACCAATCAATCAGTCGTTGGGCAATAGAAGGAGGAAAGTGGAGAACGGGTGCTGGAGTTATTGATTTTCAGGTTTGATTTGAAACAGAGAAATGTTCTGAGCCACTGCATCCTCCAACAAGGAGAAGCAGTCACCTCACAGAGAGGAGGCGTATGAGGGTCCTGGGATAAATTCAGTCCGGCGAAGCAACACAGGATTTTCATTATCAATTATGTGCAGAATGTAAGATTATCATTAATCTGTTTGCTAAATCTAGTCAGGATTTCTCCATCCTAAGACCCGACAATGTTTCAGGCGTCAGTGTTTGTCATTGCTTCACCTTACTGAACCCATCCTCCAGGTCATGGATGTGGGTTCACAAGGACGCACCGGCACACTGAAGGGTGGGAACCACGCATGTGAGAGCCACGCCAACCCGAACATGTCTGCTCATGTTTGTTAGACCAGCGTACATGTTGCTGTTAAAGGCTGAGGAGTGGGAGGTGGGCCAAACTGTCCCAGGAGGAACAGGATGGCGCCCAGTCCTTACGCCCAACACACACACACACACACACACACACGATGGGGAAAAGAACGAGCGCTTCTACCTTTAAGCTGCCTGCGGATCTTCGTCAGGTCAGTCATCCATTTGAGGACTTTAGGGTTAGCTGCCTTGTCTGCGTGAGAGGGCTGCAGAAAAAGCCATGAGAGGAAAGGTGAGAGGATTTACAGCAGCAATAACAGCGTTCTCTTCATGTTTGTGCTTGGAGGGACTAAACCTTAAAAATGCAAAAGATTACAATATCTGCACTGAGTGCATCCAGTGCTGTGCAGGCAGCCTGCCAAGAACCAGATGAAAGGTCACTCTGGGTTTCTACAGCTACTTCAAAATGTCAGACAGTCTGTGCAGGTTGGAAAGTTCACTTTTTAACTAATTACCCAGAAACCAGTAGTAGAAAATGCTTAATTAGAGCCAATAAATGAAAAGTTCTCCAAGCTGCATGTCCCCACAAAGAACTTTTAAAAGTACGATCAAGATGTTTATCATCTGCTGAGGGGTCCCAGTGCGTTACTTTAATATGTTCATTTACACTCAGAGATGCACTCAGTAAAGCTACAACAACGTGCCAAAAGCATTCAAACATCATCAACTTCCATCACGTTTCAACCATAAACCTCCATGTGTTCGGTTGTGATGGAACAAAACAAGTTATTGTGAAGTAGAAGGAAAATGTTTCATGGTTTTTAACGTCTTTTTAGTGTGACGTTTGTCCCTTTTAACCTGAGAGCCTAAAATAAAATCTGTTGCAACCAGTTTTCATCGGTGTCTAGCGAGTCAGAACCTTGTAGAACCTCCTCTGACTGCAGGTCTTCTGAGGTTTGTCTCCACCAGCTTTGAACATCTACAGACTTTGTTTCTTCTTTGTTAAACATCTCAAACTCAGTCAGACTGGATGGAGAACATCTGTGAACATCAGTTTTCAGGTCTTGCCATAAATTCTCAGTTGGATTTGGGTCTGGATGTATCTCCATCATCTCCCATCAGGTCTGAGCAGCTTCCTGACCCTGCTGAAGAGAAGCATCTCCGCAGCATGATGCTGCCACCACCATGTTTCATGTAAGCATAGTGTGTTCAGGATAATGTGTTTTTCTCCACACAAAAGGTTCTGCAAGCAGGTAAAAAGTTCAGTTCTGGTCTCCTCTGAGCAGATCACCTTCTCTCACATGTTCTCACAGGACATCTGGCTTTCTTTCATCATTAGCTTTCTTCTTGCCACTCTTCGGTAAAAGTCAACGTATGGGTAGCATAACTTCCAGTAGTTCTGTGCCAGATTCTCCCACCTGAGCTGAGGATCTCTACAGCTCCCCCAGCGTTACCATGGAGGTCTTGTCTGCATCTCTGATTAATGTTCTCCTTGCCCAGCCGGTCAGTTTAGGTGGACTTCCATGTCTTGGTAGGTCTGAAGTTCTTCTTTCCATTTTTCAGCAACTGGCTGCTTTGGATTTTATTGAGGGGCGTCAGATTAAAGAAGGTGCTGAATACAGATGCATGGTGCACTTTCAGGTTCTTCAGATGAAGAGGGAGACTGTTTTGCAACCAGACTAAAATGATTTAAAACTACAAATAGTGATACTCAGATGTTTTTAAATATCTGTTCATCCCACGAAGAAAACTGAAAATATGAAAAGATCAGCCGATTCTTTTACCTTGTAGTTCCTCTCCTTCTCAATCTGCTCCTCAAACTGTTTGATTTTCTTCTTCAGATGTTGAAGCTTCTTGGTAAGCTGATGAGTCACAGAATCTCCTCTCATCGCCTCTCTGGAGCCAAACGAAGCCCGCCTTGGCCTGAGGAGACAAGTTTCAATCAATGGTGGTCGGTTTGACTGGAAAAGGTATTATAAACCTGAAGCACTCAAGTGGTGAAAACAAGTTAATCCGGGACCTTTGATTCTCTTCGTACCGCTGCGCTTTGGAGGGTGAGGCGGCCTCTAGGTCCTGCTGGAGAAAGCGTTGGGTGCTGTGCGCTCCAAAATCCAGAAACCGTCGAGTCAGGATGTGAGGGTGGGAGCGTGAAGAGGAAGGAGAGTCGTCCTGTCGCCCTTCAACCTCGTCTTCTTCACCGTCGTCCTCCAGGGGTAGCAGTGGCAAAGGAACCATGCGACCAGCGAGCGGGGAGAGCTGGGCCTCTCCGCTCTCTGTGTCGTCCTGCCAGGACTTAAAAGCTGGAACAGGGTCTGAAAGAGATCCAAGGACAGAATCAGAGGCCATTTATATGCAATAAAAGTCAGATTTCCTCCTATAACAACCAATGCTTGTGAATCTGGTGTAGTGGTCCACAGCTCAGACCCACCTACCAGTGACCATCAGTGCTATGCTAACAAGCTGAGCAGAAGAGGAAAGAAGGAGAGTTTTAAAGCATCAGTAAGGAGACAGAGGAGAAGCTGCAGGCAGCGTGGGACCTCGCTGTTATCAGAGGAAAGGTACTTTGGTCCATCCGATTAGTGACACAGGCAAGCTTAGACTTTCCTTCCCTCATAATGGAAATTTGCAGGAAGGTCTTTAACATGCAGGGTTCCCTGAAGATCCTCACACAGATACTGTAAAGCAGTTTCCTGCATAGTGTCTACTACAGCAAGTAGCTGCCATGGCAACCAACGAGCATGGGGGACAGGAAGGATGGGTAAACCCATGGACATGAAGCCACTTACCTTGGCCTTCTTTTTGCAGATGCATACATGAGAAGTCGATGGGAGGGAGGTGGAGATGGGAAAGGGGTGACGCTGTTTGGATGGGCAGAGGAAGAGGAGAAGAAGAAAAGGTAGGAGGGACGGGCAGAGAGATGGAATAGAGAAGGAGCAGTGAGATCAATCATTCATGTTTTCACACAGCAACATTCATTCGATATACAGTGGTGCTAAAGGTTACATTTCCTAACAAAGGAGACTTAAAAAAAGGTCCGATTCACAGTGCTAATGAACTCAGGACCACTACTGCCCCCTTCAGGGCAGGAGATGCTGATAAATGAAAGATCAGTTAAGAGGAAGAGTTGGTGTGGTCCCAGGGCCCTTTCACATGATGAAGAAAAACCCAAGCTCCTCAAAACAAACAGTGATGACGGGATGAGACCAAGACAGAATCGTTTTAGCTTTCTCTTGCTAAATCCCAACATAGTTTCTGCTTCCTGTGAACCACCCTAGACTGAAGATGTTTTAAAGTAGGACAGCAGTCATCAGCAGTTTTCTACCAAAGAATGAGTTTAAATCCTGACTTTAATGCAAAATTGCTTCATTTTTCAGCTAATGCAGTAAATTCATACTGAGTTACAGAAAGCAGTGGATCCACACAGATTAAACATTTTGATGGTATCTTGTTGTACCTCAAGGTTCTACACTTGGCCCTCTGCTTTTTAGTTTGTTTTCTATAAACTTTCCTGATGTTTGTCCACCTCAGTGTACTTATCAGATGTATGCAGACAACACCATTGTTTATTTACATGCAGCAGACTGCAGAAGACCTGCCAGTTTTAATGGTCAAGATCTCTGACTGCTTATGCAACTCATGTCTGCATCTCAGTCTTGATGTTCTGATCCAGACCCAGTTACAGCGCAGGGGGGTGGCTCACTCCGGTCCTCCAGAGGCGGTGTCCTGCATGTTCTAGATGTTCCTCTCAATCAAACGACGTCTCTGCAGAGCTTGATGACGTTCTGAGGAGGTAATTCATCCATTAATACAGCTGTGTTGGAGTAGAGACACCACCTCTTGAGGACCGGAGACCGGAGTAATTCACATAAGGAACGATTTAACTGCAGGGACTTTAGAGTAAATGAACGCATAAACATACAGCAGAGTTAAAACACTGATGCACAGACAATACAAAGACCAGCTTCACTGGATTAATGAGTTTATGTTCTTGTCCCGAAAGCAGCACGATGTTTCTGCTCACACCGATGCAGCACGCTAATTTAAATAAAGACTTTCTAAAAAGGTTTAGGAGCTTTGAAAAACATCACTTTGCTCTTAGACAAAATAAGTTGTCATGTTTAACGGCACATGAAGACGTGAAGAGGAGAATGGAAGAGGAACAGGTCTGTTTAGAGAAGCTAAAACAAAGTTTTCAAGTTTCAACATCAAACTTCATTTAAAAACTAATTCCTAATTTAATGAATTTCTGAATTTTATGGATCCAGGATAAAATACTTGGATTAAAATCTCTTTTAAACTAAGAATCCTCCTATGGACAGGATATTCATGCTGTCCACAACCTGCTGGGATCCAGAGACAGGAGGACACATACCCTCCCACTGGTTGTCAGGGAAGAGCTGGAGGTGGGGGCTGAGGCCAGAGTTTGTTTGGCACGGTGACAGATGGTTCCTGTTGGTCTCGCTGGTGTTGGCGTTCTGATCACAGCGAAATGAATCAGAGTCCTGGGAGGACATGAACCCATCGAACAGATCATGTCAAGACAATTAAAGATGTTTTACATCATTAAAAAATGACTCCTCCGGTATAAACCTGTTCTGTGAGCGTCTTCCCACTACTTACACAGTTAATGGTGACGGTCTGCTCCATGGCGTTCCAGGGCTGATTGTCCTGCCTGATAGAGATAAAGAACCTTTGCTTTAATATTGTTACTTATTCCCTGCTGAGTAGTTTGTTCCTCCATGTGATGACCAGTCATACCATCACAAGCCAAGTTAAACAGTATTTTACAGACTATGACTGAGGAGCAGCTGAGGAAGAGTCACTCTACAGTTACATGAATAAAACGCCTAAAATAGTTAACAACTTGATGAAAATATGGCTCCATAAAATCAGTTTAAAATATAAAAGTAATCACGCAGGAGGCAAAATGTGTTTCTGATGATGCGTTAAAGACAGCAGTATCAAGTATAAACAGCTGTAAACGGCTAACAGCGACGCCTCCTATGTTCTTGGAGAACAACTGTAGCAGCTGATGGTTTATGAATCCAGCAGCTTACCTGGCAGTGTTAAAGTTCTTCTCAGCATCTATGACAGCTTCTGTATCCAGGTCCATTCCTGAGCTCTCCTCCAGGGTGGCAGCAGATTCCAGTGAATTCTGGGAAAAAGACAAATGTTAAAGAAACTGTTTAATGGACCTACAGTTTGTTAGCATTTAAAAAACTGAAGAGACAACGACTCGGAACAGAAACTGAACTCTACAGGGACTCCACCATAGACAGGTAAATCCCAAGCGTGGCGTTTCACTTCCTTCTGACCAACATGGGTCACATCTAAGGTGCTTTTTTCTGAACAGCAGAACTTCAGCATGAACAGAAACCGAAATGAGCTGTCCCACTGATTACTGGGAAATGTCTGCATTTTCCAGTCAAGACTCCAGTCCAAGGAAAGGGACTTCATAATTCATCCTACATGTGTTTTTATAATCTGGTAAACCAGGAATGATGCAGTTTTATTATGATCTATTATAAATATCAATGTTGGGGCTAATCTCAGGTTTTCAAGAGCTGAAAAGTTCTCATACCACACGAGGTGGGAGTGTTTCCAGCTGCAGGAACCTTTCTAGGAACCAGAACCAGACCTTTGATCCAGGCATCTCCCAGTTGAAATTCCTCTACAGTTCATACTTTCTGTTAACTTTACATTATACAACAGCAGTAATTTAAATACATAAATAAAATCAGTTAGACTTTTTCTGTTTTACTGATTAAAACCTGTGTTGTCAGAAGATTTTGGAGCATTTTTGTTCAGATGCAAATGAAAACAGTCACAGCCATCAGGGTTGTGAATTATTAACAGACTGAAACAAACAAGGCAGTCATGTGTGCGAGGTTTATGCTCCTCAAGGGCACATCATCCAGGTCTCGGGATGTAATCCTGACCGGATCTTTCTCTCCGATCCTCTGCTGTGCTTCCAAAAGAAGTAGCCTCAACATCGGATTCAGCGGAATGAGTTCCAAGTTTATTCTTCAGTTGCTCGCCTTCCCACAGAGCTTGGAGTGACTTTAAATACGTTATAAAGTGTATCTGCTGTGACAGAATCATCTGTTCGACTTTTACTGCTGAAAATCACAGCTTTATTTTCTCTGTCCCACACTTGACAGCTGAACAGGATGCTGAATTATAGCAACGCATTTTCACAAAGACTGGAGAGACTTTTTTGCTTTTTAATCTGCAACCTCTGAGGCTCATCCTGTACTGGTCCGGTTTCATGTGTTCTAGATCTCATTCCGGACCATGTTGTTGCTGTGGATGGTCTCAGATTGCTGAAGCAACAGTAATGAAGAGTTTGGAAGTTAGTTTTCCTAAACAGTAAATATTCCTGTAACCCTGGAATTGACCAGATTAGGCAGCTATAGTGGCTGTATTTCACCTCCTGGTTCAATTTGTTTCCATGCGGCAGCAGGAGAGATCCCCCCCCACTCAGCATCAGTGGCCCTAAGTTACATAAACAGCTCGGTTCTGGACCCCCCAGAGGAAGGTTCCAGGGAACCATGAGAACAATGTTCTGTAACACATTGTTGACAGAGACCTTAGTTAAGTGGTCTTAAAGAACTGGATCATGAATCAACGGACGGCCTGGAGAGAAATCCAGGCTCTTCCTTTAAGAACCGAACTGATTTATTAGTTGGGGTTGCTAAATGTTGGCATTAAAAACTTGTTTTATCATCTTTATTCATAAATGATTTATTTAATAGTCCTTTTATTGAGTTTATTCTCTTCAGGACGTCTCCATCTGGATCATACAATGTTTATTTTAAATAAGAGAAACTCGGTGAAATTCCCAGAAATTTTCACACCTTCTAGAAGAAAAGACAAAGACATAAATCCAGGTTTTTTAGAAATTCCTTTGTCTCTTTTTTATAACTGAATATGAAATTAGGACGAATTCATCCAGACTTGGGAGACGACCCCTGACTGACCCGATGCAATCTGCTGGGTTTCCTTAGATAGAAAACCTAAGTAATAAACTGAATCTGACTGCACTGATTGGTAGTTATGATTAACTGAAATGTATGAACCTGACTTGGAATCTGGATGATTGATTTTACTTTGTAAAGTGCCTTGAGACGACAAGGCACTTTAAAGGGACGGGATCACCAGTAAAAACTGTGTGATTTCTTCTGAAATAAACGTTGAGCCTTAAATCTGTGGAGGAGGACAGGAAATACGAGCAGCTCAGCTGAGACACTGATTCCAAAGTAGGATCCAAACGTATCTACAACTTCTGAACTGTGGAGGACTTGAGGTGAACAACTTCTCACATGTGTGTAGTCTGGGAGTGCAGTAAGAAAGCGTACAAAGCTTAGGTTAAACCCCAGAAAGAGCTTTCATTGTGTGTGTGTGTGTGTGTGTGTGTGTGTGTGTGTGTGTGAGTGAGAACAACTGTTTTCTGGTTGAACTCCAGCTTCTGTAGCAAACTGTTCAGAACAAAGACAAGCTGTGCTGATGGTATCAAACCTCCAGCCTTGCAACAAAGCGACACTGAGACGGGAAGACGTTCAGTTGTGGGAAACATGCTAGAGGTTCAGCAACTGGGCTTTCTCTGTGGACCATGAGGATTACTCTGTTTTGCATGGGGAACCTTTGTGGTGTGTTTGTCCACTCATCTAATTTCAGTTTGAGTCCAGATGAGACCTCCTGTTTTGTTTCTCTGGGTTTAGGTTTGATGTAGAACCCGGATCAAGGCTTAGATGTATGATTGTGTGCATCTCTCACTGACCTCTGGGTCGTTCTGACTTTGTTGTATGTGCTGCTCTGTCTGATTGAGCGGGGTCTCCCTTTCTGTGTCGCAGGGAGCATCCTCGGGGTCAGTTTGTTGCTCCTCGTCGTCATGGCAACCCTGCTTTTCAGGCTCAGATGGAGTCATCCTGTGAATGAAAACAATAAAATATTTACTGATGCTGGACACAAAAGTAAGACATGACATCACTAAAGACGGCGACACAGGAACGATAAAACTTTATTTGTGTCTCTTTGTTTTAACAGGTGGTCAAAAAAACAGCTGCAACCCTGAACACTCACTGGGTCCGGTTCTGTTTATTTTGAACCTCAACCATTTACTGGTCTTTGTTTTCTTTTCACCACGCTCGCTTTATAAAATGAGTTGATTCAAAGTCACTCAATGCCACTTTCCAGGGACGAATCTCTGTACCGTCAGCGTCTGAAAGAGTCTAGGTTCTGTAGTCCAGTTCCAGTTCCAGTCAGAATTTCAGTCATACCAGCATGAATGTGAAAATGATTTTAAATGACTGAATCATTCTCTGTTCAGGGTGGATGTTCAGTGATCTTATAAACACTCAGATCAGCTTTTCTCCAATACAAACTACTAAGTTTTAGACACGCGTTGCAACTCGACCAGAACAAGGTTCTGGCTTCATTCTGACTGGATATTTGACGTCTGTTCTCATTAGAGATCCTGGCTCCTAAGCATAGTCCATACAACGTTAGTTTTCCAAACAGCATGATGCTGCCATCACCATGCTGGACAGTTGATACAGTGTTCAAAGGTGGTCTACTGTTTTCATTTTATGCTGACTTTTGTCTTGTTGGATGCTAAAACCTTTCTCCAGAAGACACCATGTGGCAGCTGCAGCTTTCAGGACAGCTTTGTTGTGTAGATTTTAGATCGGGTGCCTTTTTCTACGGTGATGTAAAACCTGCTTCACTGTGGAAACGGACGCTGGTGCTCTGGAAGTTTTCAGGTTTAAACCTTGGAGGCTTCCTAGGTTCCCACCTTGAGGGGGGAGGTTTGGGTTTTCTTCCAGATGTTGATAAAGAGGTGACACATCCATCTAACTTGTACTAGTTGTTTGAAATGATGATCTTGGAATCTGCAGATATTCAGAAATGGCTCCAAGAAGACTTTCCCAACTTGTTTCAAGTCTTGTTGAATTCAGTGATTGCTGTCAAACAGCTTTTTATGCTGCAAAGAGAAACTACCAGCTGCTGTCAAACATGGTTCCTCATGAGGTTCCTCATAAGATAGCAGGCCTTAGTCTCTACAAATTATAAGGTATTCTACAACCCTCAGCTCCACTTATGAAGACATGGGTGAATGCATCAATATGTGTGTGCTTGTATGTATACTATTGATCCTATGAGAAAAACCAATCAATAAAAATGAAACTTGTGCACCTAATTCTTTGTGTCAAATCTCCTTCCTGTGACCTGTTGTGAACTCGTCACACTTTGGAAAAAGAACCGCTTAAAACAGAGAGTCGTGCTCATGCAGAAGGTACAGGGGTTGGACAATGAAACTGAAACACCTGTCATTTTAGTGTGGGAGGTTTCATGGCTAAATTGGACCAGCCTGGTAGCCAGTCTTCATTGATTGCACATTGCACCAGTAAGAGCAGAGTGTGAAGGTTCAATTAGCAGGGTAAGAGCACAGTTTTGCTCAAAATATTGAAATGCACACAACATTATGGGTGACATACCAGAGTTCAAAAAGGACAAATTGTTGGTGCACCTCTTGCTGGCGCATCTGTGACCAAGACAGCAAGTCTTTGTGATGTATCAAGAGCCACGGTATCCAGGGTAATGTCAGCATACCACCAAGAAGGACGAACCACATCCAACAGGATTAACTGTGGACGCAAGAGGAAGCTGTCTGAAAGGGATGTTCGGGTGCTAACCCGGATTGTATCCAAAAAACATAAAACCATGGCTGCCCAAATCACGGCAGAATTAAATGTGCACCTCAACTCTCCTGTTTCCACCAGAACTGTCCGTCGGGAGCTCCACAGGGTCAATATACACGGCCGGGCTGCTATAGCCAAACCTTTGGTCACTCATGCCAATGCCAAACATCGGTTTCAATGGTGCAAGGAGCGCAAATCTTGGGCTGTGAACAATGTGAAACATGTATTGGTCTCTGATGAGTCCACCTTTACTGTTTTCCTCACATCCTGGAGAGTTACGGTGTGGAGAAGCCCCAAAGAAGCGTACCACCCAGACTGTTGCATGCCCAGAGTGAAGCATGGGGGTGGATCAGTGATGGTTTGGGCTGCCATATCATGGCATTCCCTTGGCCCAATACTTGTGCTAGATGGGCGCGTCACTGCCAAGGACTACCGAACCATTCTTGAGGACCATGTGCATCCAATGGTTCAAACATTATATCCTGAAGGCGGTGCCGTGTATCAGGATGACAATGCACCAATACACACAGCAAGACTGGTGAAAGATTGGTTTGATGAACATGAAAGTGAAGTTGAACATCTCCCATGGCCTGCACAGTCACCAGATCTAAATATTATTGAGCCACTTTGGGGGGTTTTGGAGGAGCGAGTCAGGAAACGTTTTCCTCCACCAGTATCACGTAGTGACCTGGCCACTATCCTGCAAGAAGAATGGCTTAAAATCCCTCTGACCACGGTGCAGGACTTGTATATGTCATTCCCAAGACGAACTGACGCTGTATTGGCCGCAAAAGGAGGCCCTACACCATACTAATAAATTATTGTGGTCTAAAACCAGGTGTTTCAGTTTCATTGTCCAACCCCTGTATGTAAACTTGTGACTCAGTGGTTTGTTCTTACCCCTGGCTGTCATAGACACTGAGATCCTGGCTGATGGTGGTTTTCAGCTCAAAGAAGTGCTGCTCCACTGCAGCCCTGATGGTTCTCTGAATTATCCTAAAAACACACAAACAAAATCACATTTTACTAAGAATCCAAGAATTAAGTTGTGATTTTCTTAGACAATAAGAGATAGAGCTGCATGTATGTTAAGTTGTATTTCATAATTTGAAGCTGAACTGATGTTTCATTTGATATCTCCTAACTTTCAATATACAAAACAGAAATTATTCAAACAGAAATGACAGTGATCAACCAGAAACAGTTACAGTACAGTAATGTAACTCACAGCTCTATACCAGCTGAATACATGGAGCTGGACTCCGTGTTTTTGGGTCTGAATGGGACTAAATACTTGCATTGCACCAGGTTCTATATAACTGGACCGGCACGTGTTGTAATTTGGTGCTGAATTAAAAAGCTGAATCAACCATCCTGTTTTTGTAATTTTCTGAATTGGGATGAACTGCTGAATCATGCAACATGATTTCATCTCAGTTTTGCTGAATCAGGTGAATATTTAAGCTTCACAGCCACAGAAGCACAACGTTGCAGCATCAGCTACGGACTGGGGAGAAAACATCCTCACTGACCGTCTTCATCGTGCATCAATAATCAAACAAAGTGAGAAAGATTTCCTAAATCAAATTCAGTTTACAATAACTCTGCACCTAAATGTTTCATTTCCACTCTGAACTGTTCGGTACATCCATTTGAAGTCATACCCAGGTCCAGTTCAGGAAAGATAAACCGTTCTAGTCAAACTAAGACCGGAAGAGGACAGAGAGGCTGTTAGCACTCATGATGATGATGATGATGATGCATTCTTCCTCTATTGTCTTTAGCGTCTGTTAACTGTCCCTACCGCAGCGTGTGGAGGTTCCAGAGTTGATAGAAAACAGCCCATCGCAGATTCATTTACAGCAAATATCTTTATTTCGTTTCATGTTTTAGATTTTCTTTCCTCTGAGGCGCAAATTTACGCCACTAAACGCTGAGTGAAGGAAGAACATGCCGGTTACTTTAGCTGAATATCCAGTGCTGGTCAGAAGTTTACACACCCTTCATCAGCATGAATGTCTGATTAATGTGAGGCTTTTTTAAGGCGGTATGATGAGACAAACAGCTTCAATGAATTTATGAAACAAGAACTGGGCGAGCAAGTTTATATTAACTGATCCCAGAAGGTTCAAAACTATACGTAAAGGGCTCAGTAACATTTGGATAAAAACCCGAAGCAGGTCTCAGAGAAACCACAGTTCTGTAGCAGTGAACAAGCTTCTGGCATCTTTCTGAGAGCCCGAATCCTAACCACTAGATCGTCAGGGAAGCCATTTTCATGGATGGATATATGACCTCTGCTCTTGGCAGATTAATTGGTTGCTTTACTGGAACTGGACAAACCTTTAAGATTCCATGTGGATGAAAAGCTGCTGACCAAGAAAGAATTTCACAGGAGCCAATGTGGGGGTTGCAAAGCTAAGAATGTCCTACCAGTTGTCAAGTACGGTGGATTTGGCATCATGCTGTGGGGCTGTGTGTGCCTTTGATAAGAAGAGGGGTCAAATATCCAACCAGAATGATGCCAGAAGCTTGTTGACGGCAACAGAAAGGGTATATATTACTGGTGCTGTATGAATATATTTGAGCTTATGTGTAACATTTTGACCTTGTGTGGATTAGAGAAAATCCAGCCTGACATGTTTGTTTTTAAGGGTTTTTGTATAATAGAGCATCTTTAAAAGCCCAACATTAGTTGTGATAATGGTGCCGAACTATGGGCCAACCTTAACCTGCAGCAGCTTTCTAATAACTATGACGTCAACCCTACATCTGTACAAACTATTCAAGGTTTTCTACCAGTGTAAGTAAACTCCCATCAACAAGCTACACCACAGAAAGTTGCTTCCATTTTGTTTCCGTCCCATGAAGTGAAGAATCTGCCCGACAGTCATGTGATTTAACCTCCCTGAGGTTTCAAAACCAACAAGCTATGCAGAAAGCTTTAGTTTAGCTTTGCAATCAAAACACGGGGCAGCTCCCATCCTTCCTGCTTATCTCTTCCTTTCAAACTTGGATTTTCTCCTGGAAATCCGCTCATCTCACTGCTTCCTGGAAGTCTGCCTTCATTTCTGCGATTTTGTCTCTTAAAGCGATGGTCCTTTACTGCCTTTCATTGATCCATTTCACTAAGACACATTTATGCAATATTATAACCTAATATACCATTTCTGCCTATCACACATAACGATCAGTCAGTTATCAACTGTTTGTATGTGCGTTCTTTAAGTCTGAGTACCTTGGTGTGGCATCTGGACGCTGCATGCAATAATCTGTGAATCTGAGGAGAAATGTGTGAGTGTGAGTGCATAAAGAGTAGCCTTACTCAGCAGAGTCAGCAGGCAGGATGGACATGGGGGAGAGGTGGGAGCTGCAGAGGGGAAAGGGACAAAGTGGTTAGAACATGACGTACGCCTCGCCTCCCTTAACTTTGGATAGAAAGAGTCAAAACAGGGAAGAGGAGCAACCATCATGAATAAATCTGGGAAATAATGAGAACCAGGTCAAAAAACAAATTCAAGTCAGACTGATCCTGGACCGAATGAAGGTAACACAGACAGAACCACATGGACTGAGACAGTGGTGCTGCTCTGAGTGAGCAGATTGTTATTTAGGCTACAGAGTTCTGCTGGATCCACTGATCTGATGGAAGGGTGTGTGTCAAGCTCCAGCTGGTCCTTCAAAAGCAAGGACCAGCTGCAGTAGACCACCTTTGAACACTGTATCAACTGCGCCCCCCCACATGGCAACCCTTCATGCTGTGTGAAGCGGTCAGACTGAGCTCCGGAACAGCTGACCTTATGCAACCTTAGTGTGTGTGAGACTTTGAATGCAGCAAGAAGTGATCGATAGGTTCTGAATTATTAAATGGAGGGTGAGTAACAATAATGACCTTCCATCTCATTCTTCGTTTTTTTCTGCCTTTCATCTAAACTTTAATCACTTTTATTGAAACATTTTTATTGCTTCTTTCATAAACTCTTCTTCTCTGGCCACGAATAATTCCTTCAAACCATCTCAGCCCTCTGTTCTTCTTCTGCTCTTTATTTTCTGTGATCTTCCTTCTCTTTCTGCAGACTTTGGTTGTTCGGGCTAACAACCATCTCTCATTCACTTTGTGTGACAGAAATATTTTGTTTATCCTCCAGTGCTTCAATGACTAGACTGAGTTTCATGGAAATCTGCCGTCTCCTTTCTGTTCCTTCGGGTCAACATGCTGAACGGTCCTTTAAACAGAAACGTGGCCTGTGGGCTCCCTGCAGCACCAGCTGTCCCTTCCATGTGCCGATAACATCTGACAGAAGGCTCTGAAGCAGAGACCTACCCTGAGGGGCTGCATCTCTAACAATAGATCTTTGAAAGGGCCCTTCAGGATGTTACATAATTGCCAGGGGCCCTTAGTAGCTCAGATAGGATCTAATCTTACACCATCGTGCCCCTGAGAACCTGGATAAAACGTGCTGTTGGGGAAGTGGCTGTTCCTGCCTTTTTCCACCTCCCTGAGCAACAAACATCACATCAGTCGCTGCGTTGTGGAATTTATGCAACACAGACTTCACAGCGACATGAGAGGGATTTTCATTATGTAGGACACTGAAAGACAAACAAACCCACTTAGAAATGGGTTTGAAGATTAAGGTGAAAGAAGAAAAACAGCTTCTCTTCACTGATGAAGAGATGCATCACTCAACGACCAGAGGTTCCTGACCCGAAACAACTAACTATGCATCTGTGCCAACAAATCAGTGGTAAGCTACCATTAAGCGGCCCTTCAGAGGAACTAGTCAGATTAGATGAGCTCCTGCAGCGAAGACCAGAAACGGAGATAAGATCCTGATGACATCTAAAAGAATCACACCTTTACAAGCTGTTCACAGGCAGGAACCCTGCAAACGCTTTAAAAGGAACCAATGCAGGAAGCTACGCTGCTTAGAGTCACAAAATGACTCAGTTGTTTTGATGTATCTCTGGCTTTTTACAGCATGTGGCTGAATAAACAGACCCGTGCAGTCTGCTCCTCAACATGAAGACATCTCCTCAGCTTCAGGTTAGAGGACACAAACATCTCTCAGTCTTAGCGAGAGGACGGCTGGCATTCCAGCTTCTTCAGCAAACGCATGTTTATAGCATCTGCCTAGAGGACGAGATGGAAGCTAAAAGAGCTCCGACTGATCAGATCATTCATTCATCTCTAGAAGGTTAGCTTCACTTACTGATGTGCATGTTGTTCCAATGCAACAATCGGTTCTGATCTGTGATCTGTAGGATCAGCCCCCAGCTCAAAAAATGAATCAGAACAAAGAATCCCCAACATTTCTGGTCTCTAAACATATCAACCAACAGGATTCAGAAGAACTACCTCTAAAAAGAACCTGTAATTTATAAAAACATCTAAATCAGCTGGCCAGACCCCAGAGACCCAGAAATGGGTCCGATCGATGCATCTCCAGCATGCTGTTTTAGTCATGAAAGCTACACTAAAATGACAAAATAATGTAAAATTATTTATATTCATTAAATCTCATATTTAGTTTGGTACCAGATATAGTGAATCACTTTATACCTGCAGAAAAGCAGCGCTGCAACAAAATTTGACTCAATGCAATATTTTAAAAACTGGCCTTCTGTTGTTGATGCTAATATTTAATCACCCAGGACCCATTTCTAAAACGGTTCGTAACATTTAGTAATTATTAGCAACATACCGCAGCGTGTAGCAAGGAAAACACTTCCTCAGTGATTGTTATGATGTCGTGACAAAAAGAACAGCGTGAATGAGAGTCTGTGAGGCTTCGGTAGCAGGAAGTTTAATTTGGGATTCTGCAGAAAAGCTGTTGTCAGCACAACATCTGACTGCTCAGCTTCGGCTAGACGGGAGCACAGTCTGCAGCAGAACTACGCGCTTCCCCAAACACACCAGAATGCACAGAGGAAGCAGCTCACTGCTCTGACCTGGTAAACCTTAAATATAATAGGTCTGCTCTCACTGATCCAAAAACACAGACATATGTCGACATATTTTCATGTCTATTTGAGGTTGGCCGGTCCTTGTCTGTATTTGGGGGTTGGGGGCGCTTGCATTTACAATTGTCATCAGCATTTATTTCAATAAACAGCTCCATACCTTAACACTGTGCCAGGAAACTGTCAGAAAAGCCGACAACAAGTCTGCATTAAAAACGACCCACAACTCAATCAGATATGAGCTGAAATGTTCAGATTTAGGAAGCTTGTCTGCTTGATGCCACCAAACAAACAAGGAGAAGGTAAAAACGTCTCCTTGATATCCCACAGCCATCTGGCTGCATGGAAACAATGATCCACCCCAGATATCTGAGACAATCTCGGCTTAAATTTCTCTTCTTACAATGTTCCTGCTTTTCACTTCAGGGGATTCGGATATGCTTTTTGGGCTTTTTGGCGCACAGTAAAATAATTAAAATACCGAAAGCCGATTAGAGCTTTATTTACGGATGGTTTGTCTCTAATGCATTAAAATGGTGAATTTGACCAGTGCAGAAAGGATATAATAAGGATATTCTCAGACAGCCACCTGCTTATTTATTAGGATTGCATAACATTTATTTAGCTTTTAAGTAAAGCCACGGTCCTCTCCTGTTACTTGAGTCATCACTGAGCAACAATCACAAACCGGCCCATTTCCATTGGTTCTGTTTAAATTCCAGTTTCCACCAATTTATTATTCCTGTGAAGATTAATCCAACATTCAGCTTTCCTTCTGTGAAACAAACCAACATTCGATATCATCCAACCACATATTTGCTTTGTGCTCATTCATCCATCCAACCTTGTCCTCCAGTCAGACTTCAGGAGTTACATAAGCCCCATGTTTACCTCTGCAGCAGAATGTCACAGGCCATTCTCATGTTTCCAGCTGTCTTTTCTCTGATCTGATCTGCCCTTTTTATGCCAGAACTGGGTCCACCCTGTAGGTGTGTCAATGTCAAGACTTGGCTTGTATGTCTGTTGCCTGTTTCTGGAACTTTCTTTGTCCTTTTTCAGATCTTCTGCCCCGGGAATACGGACCAGTTATGCCAAAGGTGATAGAAGTCCATAAAAATGTCCGATTTTATTCTTTTTCCAATTCAGCAGAGATGGGAGCCTCAGTTTTAGCCGAACTCAACAGTACTTCTCTCTCTCTCTGGATGTCAGTCACGCGCCCCACCTCCAGCAGGAGCAGCATCTAGCTCTGTAGCTCGTTTTGTCTGAACTCTGAGCTTCTTCTCCTTCGATGTCGGGCTGGGTTGTCGGCTCAACAGTTATCCCAGCTGAGCACTTTGAGGCGTCAGCATCAGAACCAGCAGATCGAGCAGCAGATCAAGAACACCACCTAGGTGCATAATGTGGCGACGTTCGAACCCGTGTGTATGCCGTCTTGGTGTGTGTGTGTGTGTGTGTGTGTGTGTGTGTGGGAGAGCAAGTGAGGTCGTCTCGCTCTGCACTCTGTAAAAGTGCTGCAGTAAACAGCCAGAGCGCTGCTCAAATACATGAGCTTCTGATGTAACCATGCAACAACCTCAGGACGACCAATGGGATGGAAGAGGCTGGAGTCAGGAGCCAATGGTAAGGAGGGAAGGAGCAGTGTGGGCCAGTCTGGAGGCAGAAAGGGGGGGCTCATCCCATCAGTGATGAATATAAACTCAGCAGTTATGGCAGCGGCCCATTGGGCTGTGTAATGCCTCTTTAACCCACAGAACACACAATCCGACAGAACCAAACACACCTTTAAGGGTAACTGCTTATCAAATGCATGAAGAGATTTAGTAAATTACAGACCATCCAGAGACACCAGCAGCAACAACAGGAGGAGATTACTGAGACAAAGAGAGGAAGGAAGATGATAAAGATATAAACAGAAATAAGTAATAAACACTTTGTTGAGTAAATCTGATGGTCAGCCAGCTTGCTTTATTTTTAGAGCAGTTTGGTTTGGGTGCAGTCATTTTTTAATTATCTGATTCATCTAAACAACAAGCTTTGCTCTAAATATCAAAATAACTTTTTAAACAGCCTAATTTGACATTTACTGCATGTGTGAAAACTAGAAATACATTAAAGCTGCAGTAGGGAGTTCTGTGAAACCCGGAGACTTAGCCTGAAAGTTAGAACAAGCACACCTTGCCGGTCCCTCCCCCATGCTCTCCGCCGTGCTACAGCCCTCCTCCACCCTCTAGAGTGGAGTCTTTTCCTGTTTCCCGTCTTTGTTTTCTGAGCAGGTGCCACTCCATAAATCGCCAGTTTTCCTGTAACGTTCGGTTGTTCCTGCACCTTTAGCACAGCTGGAGCACACAGGCAATCTTTAGCTTGAACAACGGTATGTTTCACAGGTACCTACTGCAGCTTTAATGTACAAAAGTCCTTTTTATACTAATTACACACAATGTGTTAGGGTCTAAGTCATTGTTATTAGCAGTAAACTGCTAAATAAAATAAGTAAAAATACACATTTTTAGGAATAAATAGCTATTTTAAGTACTTATAAACTTGATCTTTATTGAATTTGAGTTAATTAAGGTACAGTTTAGTAATGCAGCATAAACCAATAAATATAGTTTACTAGGAACAGTAGAATAAAGTTTAAAGTATGCTTCATATGCTGATATTCTCAGAAGAGTTTAATCTTAAATTTTATTTAGTTTCCAGTAAAACAAAATGACTCTGAACCTCTTGATTTTCCAACAAAAGAAAATTTTTTTCTTAAGTGATTTAAGAATCTTGGTTTTATCTAAAAGCTTAGAAAGAAAATCTGAACCAGAACGGATGGTTCCTGTCGGGGAGCGGTGCTATCTGGGTCAGATAGTGGATCGTGTAACACCCTGTGTCCGCTGCTGGCGCCCGCAGGGGGGGAGGGAGGGAGGGAGAGGGCATTGAATGAAGAACCTCTCTTTGGATGGTTGGACTAATTAAATAACCTGTCATCTTTACAAGAGTAGAAAAATTACTCTGTCAAGTTACAGATAGTATTCAGTATTAAACTGGGCTTTTTAGGCTTCAAACCAACCTTAAGTATAAGATTTTTTATAATGTTTTATAAAAGCAGCATTTTTGGGGGGTAAAAATAAAAAAAGATCTCATTCAACTTGTATGTTAGACCCAATCCCAACCAGATTATTTAAGGATGTGTTCCCTCTGATTACCAGCCCCATTTTAGACATGATTAATCTATCCTTAGTAAATGGATATGTACCACAAGCTTTTAAAGTTGGCTGTAATTAACCTTTGGGCTTATAGAAACCTTCGCTTGATCGAGATATGACTTAAATAATTTCACAGTACCGATATCCAATCTTCCATTCTTATCTAAAATTCTTGAGAAAATAGATTGCTTAATCCAATGTGTGAGCATTTACACAGCAATGACCTGTTTGAAGAGTTTCAGTCAGGTTTCAGAGCTCATCATAGGTCACTGAAAGCTCTCTGTCGAAAGTCACTAATGATTTTGCTTGATTGCCTCAGATAATTGGACGCTGTGTCGTGTACTGGTTCCTGTTAGAATCTCAGTGATGCATTTGATACAGTCGATCATAATATTTCTCTTAAAAAGGCTATGAATATGCTGTATTAGGATGGCATGAAATTCAGGGGAACAGCACTAGGCTGGTTTAAATCTTATTTGTCTGACAGTGATTCCAGTTTTGTTCATGTAAAAGTGATAAATCATCTTTAAACTCCAGGGGTTAATTGTGGAGTACCACAGGGTTCCGTATTTGTCTTTTGGGGGGGTACTTGGGCCAATTCTCTTTACTATATATATGGCTTCCAATAGGTAAAATTATCAGGCAGCATAGAATAATTTTCACTGTTACGCTGATGATACTCAGCTTTACCTTATCCATAGAGAATAATCCTGATGAGCCCAACCAGCTTAGATAGACTACAAGCATGTCTTGAAGACATAAAAACTTGGATGACTTTAAATTTTCACACTGCTTCTAAATTCAGACAAGACAGAAAGTTGTCGTCTTTGGACCTGGAGTCTTTGAAAAAAAGAAACTGCTTAAGACAATCAGCATTAACCTGGATGGCATTAAATTGACCTCCGATAATAAGTGAAAAACCTTGGTGTTATTTTTGACGGGGCAGGACATGTCATTTAAGATTTAAATCCCATATTAAACAGGTTTTCTTAGGATTTCTTCTTTCACCTCCGGGAACAGTTGCCAAAATTAGGTAAATTCCTGTCCAGCAAGTGACACACTGAAAAACTAGTCCATGCATTTTTTGACTTCAAGGCTGGACTATTGTAATTCTTTACTATCAGATGTCCAAAATGCAGTTAAAAGCCTTCAGCTGATTCAAAAATGCTGCAGGGGCAAGAGTTCTGATGAAATTAAAAAGAGAGATCATATTTCCGCCTACTGTTAGGCTTCCCTTCATTGGTGTACCGGCCTGTTAAATCCAGAATAGAATTTAAATAATTCTCCTTCTCACATATAAAGGCCCCTAATGATTTAGCTCCATCATACATCAGAGAGCTGATTGTTCATATGTTCCTATCAGAGCACTTTGTTCTCAGACTGCAAGTTTACTGGTGGTTCCTAAGTTCTCTCCCTCTAGAAGTAGAATGGGAGGCAGATCCTTTAGTTATCAAGGTCCTCTCCTGTGAACCAGCTCCACTTTTAAATCCATGAGGCAGACAGCCGCTGTCCGTATCACTTTTAGGGCTTCGGGCATATAAACTTTCCTTGTTTTGATAAAGCTTATAGTTAGAGTGGCTTAGTTTATCAGGGAGCGGAGCCTTCCTCCTCCTTGTTGGATGGAGTAAGGGGGTGAGTCAGGTTTAGTCCTAAACTCGCTCCAGTTATGGTTGAGGTGCAAACACAGCTCTCCTCCATTTCTGGCTACGTGCTAGTATAACCCTTCTCTTTTCCAATTGGTTATAATCATAGCTGACAGAGAGAGGGGTACTCCCAATCCTTGTGGTTTTGTAGAATAACAATGGCCATCAGTGGGACCCTTTGTGGGGTGGGCCAAATTGAAAACGACATTGTTGAAAATCTAAGCGCCGTTTAAGCTAAATAATCTGAAGCTTAAACTTTCTGTGTAGTTATGCTGCTATAGGCTTAGGCTGCTGGAGGACATAATGACTTTTTTCACCGCTCTCGCCACATTCTCACACTAATTCGATATTTCAATTCAGTTTATTTATATAGCGCCATTCACGAACACATGTCAGTCTCCAGTGGCACTTCCACAAAAGTCAGGTACATACATTCCCTTAATCGCCTAATCATTGAACAGGTGTCAGTCAGATTCTGTTTATTTATTCAAATTGGTGATAAAAAGTTTTTCTATCTAAGGAACACGCAGCAGATTGGGGGCAGCCAGTCAGTGCGACTTGCAGCATTCACTCCTGCTCTGGATGAGCATGGTAGGTATGACAGTGGACAGTCACTGGGCGTTGACTTTGCAGCAATGATCCCTCATACTGACGTGGCATGCGTTGTAGCGACAGTGGAGAGAAAAATCTCCCTTTTAACAGGAAGAAACCTGCCAGCAGAACCAGCTCCGTTGTGAGCGGGATGCCATCTGCACGACCGACTTGGGTTAGAGAGAACAGAGCAGAGACACCGAGACAAAGAAGGCACTTGATCCAGGAGTACTTTCTATGGGAAATGGAAAAGGTAAATGGTTAATGGATGATAGCTCCTTTAGTCGTTTCACCTAGACAGAAAGAACAGGATAAACTCTGAGCCAGTTTCAAATGTGCATTAGAGTCTGAAAGAGAGCACATAGAGTTAGTCTACAGTAGAAGTCTCAGATCAGTAGCTATGTCTAGGAGAGAGAATCGGGTTAAACACTGAAAGACAGGGCCATGTGGATCATCGGTAGGAGGGTGAGCATTAAGTTGTTGCCAGACAGAAAGCTTGGAGGATTCCCCTTTCGCACTACTCTCGCATTTGTGCATTATTTGCTGTTATCTCAGGCTTTTAACTTTGTTCTCTCTGTTCTCTTCCTAGAAGCTACACCTGGCTGCCTGTCTCTGTGTCTACCGTGATGACACCTTTCTTGAGAGGGGGAATCGTCCGAGCTTCTGCTGGCAAGCAACTTAATGCTCACGATCCTCTAGACTCCTCTACCGACTGATCCGACATGGCCGTCTTTGCAGTGTTTAAAACCCTTTCTCTCTTCCTAGACATAGCTACTGACTTGAGCTTCTACTGTAACTAACTCTATGTGCTCCTCTTCAGTACTCTAAACTTGAAAACGGGCTCAGAGGTTTTATCTGTTCTTTCTTTCTAGATGAAACGACGTAAAGGAGCTACATCCATTACATTAACTTTGCCTTCCCATACAGAAAGTACTCGCTGGATCAGTGCTTCTTTGTTCTCTTTTGTGTCTCTGCTCTGTTCTCTCTCCCCCAGTCGGTCGTGGGCAGATGGGCCGCTCACACTGGATCCCCGGCCCTGGTTCTGGGTTTGCTGCTGGAGGTTTCTTCCTGTTAAAAGGGAGTTTTTCCTCTCCACTGGTGCGCTACATGGGCTTTTCAGTATGAGGGATTGCTGGCAAAGTCAACGCCAGTGACTGTCCACTGTCTCTACATGCTGCATCCAGAGGAGTGAATGCTGGCAAGTCACTGACTGGTGGGCAGATCTGCTGGGTTTCCTTTAGACAGAAAAAACTTTTCTATCCAATTTGAATAAATAACAGATCTGGCTGCACTGTTCAAGTGGTTAGGATTAATTGGATGTATGTACCTGACTTTTGTGATTTTGTTTTGTTTGTGTTTTTTTTTTCATTCTTTTTTGGGTGTTTTGTGATTTTTTTTTTTGTTTTTTTTTAGTGCCTTGAGACGACATGTGTTGTGAATTGGCACTATATAAATAAAACTGAATTGAATTGAATTATTTACCAAATATATCAGTTGTAACAACATTATTTAGTCTAGTTTTAAGCCCCAGAGGAAAAAGTACGGTACCATTAACTGGGTCAAAACAGCAGAAGCACACAGCTATGCTGACCTATATACCATGTATGCGACCATGGAGGGAGATCATATCCACAGGGATATCTGTGACCTCCCAACACATCTGCCTGCTTCAGTCACAACATTAACATTTGATTTGTGCAGCCCTTTTCTGAAAGCTACAATTAATTCAGAAAAATTAGGTGGATTTACGTCAGAATGTTGTTTGCAACAAACAAAAATAGGAGAAATCTCCCAGCAATGTTAGCGGTTATTACTTGTTCAGTACTGTGGTAAATAAAGAGGATTTAAAGCACCAATCTGTAGATGGTGGCAGCACAGGAAGCCAGATATCTGTCAGGATTTTCAAAATAAGACCATTATTCATAACTGATGAGTCCCATAAGCTACGTTTTCTCAGCTCCATCCCATAAAGTCAGACATACAATAAATGGACCTGACTGTTTATGCCTTCACAGGAGTTATGAGGAGCTCCATACGGGTGGAAAAAATAAATGCATCCTGAACGTGACCCAGATGTCAGCATGTGTTTGTCCCTGTTTATTTGAGGCCATGAATGTGGGTGCCAAGATCTCAGAGGGGCCATTAAATACCATTGGCACTCACATACACATAAGGTGCGGATAATCTCACATCCGGAGCTACATGATGGTTTATCTCCCTCATGAGATCCTTTGTATGAGAATATCGGTCGATTAGTAGCAGTCACACCTGATAAGCACAAGAGGAGGCAGAGAGCTTTTTCTTCAGGCATGAATGTGAAGACATGTTTTGTATAATGAGCTCAAATTCTATTGTGTAGGCTGACCTTTCCTCGCATGATCTCAGTTTCACTCAGACTGTAAATCAATAAATTGATGACAAGTGGTCCTGATGTTCCTCACAGCACTCTCTGCACTCTAATTCCTCATTTACTTTATTAAATCACCCGTTTCTCCTCCTCATTGGGCCCTTTGTTTCTCTGGCACCCAGGACATTTCTGTGGGATCACCAACAATACTTTCCACACCTAAAGGCATGACAAATACCAGATTATATATAGATGTTGATGGAGCACATGCCTTCAGACTCTAATGTGTGTATTAGCTGTCAGGGTCTATTAGCAGAGCACCACAGTCTCTCCTGTCGGTCAAATGATAGAGAAACAACGAGTCACTGGAGGACAACTTCATCTGCATTAGAAGTTCAAGCTGAAGGTCACCCAGTCAGTGATCATCAAACTCAAGCTCATAATAAGTTTAAATTCACAGATAATTTAAGCTAAAAAACAAACCAAATAAAACATTAAAAATGTTAATGCTAATAAAAAAAACCTTTTCCCTAAATTTTTGTTTTTTTACAGCTTTTCTTTTGAGAGATGCTGGTCTCATTTCCTGTCAGAAACTAACTTCTTCATTTGAAGCCTAAATGTTTAAGGGGAGCCTAAGTGTACATGCTGCAGACTCTCTAATGTTGTTGTTGGACCAGCTTTAGCTTGGAGTTCAGCACGCCTTGGCTATGGTGTCAGTTCTGAGAACCTCAGCAGGGTCACATCTATTTTCATCCACCTGCAGCTCATTTCTTTGACTGATGAACGTGTTCCGGTATCCTTGGACTTGTGGTTAGATAACCTGCTGGCAGCCGGAACATCTAAACGTTTTCTGACAGGAACTCAGGCATCTGTTTGCTTAATTTAACAGAAGCTGGTAACGTTTTTTTGGGTATAAAAGAAAGTATTTCAGTTTTTCTGCTGCTTTTACACCTCACCTAAAGTGTTTGGTGATAAAAGCTAAAACTTGTAAAAAGATGTTTTTTTTTTGAACAGTAAAGATTTTTGTGAACTGGTTTTTCTGGTCCTGATTAGATTTACCCCGACACCAAATCAGATCAGCAGAGCAAAATAGCTCTAGAAGAAGAACTCCTCTTGCTCAGATGATCCTTCATTTGTACTCTGACATGTGCCCCTTTCTACTGGTACCTAATCTAGTCGGGTCGGGTCAGTTTAAAACGGTGTGGTTCAATGTCCATTACAACCGAGTACCATCTCAACGGGGACGGGATCGTTCATAGCAAGACTCAGAACGGTTGGAACCACAAGCAAGCAGGTCGTAAAAACAGTACCGGTTCCATGGAACCGGGACTAATCAGAAGCACCTCAAATTAAACTAAAGCTTTAATATTAAATGTGTACAAAAATTAAACAATAACTCATGTTTGTTTTAATGTTATTTTGTGTTAAAATATTACATTTGGAATATGAAACGAAAAACTTCCGACATAAAGACAATGATAGAAAAGTACACCTTTTTAAAATCTAAGGGTTTTACACATTTAATACAAAGTTAGGGTTTGCGGGGTGTACTTATTTTTTACATGAGCATCTAGTTTTATATGATTTTAATGTTTAATTAAACAGATCATTTTGTACACTTGATGTTAAATTTGAACAATGTGAAAACTTTGTAAGGATGAGCACATTTAACCCTTAAAAGCTCCAAATTGATCAGAGGGTGCACTTTCTTTTTACCATGACAAAAGTGATGAATAATGATGAATAATAAAAAATGACTCTGGAAGCTGGAAACTGTATGTTGTTTATGGAGATGAAGGTAAAGTATGTATAACTCCAGACAGGATGAGCGTGTTTGTTGTTTAAAGCATTTTAAATCGTCATATTTCCTGAAGCGTTGTTTTATTTACACAGCTTTGTGCTGCAGACTGTTGACTTTACAGAAATACCTGTAATCCCACAACCTGAAAGGTGACAATAGAAGGTCAGCAGGATAACAGCAGCAGGTGTGTTTCGGACAACAGGAAAACAACCATTTAAACCAGTTTGTTTCATTTAAATCGTTTCATGACCGTGAATTTTCTCTGGTTTCATTAGCAATGAGCGAAGCCCAGAACAAAAGCACACTCTAAAGTCCTCCATCCATCAGCCACACCTGCTGACCCTGTATAGGGTTGTGGGGGGGCTGGATTACTGAGCTGCTCCTTTGGAAGGCAGCAGGAGGAACCAGAGAAAGCCTTACTGGTGCCGGGAGAGCTGGGAAACAGGGTAGCCTTTCAACACAGTGATAACAAACATACATGGTTAGGAGTTGTCCTTTGTTGTCAGTGCCTCGTTTTGCAAGTTTAGGTCAATAAACCAATAAAGGTACCGGGGGTCCAAACCCAAACCCGCTTTTTGTCACCTAACTTGAAGATTCCTGACTCTGGGTCCCTCTCGATCCTTTAAAACCTTTATTAACTGATAGTTGAGATTAATGGATCACGACTGTAAGAGTTTCAATCTTTTCCAGGGTGACATTTATGTCCTATAGCTACAGTCTTTTGTGGGGTCCCTCAGGGGTCCATTTTTAGCCCTTTCCTTTTTGGTCTACTTATGGTCCCTTTTAAAAGTCATAAAAATAATAATAAAAAAAAACAATCAAAGAAGGGTCCTTCATTCCCACCTGGACCACTGTAACAGTCTTTAAGGTGGCATTGCTGACTCACATATTAGTCTGGTCTGCATCTGGTCCAAAATGCTCCAGGTCCGATTTTAACAAGGTAAACAGCATTACTGCCCCACAGGCTTCTTTACGCGTACTGCCTGCCTGTTTATATTAAAACTGATTTAAACATTTTCGTACTCGTCGTCTTCCGCTTATCCGGGACCGGGTCGCGGGGGCAGCAGACTCAGCAGAGACACCCAGACGTCCCTCTCCCCAGACACCTCCTCCAGCTCCTCCGGGGGGAGCCCAAGGCGTTTCCCAGGCCAGCTGAGAGACATAGTCCCTCCAGCGTGTCCTGGGCGTCCCCTGGGCCTCCTCCCGGTGGGACGTGCCTGGAACACCTCCCGAGGAAGGCGTCCAGGAGGCATCCGGTATAGATGCCCGAGCCACCTCAACTGGCTCCTCTCGATGTGGAGGAGCAGCGGCTCTACTCCGAGCTCCTCACCCTCACCCATCTCTAAGGGAGTGCCCGGCCACCCTACGGAGGAAGCTCATTTCAGCCGCGTGTATCCGGGATCTCGTTATTTCGGTCATGACCCAAAATTCATGGCCATAGGTGAGGGTAGGAACATAGACATTTAAACATTTTATGGGTTGTTTTTATATCTTTGATAGGCTGGCACCTGATTGCTCTTTTAACTATGTACAATCTCACTACATCACTGGCATCAACTCTGTATAAACTCAATTCACACCTTAGTCCTAAACCTAACCCAAAAACAGCACTGCTCCTTATGGGGGCCCATGAGGAGCAGTGGGTTCTCACAACACAGTTTATGTTGGAAAAATGGGCCTTACACTGTAACAAATGCTAGAACACACACATAACTGTAAAGATCTACAGCTGATGTCCATGTCGTCTTCCTCTGAGCTTCCAGCTGCTGTAGCAAAATATTTAAATAGCAGAAATTAAGTGGCGTTGATAAAAGCTTATAATATGCACTGCAGATAAATAAATTACGAGAGAACAAATAAATCTACAGAGATGAATAAAATTATCTCAGAGCCAGAGGTGACAAAGACATAGAAATAGCAGGAAGTAGCCAAAGCTCTGTGCTCAGCTTGAATGGTCACCTAACAGTTATAAGGGTGTATAACACAGTTATTAGTTTCTTCGGTTGATTTTCTCCCTACTATGAGACAGTAATGCCTACATAAACTAATAACTACCTGGGATAATGTAAGGAAGACATCAGCCATTCCTCTATAGAGCCATTTAATTTCTCTGTAAACAAGAAAATTAAATGATAGAAGTGTAGAAACAGATTTAGGGATGCTGTTATAACAGCTCTACAAGATAACTACATAAAAAAAACCACGAGACAAACCAAGCAAGCAACAGCACCAGTAATTCCCTGACGTAACTGAAACACCCTCCATGAAGGCCATTATTTGGACTTTAACTCCTGTCTGGGACATTTATTACATTTACCTGAACTCTGAGATGACATCTTACCTGGCTGTGGGGTCATCATCAGCGTGTGTGTGTGTGGGTGAGTCGGAGGCAGCGGGTCCTTCCTCCCCGTCCTGCGGCAGCTCTTCACATTCTGCTTCGCACTTCTCGTCATCCAACAGCTCGGTGATCTGAGCGCAACAAAGTGAGATGGGGCTAAAGCTTTACCACAAAATCATGCCAAAGGAAAGGCTTCAACTGTACAACAGAGAGTCCAACATCGATGCCGGGAAAATGAGATTCATGACAACGGCAGAGAAACGGTGTGCAATAAAACAATTCCCTTTTATTTAGGTCAAGTAAAACATTCACATTGATGTTCAACTCTTTTGGAAGAGCAAGGAAAGAAACTTCTGAAAAGACACAGACAATATTTACGTGTATAAACCCATCTGAATATTTCTTCCCTTCCTTGAGATTTAACATTTATTTTTCAACGAAGCAGAGCCAACATGTTTCAGTTAGACCTGTTAGACATGTAAATATAGATTGGTCTCATGTAACAAACAGTGCGCCACAGACGCACTAAACTAAGGATTGATCTGAAGAGGGCAGCTGATACGGAGTCAGAAGAGTTCAAGGCGGAGGTGGTGACAGCATGGATCTGTTATATGACTTAGTAATGTACTCCAGCATGGAAATCATATTACAAGTACCTCTAAACGGCTCCACCACAACACACTGAACTATTCGTCTGCTTGACAAAATACTTTACCTTTTTATGTCTAATCTGATTTAACTACATTAAGATACGATATTTTTAGATATCGGGAACAATTATTCGGTTTGTAGAGATGCCATAACACCTGCAGTCGCAGCAGAACCAGATTGTTCCTGAGTATTTTGTTAAATAGTACTACTCTGAGCAAACATTTGCAAGCTGTCGCTGCAGCTTTAGAACTGAAGGATCATGACGAGGACAGACTGAGGATGTGATATTTTTCCCGCTTCCAGCTGGAAACGGAGACAGGAGAAGGGGAGCTGACAGCGGGACAGTGGAGGGACGGGGATTTAACTTGCTGACAGGAACATCTGATAATTATATCACAGCTGATCCAGCTCACAAACATCTGAGATGCACTTAAATCCAGAAACAAGGACTTATTTTCTGTTTATGCTGTGATTTTTACATTAACTCTGTAATAATGATCCGCTGAGTCACTGCGCTGTAGAACCAAGTTCTGTGGTTCTAATTAAAGCTCTTAAATCGGTTTAATCCAAACAGAGAAGAAGAACGGGTTAAAGGTTAAACTGGACATATTAGTGTGTTTGTCCTCTCCTCCACTTCTCTTGCCTCATTTCTCTCCTTCACAGCACCTCCATCTGCTGCTGTCACTAAGTTGTCGCTATGGAAACAACTGTTTTAGGAGCCCTGATTGGCTGTCGGGGAATTCTTGCATCGTCACATGTGCAGATCAGGGAGGATGACTCATAAAACTGAGAAGGAGCTGGTGTGTGTGTGTGTGTGTGTGTGTGTGTGAGAGACACTGAGTAACATGTCCAATGTCTGGATAGTTTCTGTATTACTTTATTAACATTTTCATAAAATCGGGTTGTTGATGTGAAATACTTTAATTAACGGTTATTAACGCGCAGTTCCAGGCCTCCAAACATCTGCCAGTTGTCGTGCAAAGACAACAACACAACTTAACACTCGCTAGATGCTTGGCTGTTTAGATTTCAATTTAATATGGTGCTTTGCAAAAATATTCACACCCCATTCAACTTTTTCACATGAATGTATTTTATTGGGATTTTGTGTGACAGACCAAAAGAATACATAGTTTTCAAAAGTCCTACAATTAAGAGACACAGTCAGAGACCTGCAGCCGAAGGTGTTTCTACAAAGTTCTGACCCAGGAGATCTGAATACAAACATACGCCACTATTCTATTTCCTTTCAAATGAATTATGCTTTAGCCCTTCCTTCTAACATTTACCTAAACAAACAAAAACAGAAATATTTCCGACTTGAGATGAGGAATCAAGATGAATTAACATAATTAAAACAATTTTAATCCCAAATTACATAAACAAATTTAAGAGTGATTCACTTTGGTGCCATTCATGACTTTGGATCAGGGGTGCGGCTAAATTACAGTAATAAAGTTATTCATTAATAATATGACTGGAGAATAAAAGGCTAACCTTGGATTATACTGCATCACCAGCAGCATATTCCATCAAGGCTGCTATCCTGGTCAGTGACATGAAAAATGACTGAATATCTTGTTAAATAGAAAGATGGCCTTGTTTTCATGCATTAGCATACAGCGGTTGACATAATGAACAATGAAGTCTGCTTGTATAACCGCTCCATGGCCTATAGGTGTTTGTTCAGTTGGCATAAACTGACTTATGAAGGGATGGCAGCTGTGCCGAGTAAGTCATTAGAAAGCCTTTGAGGTGACGTAACAACATTAGAGGATAAAAGCTGTTAAATCCCCCGTCAGGATGACCTTGCAAGTTCATTCATGTGGATGAAAATATTATCCCCTTACTTAAGACTCTGGGAAATTTGAATGACATTGACTCACAAATCAGTTTAAAAACAGAGGCTGAAGTCGGTGTTATGTGTGGGGTTGTTAGATCCTAAACACCAGGCTTTATGTACAACTTTTACACACAAGTACCCCTGTGTACAATTTGTGTCTGCCTGAGTGGGCAAAAGGACAGGTCGGAGAACACTGTGGAACAAAAGGTCAAGATCTTGGCCCTTATTTGGCAGCACGGTCCGAAGCTTCAGAAAGGAACAAGAAGAAATCAGCGAGCTGCACTGACATCATTAACTGGGCTACTGAACCGACTGTGGGCCAAGAACAGAGGACAATAACTGCTGTCTGGCAGAGACGCTACCATCCCAAACGGTACTCCTCTGGGTCTTTTAGCATGGCTGATCTGACTCAATGTTAGACTGGAAAACAGTAATCAAGCTTATATGTTGTTGCAATAAATAAACCAACTGTGTACCAATAGCAGCTCCTACTGTTTGACACACAAACACAGCCTCATTTCCAACATTATCAGCAGTGGGAGAAGAAATAGATTTGATGTGAAGATAACAACGTCGTAGAATAGAACAGAAAAATCCTTTATTTATCCCACATTGTACAACTAAAATCACAAAGCAGGTTGTCTTGGTTAGGCTCTGTGTGGGGAAACTGTGATGATGTGAACCCAGGAATGGTTTTCTCCCAGTGAGATAACCTTCAGTAGAAATACCGCAGTTTCACTGGACCACAACATAAAAAACACAACTTCAAATAAAACAATGCATACGATGATCTAACCGCTTTTATTTAAGGCTTAAAAGCATCATTTATTCTTACTGTTGTTTAGATAATAGAACTTCTTCACCTGAAACCTGAAAGATTTGGTTGTTTTTACGAGCTCACTGCGGGTTTAAAGCTTCTTTCTTCCAGCTGACCAGCAGGGCACAGCAATATGTCAGGGAGGGTCGGCATTGCATTACTCCATGATGCATAGAGCCTGAAAAAACGCCAGTCATCCCAAAAGACAGAAGTAAGAATTTTAAAATAAATATTGCTGATATTATGTATATTTCTCTACCCTTTCACCACCGCTGACTTTGCTTCTCTGCTTCGGTTAAACATCCCACAATCCTGCGCTGCATCACTGTCACATGACCAAACAGATACCACACGGCCAAACCCCCATCGGCTGATACTGATGTTGCCGATTTACCGTGCATCCCGAGATGTAAGGAACATTAGGTCACAGAGTGAGAGGTTAAATGAGCAAACAAACCAACAGAGAAATCTGCACAGTCACTTTGAAAGAAATCACACCACAGCCTAATGTTCTGATGGAGCAGAATCCATTAAGGAACGATCTCACATATTCTGCCTGAGTCAAATCTTTACCGAACTAAGTTCAAAAATCCCACAAACAATGTAATGTCAAAAACAATCTGAAATAAAAACTGATTTCATTTTTCAGGCTTTGCAAAGATTTCATACCAGCATGAATCTTGTTCAACTAAAAGGATTCAAATTCCTGAAAAGAATCAACAAACCTCAGCACATCTATGCCATCCGACAACAATTCATGCACCTCGGCATGCATGTGTGTGGAAGCTGGTATGCGTGGGAGATGATCCCTTTCATGAAGGTTTGTTCCTGCAGAGAACAACTCCCAGTGCTGTCTAGCAGAGTGATGAAGCTGGGAGGTGCTCATCATTTCTTCCTCCTCTTTTCTCTCCAAGCACTCTGGACATTTCTCCCTCTACCATCCAAACTGCTTCCTCTCCCCCTCCCCCTCCAACCCACCTACTTTTTAGCGCTCTCTTACATAAAACACGTGGATCAGCACACAGAAACATGCTGACAGATCTGTCTGTTCTTCCATTTAATTACAAGACAGAGGAGAACAAATAACAGAAATACAAAGAAGGTAAAAGACATAAAACTCAAATATCATACTGATTCATTTCAGGGATAGTAATGCATTTTAAGCATTTATCTTTGTTAACGTTGATTAGCTTATAGCTAATAAAGACAAAATATTCAGTTTCTCCTAAAATTAAAATAAATAAGACAAATAAAACAGGTTTTTTATTCAGATTTAATATCTGTACTATGTGGAGATACTGTACAGTCCACAGACGCAGTTTCAGTAGGTGCACATTTCCACGTTAGAAATCATTTTTTATTGGTCTGTTTCTGGGAAAGTGACTTTTGGCTTTTGATTAGCTGTGAGTCAGACTCATCAACATGAACAGAAATAAATCTTTAAATACACCCCTCTGTGTGGATTGATTCTAGTTAATAAGTTTCACTTCTTGAATTAAATTACTGAAATAAACTAACTTTCTGATGATGTGCGCTTGTAAAGACTCGCACTGAAAAAGCCAGAGCTGTACAGGATCCTAGATGTTTCTCTTGAAGGGAAATTACTACAGATAACTTTATGGGGATCAAGATTACGGAGCGACAGCAATCACAGAGATGTTTCCCACAACAATGAAGCAAAGGTGAAACTAACAGATATCCGAACCAAATGTTAAAATTAAGAGAAAAAGGAAATGCTTTTGAAAAGGGGACCTTTTAGTACCATTAGTAGATCAAGTTGTTTTTGTTCCTTACCATACTTTAACTATGACTCAGTGTACTTTCACTTCAGCAGGTAAAAGTATTTCTAAAGCCTCCCTGCAGCGTTAAATGTAGCAGGAATGAAGGCAACATGATGTGAGATAGTGATCAAGGCTTATCTGATAAACCAGTAGGTTGTTCTTCTCTTGTCATTATAAAACAGTTTAAATTATAGAACAGTGGCAACCAGTTCTCTGTAAAGTTAAACGTTAACTTTGCTTCTTTTTGTTTTTTTGGGAAAACAACCGGAGAGCAGGAGCCAGGAGCAGCAGAGGGCAGGTGTGGTGGGGCGAGGGCTCGTCACGTTCTCAGAAAATATATGTAGTACTTTCTGAGCTTTCATTATGTTTCTTTGTACAGCACACACCAATGGAAATGTCACATCTACTGTGGGTAATTAGTGACTCCACTGGGAGTCCACTGGCTCGTCTGTGCGCAGGGACAGATTTATCGGCTCCCAGGTAAGAGATATAATTCCTGTAAATGTGGATCATAAACAACCTTCAACAGAGACAAAAAAAGGAGAACAGTAATTGTGGTTATTTTTTGAAGCTGAGCATTTACTGTCTCAAGTTACTGATTAATGAGACGAAGGACTCGGTCCAAGGCTACTGAAAAATGCCTGCTGGGTCAAAGCTAATTCAGAGTTAATCACTTTTTTAAACACTGAAAGGCTAATCATTGGTAAATCCCACAAACTCACAGCAGTGCTGGTTAATCAGTGCTTTAAACAATCCAGAAACTTTCTGGCTCTGTATTTCTGATAAACCTTCAAAGAAAAAAAGAAGGTCATAATAAAAGGAGCTTGGTGGCATTTTTAAATTTTAAACCTATACTGTTTACCCCTGACCGCTGACATCTGAGGAGTTAAATACACCTTTCCTCTGTTCAGATACATGAAAAAGTCTCAGCAGGCCCAAGACTAAGTAGATTGTAAAGCTTTAATTATCTTTGACATTATGTGAGGAATGCAGATAATGGTTTCGTGTGCTAAGAAATATGCAACAATATGCATTTTTGTTTTCAGTTGTAGGTTTTCTTGTTCCATGTTATTATCGTTCATATCACATCTTCATCGGAAATCTGATATGGTGGATCAAGAGGGACCGAGGCGAGTATTATTCAATTTAAACGTCAATGTTTTGATATCTGAGGGCAGGCCGTCACATAAGGAGTTTGGATTATTCTGAACAAAAACTATAAAGCTGAAGGATCCAATCAACTTAAAAACCTTGGATAACTTCAGGATTAAATGCGACTGTGCAACAACTTCCTCAAAAAGACAAATAATTACATTATCCAGGATGGAAATGGAGTTGCATAAATAACATATGGGAGAAGAACCAAACCTGTTCATTGATTGAGCTGTAGTCGTTGGTGGTGGACACATCTTCATCATCTGAGTCAAACAGGCCCTCCTGATTGTCCAGCAGCTCAGCCAAAACTCTGCTGACAGACTCCTGGTCCCGAATGTCCTCTCTTTCAGTCGACAGACTGAAAATGGAGACAGACTGAAGATTACCAACCAGATGGAAGCACTTAATGTTCCTAAATAAAGATAAGTTATTGTGAAACTAAACTGTTGTCCTAAAAATCTAATGTGCATAATTTACTGTGTCAGTTTGAACTTTCTCATCAAGTCTGATGAAAAACGGAGATATGGCACATATGAGATGTGACGTACAATAGAAAAAAAGGAAAACTAGCAGTTTGCATATTCAAAACCATAAGGTTAGACCTGCATACTGGTACACAAGTAGCATCATGTAGCTTCATATCTTCTTCACTGATCCTGATTGGTCGTTAATATTTCAGAGCATCTTACTGAAAAATATCTGGTCCAAAAACGGCGCCCAGCGCCCCGACCGTCCAACTCTCCGGCTGAAGTGACGCCACGCTGGACAGGAAGCGGCACAGGAAACGGAGCAGACCGTAGTTCACATGGGGGAGCTGCTGCAGCAGGTACTTCAGGTTTCTACACAGCTCTTCTTCGTTGCTGTAATCTGTGTTTAGGAGACAGGAGATCAATGCAAACATTTACAGCAGAAAGGTAGGTGGATTCCTAATGAACAACATCCTCCTCCCTTCTCCTCCTTGTCTGCTGCAGCCAAACTACTGTCACCACAAGAAAAACCTGTTGCTGTGATGAGTCCTGTTTGCTCATTTACAATTAACATTCAACGTTCACCAGAAACATATTCACACTAAGATTTCTCCCCACACTGCCCATCAGCAATAATCTGCATGGGAGCAAAATGAAAAAAACTCACTATGACAAGAGGATTAGAACAGATTATTTATGGAGAAACAGCAGCAGAAAGGACCCTGCACAGAGGTGAACCTAAAATGGACTCAACAAATCTGAAAGGATTTGGTCCTTTTAGACAACAGACCTCTATTACTGAATAGGACCACCTATTACTATGAAAATTTCCAGGGCGATTCCGTAATTGTTTCCCTCTGACTGAGCTAAAACAGTTACTGACTACCAAAAATGTTTTTCCTTGATTTCTTTTAGTGTTTCTTAGAGCCAGAAAGTTGCCCCTTAGAATGACGGTAGTTTTGTGTCATGTCTGTAATCTGCTTTTCTTCGACAACAATAAACAACTGAATGAACTTCCTCAAAGACTGGTGATTCCATCATTTTTGCTTGTTGTAGAAATGCCTTAGCTGATTGGCTGGATGGTGTGAGAGAAAGAGGAAGCTGCATCCCTGCCGCACACCTTGGTAGAGCTGAAGTATGTGTCCTTGCAGAGCCGTTGGTATGACAGGCTCGGGAAGCTCCTGCAGGAAGAGGCGGAGCAAACTGACCGCCGATGCCAGATCAGCCTCCTTCTCTAGCTCCACCTCCTCGCCGCTATCGTAGCGCTGACGCAGCCAGTCTACTCGCTCCGCGTTGCCGTTAACCAGGAAGAGCCCCTCTAAGTCCAGCTGACCTGATGACACAGACAGCAGCAGTTATATTCTTGGCCCTCATCTGGTGGGAAATCACCAGCGTTACCTGTGTAACCTTCCAACCAGAGGTCATGTTTGAGTTTGAGGCTCATAACAAACAAAAGTTGAGCTAGTCAGTCTGAACGGTCTTGTACTCGGCAGGATTGTTTCTGGAACGACCCAATAAATCTAAATTATACCTGATTTTATCACTACAGATTCTGTCGGACAGAAATGTTCATAAATTAGAAGAGCTGCTGCAGACGGCCAAATATACCGTAGATGTGATACATATAGTGCTCATTTTGTAACATGAGGATTATGAAACAACTTCATTGTGGTGCCTCCTGTCTCCTGTTTGCAGCCTTGGTCTCTCATCCATTAGTAAGCCAGATAACCCACTGTTCAGGTCCAAATGCCTTAGAGGTGTCCTGTGGGCCAGATTCCCTGTTATAGCTCCACAGAGTAGACCACAGGAAGCGTTGCGGCACAGAGAGACAATAAGGTGTTCAAGGAATTCGACTGAATAAAGTTTTTGTGACTTAATGTATTCATTATTAAATGAAGTCATTACTCAGCCACAGCAGACAAAGAAAATATAGTAAAATAGACGATCTCTGTCAGATTTTTCATCTTTAAGGGTTTTTTTCCTATTCTTTGACTAATTCAAATGAGAAATATCCACCACAGGAGCTTTTCAATCTAACTTCAGGTATCAGACCCAAAGCAGGAGAGATTAGGGCTGAATGACTTCCTGAAAGCCAGCACCGCTCTAATTAACGCTCCAGCTGAGACCCCAGAGGATTTTAGACTCATTACATAACTTCACATGGCTGAGCAGCTGCTGGTTCACAAAAACATCCCACCAAACCAGTTCAGACCTTACTTGGGCTGGACACTTTGCTCCAACACAATGAAAATCTTTCTGTGAACTTGACAGATTTTCCAATAAAGCTCTTTGTGTTCTGATCGACGGTTCTGATTGGACTGAGAGAAAGTTTTCTTCCTTCGTTTAACTTTCACTGCATAAATGTTTCGATCCGACATCCTGGATTCAGAGCAGAACCACCCATCCATCGTGTTCTTTTGTATGAAGCTCAACATGTCAGCATAACAGTGTCAGTCTTTCTGATTTGAATCATTACATGTTAAAGTAATGAGCCCATCTCCTGCAGTCAATGAGGAAAACAGGAGGCCAGTCCATCACAGAACATGAGCCCGACAACCATAGACCCACACCCTGACCAGGAAGCTGGAGAACTTTAGGCTGTTACTCTCCTTATCATTCTGTTTGTTGATGGATCTGAAGTTACCAGAACTGTTATGTAATGAAAAAGAAGCCAAGGGTGGAGCTCTCTGATGGAGTTCATCTTAGTCTGGATCTCCACAACGTAGTTGGGTTCTTTCATGACAGAGCACAGGTCACCAGAGGTCAACTGGAGCCCTGATCCTAAAAACATCTGAGACTCGTTGACTTGTTGTGTGGTTATGATCCAGTCCTGCATTTGCCAACAGAGCCTCGTATCATTTCTCTGTGATGACTGAAAACAGACACAGCAACTCTTTATCTGTAAATAATTCGCAATCATTCATACCTTTTCATCTCATATTTACCTTTAAGATTTATTTCATTCATTTGTCAAGTTTGATTTTCTCATCAAATAAATTGTGATGTTCAGAAAAAAAGGTTCTTATATAAATTTTAGAGCCTCTTGCTGGGCGGGACTGGCATGCAGAACAACCAGTGACATCTAAAAGGAAACCCGGGAAAATGTTTGGACCACAGAAACCTCTTATAAAAGGCGAACAAAGTCCTCTGTAATAAATAACATAAACTGATTAAGATCGCTCCGTCACTGACCGTGCTCCTCGATGTAGTCCACGATGTGTTTGACCAGCGCAGGAACCTGTTGGCCGCTGACCGTGTGCGCGCGGGTCACTTCCTCCAAAGGAACGCCAAAAACCCGAGTGGTGCTGGCTGAGCCCTCGCCCTCGATGCCTGGCAATGGAGACACGCTCTTCCTCATGGCCTCCTCCTCCGCCGCCGCCTCCTCCTCACCACAATCCTGCTGAAACCTTTCGTCTTCCAAGAGAAAATATTAAGGAATTAACGGCAGATTATGTGAGAAATAAAACACTGGGGTAGAATATTTTGTGTAATAAAGCTTAATATTGGTGATATTTCAGGGAAAATGATGAAGAACTTTGTTTCTAAAACTTTGAAACTAAAGATAAATGAAATAATCCAATTATTGATGATTGACTACTTTAGACCCTTATGATGAGATCATTTCTCCTCCTTTTCAGACCTTGTCAAAAATACTTTCATTCAGGCCAGCAGCTGAAGATCAAACCAAGCGGCAGAAAGCAAGAACCTGCAGGACTCATTTCTTCTCCATGTTAGACCATGATGTCAGTCTGTTGGTGAGTAATGTTAATGCAAACAGTGGCAGATGGTGCTCGGTCTACTCGTCAGATGGAGGAGGAACATCACCAAATGTTCGGCAGTTTTTCCAGCTACATGGCTGCTATTGTACATCTCAAATAATAATAGTCCTTTACAATGTTTGAAGATTTGTTACATGTAAAGGTTTACAATCAAAGCTAAAGCATTCTGGATGAAAGGAGCTCATTTAAGCCATCTACAGTAACACCAAGTTTCAGAACAAATGAAGGAAGAACAGTTTGAATTCAGATGTTGCTTAGAAGAGAAGAGAGATGTTGGCAGAATGAAACAACGTTTTTGCTCCCCCCCCTCCAGCCCACAATCTCTCCACAACTAAAACAACCTGTGTTTTTTATTTTAATACAAGTATGAAGGTCTCATGTTTGTTCTACTGAAGGTTTCTGTCAGTGCTGCAAAATTATAGAAAATTATCTGATTGCAATTTTATTGTTGAATATTGTGATGACGATATCAGCTGTGATTATTCCACACTGGGCCTTCTTCCTCCGTTTCACCCCTCATTACGATACTTCCACCTCCACCCTCTGTGACCCGTAGCTTCCTGGACGCCGTCATCTGCGTCAGTCATGAGGATCTACTGTAGATCCAAACGGCTGAATCCATGACTGGCCTGCAAAGCGGCACATGATACAGCTGACCGTCTTGTGCAGCCCTTGTTTCCGTATCATCTATGTTTAGCTGAAAGGACTCCTGACTTTATGCATCACATCAGAAATTCATGGCGGTTAGCTTTGAGGGAGCCTCTGTGAGCTGGTAAAGGAGCAAAACTAAACTCTGCATGTTTATTCTGCTATATTATTCCAGTTGATCAAATGTAACGTTAGAATTGGTCTCTAACATAAAACACCCCTGAGAGAGAGAGAAACGTTGCTTATCTGAGGTTTAGGAAGCCGGCAGTGTGGTCGACCCACACTGACAAAACAGCCAGATAATTATCAAGGGCCAACATAGATAAGTTATTGAATAAATGTTTACATATGAGATTATTTTAACACAATTTGAAATACACAAACATTTATCAGTAATTATTTATAATAATTACTTTAGAAAAGACATAATCAAATATGGAAATCATCTTAAATGTGAAATAATATGCGGTGAAAGTATAGAAAAGTTTTTCTGTACTCGTAGGTCTGTATACCAGCACATTAGGAACTGGTTTAATCTGTCAGCTGGCAGGTCTGCAGTTCAACCGCTGTCTACATTTGTCACAATACTAACATTTCAACCTACTCAGTAACCATGGCAACATCTCCCAGACTGAAACAAATTGTGTTTCTAAACAAACATGGATCTGATGCATACAAATCAGAGTAAACAAAGATCTGGTCCATGCAAATGTATTGAGCAGCAGAGCTGTGGTAGAATATTTTCCTTGGTGATCAACTACAGCGGCAGGTCAGGTTGCTACGGGTTCCTAATTGTTTCTGCTGTAATAGTCAGATAATTTTAACAACATTACATTAATTAATCAAACACTTGGGGCCATCTGATGAGCCGTAGTGACAGCTGAATTATTCATGATGGTATGTGGAAAACAATATTAAATAAATACTGAAATAATTATATTTTTGACATGTATTCGATTCCAGTTTCTATGAGAGATTTACTCTTAATTATTAAGCTGTGTGTTTAATACATTATTGGCAGTAATTTAAATATTAATAGATTATTTAATTTATTTCATTTCTTAGATTGTGGCACTTTTGGGAATCAAATCTATGACATATAGATTTATATCTATACACACATCTCAAGTCGGAAAACAAAAAGGGGCTTTGGTAGAAGTTTAAGTTTTTACGTATCAGATCCTTTACATCAGATGCCGTGTTTTATATGACAGCACGTAACAAATGTTACAGTTAAGGCAATAAAAGTCTTTCTGGTCTGTGAGCAACTGAGGCTAAAACAGGGGATCAATAATACGGTTTTACACAAATACAAAACAAATGTCCTTTCATTTCTTTACCCGGCGACAGACGTGGCTGTGTGTGTGTGTGTGTGTGTACTTACCGTGTAGCAGTTAAAGTGTGTCCTATCCTCTCCTCAGCCCAGTGAACCACTGGACCATCTATGGCTGCTTCAGGTTGTGGCAAAAGATGAGCCGGTAGTTCCTCATTGACACACCGCTAATCCTCTAGCAGGATTCCCTTCTAGCTACGCTGAGGAGACACACACACACACACACACACACACACACACGACACGGATGAGGGGTAAGAAAAAGTAGCATTTTCAGCCAAGTAGTTTGAGGTAGTGACATATTTATCACATTTAACATTTGCTGCCATGTATTTTCCCAGACAAATACTGATTATATAATAACAGCATTTTTATAGGCAGCCTTACAGGTCTGTTGCTGCTTTGAAAAGATGTAATTTCATTTAAATTCTAGCTCTCAAAGCATGTATAAATCAGAAAATATTACTTTATTTGTATTAGGCTACAAAATTAAGAAACAAACAAAAAACTTAGAATATAATGTGCAAAATAAAGCTTGGCCACATGAGAAGTAAAAAACTATGGACAAAGACAAAAGCAAAAAGATTGATAAAAATTTGATCTGTAAAAACCAGAATCTGAAGATTTTCCCTTAATTGTCTCTGATCAGCAGGTCAAATAGGAAACAATCTCATTAGTTTTCTTAACTAAGCACTTTCATAATAATCAGTCTTTAAACTCACCCACAAAAATCAGATATAAGTTATGGACAAATGCTTCCATGGATAAATGGGGATAATCTTGTAATTTTTTCATTATCTGTTGAATTTAAATCTTCTACCTCTATCAACAGCCTTGCTGCACATTTTTCTCTCTTTTATGAATTCTAGTCCTCAGAATCTGGAAGCAGGAGTATGATCTGTACATCGCTGCTAAAAAAACGAATGCTTTCACCGTTATTCTTTATATAACGTAACTTTGTTATATCAGATTTATCGGTTGAAACAAGAACCAAAATGTGTTAGAATTAAGCAGGTAAAGAATGAAGACAATGTTACTTCTGGGCTTGGACAGTTTTCTCAGGGTTTAAACATATCTGTTCATACGTATTTCCCTTCAGGCCACTTCTCCAAAGACTGAGCTGTTAGGTTCTGCAGAGGACTGACCCAACAGACTGGGCTCACCCACTGGGGCAGTGAGTACGGTCACGTTTCGACTGTGCTGAATGCTGATTAACTGCAGTCACCTTCTAACCTAAACCATGGAGCATGAAGAAATGTTGTTCTACATGTGACCATCTAGCCTGCAAACTCAACAGGATCTATATGGAGACCCCTCTCAGGATATTTAAACATTAACACCAAGAGTTTCTATAAATAAATGTGTTGATGAAGCAGCTGAACAGCAACAAGAGGCAGAAATCCGACGGATGAAGATACGACGACGGCCACGACTTCAATTTGGCAAATTCATGTTCATCCAGATTCAAATGTTTTAGCAGCTCTATTTTACTACATTACCAGGTTAATTATTTTTAAAAGATTAATGCAAGATACTAAACTTAAACAAATGTGTCATTTTTTCTTGATTGGATTAAATATTTGACTTTTACTTCATTGCCCGTTCAGAGAGACAGATTTTACTTGCAGCATGTTATTACACCTAAAACTCAGTCCTAGAAATAAAAAGCAAACATCAGATGTTGTTCAGTGTTCAGCTCAGGTTCCAGGGTTTTGTTCTTCCTAAAGCTCGCTAACTAAACCTAGAATCCAGGAGCTTTGTGTTTAATGACTTCTGACTAAAAAGCATTCTTCAGCCTCTTTTCCTCCTAAAAGCAGCTAAACTGGAACTCCAAGCGACTAAGCTTCTTTAAAAGCTAAAGAAAATCCCTCTGTTCTGAGAAAATGTTTGGACTGGGTCAAGGTTCTTCCTACATATACATACGTACACACACACACACACACATATATATATACACACACACACACACACACACATATGTTGCGCGTGCTGAACTGAAGTCAAATTCCTTGCTTGCTTGTCTGCATTAACTTGGCCAGTGGCGCTAATTCTGGTTCTGGTTCTGAAGGTCTAAATAGCACAGTGCTATCTCTTCCTAATAGGTCCAACATGTTTGAGCTTTGTCAGACCTAAGGACAGAGAGGGCAGCACACTCACACACTCACACACACAGATTAGAGGACCTAATGCTTCTCAACTTGTGTCAAACCCGGTCCTAAAAAAGCCTCTGCGGCAACAATTTGGTCAGTAACCAAACTTTGGGTAAACTTTGTTCTTCATTTGAGTCTCAGTTCCAGATATCATGCAATCAAATGTAATTAATTAATAAACAAACAGAGACAGAGAGCAGGAGGGGGTGGTGACCGGTAAAGCATTTATTAATGCAGCTAAAGAGAACAGAGTCAGAAATATTAAAAACAAGAGCAGAAAAAGCTGTAATACTTCAAAAAGAAAATTTCCTTCAGCAAGCAGCACATTTAACCCTTTCAGAGTTAAACTAGTCCCATTAAAACTCTTCATTTTAAACATGTCCTTATGCATTAATTGTCCTTCTGGTCGAGGTTTGTTTTAATCCATCTGATAACCGCTCACTCAGACAACGTTTTTAAAGACAAATTTTCTTTCTGCAAACCCATCTGATGTTAGCTAAAGATGCTACATTTTTCTACTCCTGAAAACTGTTGACAGCAGCTCCAGTCCACATTTTATCAACTAATTATAAATGCTCGGACTTTAATGTGTTGTTATGAAGAGGAAATCACGTCTCTCAACAGTAATAAATGAATAGCAAAGATAAAACTCAGACCCATCTCACCTACCTTGATTCACTGCTAGTTTCCATTAACTGCCCACTGTGGTACAGGCAGTAAATTTAAATGAGCCAAGTCTATATCAGATTTCAATTTGTTTCTAAAAGCAGCACCAGCCCACATTCAGATGTGAAGCCTCAGCGGCACTCTGCAGGAAGGCAGCTTTCAACAGAAAGGTCACAGGTTTAATACCTGCAAAACAGCAACACACAACTGAACATCAACGAGTTACAAACAGGCCAAATCCTTCCATCATCTGGTAAATTATGAGCCGAAATCAGCAACGACATCCTGCTGTGATTAATCTGTGAACAGGAAAAGAGAAAACCTAAAATTCACCTAAAACATTCAAACTGCATTAGAAAGGAATCAGCTCATTTTCTCTAACTTGCATCATGTTCTTAAAAGCGATGGAAGAGGAAAAGACAGAAAAACAAAGATCCAGGAGCAGAATACCTCTCAGCCACATCGGTCAAAATAAAAACTGTAAACGGCTGCACAAATTCAATCAAACACACAAGAAATTATGTTGACAAATATGCATATTGTATCTGCTGTTGCATAACATGCCTTAGGCCTAAATTACATGAACACATACCAGGATCCAAAGAATCTGGCTTATCTGGCCCAGGTTCTACGTACCCGCCAGGATGAGAATGACGGTGTGGCATTTCTGCTGCGTGTCGTGGCTTTTACACGACTGACTGCAGAGCGAGGTTGACTGTTCACACACAAACAAGAGCACACCCAAAAGCACGTGACAAGCAAAGTATGAAGATACAAATCTCTGCCATCAGTCACCAGCATGTGACGGAGATCTCCATCTGCCTTGTTACAGATGGAATGAAAACAGCAACATGTCAACGCTGCTTCCTGTCAGACGGCCAAAAGGGTTTGGTTTAGATCGGCTGAGAGGGAAAAATCCTTTTTATTAATATCAGTGAAAACATGTTTCTGATAATATGCTGCGGATACAGTTTCATGTCTCATCTTTGCTCCCGATGTTAATTTTCAACTCACATTGAGCCAGTGAGCCATTAGTTTGCAATAAGCTACACAACAGGAAGTCTATTATTAATCAGCTTAAACTGAGACAAGCTCTTCACAGTCACCTGCACTCCTCCCCTCCACACAGTGTATCAGTCTGCTGTATTCAAAACATCTAGAGGTGAGGTTCACACCATGAAGTTTCTGTGGTCACAACAGAACAAAGAGAGGAAGTGCAACACATATTAAAGCGACCCACAGACAAGCTTTAGAACCAGAGATAAGACCAGCGGCGCACATTATTAGGAGACTGCTGGTTAGACTAATTCACCGTGTTTAACTAGCAGCCGTCTGGACATGAGGAGAAACAAAAATAAAAGCCCCCAGATTTCTTCTGTTTTTGCTTTTGTGTCACACTTTAATGTTTCAGATTCAACTAATTAGAAGATCCACCAAAAATAAAAACGGTGATTCCACTGACAGAGGAAATACACTACCAGTCAGGGTGGGTCCAGTTTATACCGGTCCAAAAAGAACCCAGAACAACATCTACAGCTCTGCAGGTCTCACTGACCCAGTTAAGGTCAGAGGTCATGATTCAACAATAAGTTTTACATCTGGTGTAAAACTAACACAGCCTTTCAGAAACAGAACATCATGTCTACAGTTAGTAGCAGTTGTTGCCACCAAGGGTGTCACAAGCAGCTTTTAGGCTTAGGGGGTAATTACTTTTTCACATAGGGTCAGGTTGCTTTGGATAGCTTTTTGTCCTTTAATAAAGTAATTCCTCATTTGAAAACTGCTTTTTGAAATATGTTTAAAAGGTTTGAAACATTTGTGAGACAAAATCAGAAGAAATCTGAGAGGAGTTAATTACTTTTTCGCAACAGTTTAAAAAAGAAGTCGACATATATTTAAAAAAAGATCCTTTTTTATTGCACAGAGAATTTCACAGCGTCAGGGAACTTATTGATACTGCTGCATAAAAGAGGAACAAATGCAAATGTTCCAGAATGAACCAAGAACTGGACCCATTCAATGCTTTTCACTAACAGACAGCAGAGAAGAGGAGGTAGGTTGTATTTACAAGACCTAAAACGCCAATTTTTTACATTAATTAATAATTTGATTTGGAACAGTTACATAAAAAATGCTGGATAATAAATACATGATTAATAGAACACACAGATTGTTGGTCATGAACAGTACATGAAACGTTCATCATACGTCAACACAGCTGCAGCAAAGATAAAAACTTTGACTATTTGATTAAAGTAAATCAGTAAAAACACAAAAGCTCAGATTCTGCATGGCAAAGTGAACTGAGATCACCAGGAATTCAAATGTTGAGTTCAGGAACCAAAAATGAATCAAATTGCAGCGTTTGGATAGAATCTGCTTATACTTCGATGACCGTGGTTCGACTTTAAACAGACAGACGGCAGCGACGCTGGTTTTATGGGCTGAACCGTGTGGCTGCACTAAAGTAGCCGGATAAATGAGGAAAAGACCGGAAGAGAAAAGACAGCAGGAAAAACCGAAGTGACTGGAAGACAGAGTGAGCCAGATAAGATAAACCACTGACACAGTGTTTGTCTCACTGCTCTAACCTACTTCATCCTGCCTGACTGGCCCTCAGTGAGAAATTAAGAACTCTGTCTTTGGGGAGTTTCTGCATCTCGACCCTGGTTGTGGCTCAGTTACCACATATGGTTGATATTTCCTTCATTTATAATGAATTAATCTTCCTCGTCATCTTTTAGTTCTGTACTGCTCTGCATAAACCAAAAGGTTAAATAAAGGAAGTCTTGTAAAATAATGCTGCTGGAGTGATGAACACAATTTAACTACATGCAAACAAAACTTAATAAAAACTTGCTCTAAAGCTGAAATTATGAATCTGACAGTGAAGTATTTCTATACATAGAAACATCACAGCTTGCCTTGGAATCTTCTGAAGGCCAAATTTCCACTGAAGGCATAAAAACCTGCCGTTAGATGCTTCAACAACACCGTGTCGGCTGTGGACCACTTCAGGTTCTTAGGAACCACCATCTCTGAGGACCTGAGATGGTCTTCACACATAGACACTGTTCGGAAGAAGGCCCAGCAGAGACTGAACTTCCTGAGGCAACTCAAGAAGTTCAACCTTCCACAGGAGCTGCTGGTCATCTCCTCCGCTGCCATCATTCAGTCTGTCCTGTCTTCATCCATCTCAGTGTGGTTTGGTTCATCCACAAAACAGGACAGGTCCAGACTGCAACGAATAATCAGGACTGCAGAGAGAATCATCAGGGCTGACCTTCCCTCCATCCAGGACTTATACAGGTCAAAGGTCAGGAAAAGAGCTGCTAAAATCTCTGCAGACCCCACACACCCTGCACATAAACTGTTTAGAGTTCTGCCTTCAGGTGGGGCTACAGAGCGCTGTTCACTAAAACCAGCCGCCACAGAGACAGTTTCTTCCCCCAGGCTGTTTCTCTGTTGAACATTCAATAAAATACAAAACAACAGCAGACAGATGTTGCAAATGCACCTTTTTATTTATTTATATATGTGTATATTTGTACATTGTAGATATGTATATTCTGTAGTGCAAAAACAAAAACCAAAGAGCAAAGTGTACCGGAGTCAAATTCCTTGTTTGTATGTAAAAACTTGGCAATAAAGCTGATTCTGATTCTGATTCTGATGGAAGAGCTCCTCTTCCAGTACAAATGGTAATGATCCCAGTAAGAAACATTTGTCCCAATCTTTTAAGCTGTTTTAATACTTTTCACAGGCCTGATGCACAGAAAAATGCTGAAACAACATCCGTCCTCGACTTTCTGCACAGAGAGAGCCTTAAACGCCCTCAGCTGAAACACAAAAGCAGCTCTATATTTGCAACCGTGGGAGTGGATGAGAAGCACCACTCTGTTTGGTACATTTGCATCAAGTTTGGTTTGAAGCCATTGAGGGGAAATGCCTACAGAATCATGTTCTGTCCATGTAGATTTTTCACTTTACAAATGCCAAAAATATGAAAACTACAACTTTTTAACCACTAACAGCCCAAACAAAAACCATCTTTACTTACTTTATTTTCTCTGTGACAAATTTCTTAAAATATCTTTACACTATTTGACCCAGAACTGAAATATAATGTCCTTTTCTGAACAGCAACTCATGACTAACTGATGTGAAACTGGAATATATAACATGGAACCTCATGTTAAATAATAACTCCGCCCCCAAACAAATGTAGAAAAATGCCGCCAAAGTGGGCGTGGCCAGGTGTGGGGGTGTGGTCAGGAGGATGAGGGATATGGCAGCTAGCTTATCTGGTACATTGAAACATGGAGCAACGCTGGTAGTTTCACCATAGATCTTTGGAGGTGGAGGATTTTTCACTCCCCTCGTCAGTTCTGTCCCGGTTTAGACAGTTTATCTGCAAAAAAAGTTGATTTGGGATTTAGTTCCACTTTAAGCATCTTTAGCATCAGTCAGAGCAGAAAACAAAGAGAACTTGGACTGTAAATGTAAAAAGCTCGTCTTTCCAACACTGAACTCTGGACTCGTCCCACTCAGAGTCCCAGTCAGCTACCAACAAAAAAAATGCTTCAGAGTTTTCTAATTTCAAACAGAGAGCTGTACATGGATGGGAAATAAAAACTACCTCCTCGGTTTTATCTGAATCTTATAGTTGGAATTTATTTCATGCTTTCATACTGACATCTAGTATTTGGCATCAGCAACATATCAAATATCTGTGACTCAGTTTATTTTATTCGGAGCTGCACATTATGTCAAATCTCCATCGTCATCGCAACAGCGAATTACACAATATTTGGACGCAATATGTGATATTATTTGAAGCATTGATCTATTAAAGAGAGCGCATGGACCCCTCCCCTCGGACTCTCACAGCTCATATAAATCATACGGACTGAAATGCTACAGATCATGGAGAACATGGTGGGAACATTGTGACGATATCTAAACTAGATGAGATGGGGGAAATGTGGCTTAACCGGAATCAATATTGTTTCTGCAATATTCAAGAATCATTCATGTTCTCCCCAACATCATGCAGTGCTAAGTTAAACTACACCTAATAAAGGGAAACAATCAAATATCTTCTGAAAGATTATTGATTTATGGCTACAGAAAAACGACCATAAGCATAAGACGCAACATCAAGAATAAAAGTTAACATAGATTTTAATTACTTTCACATCAGTGAAAAAAAACCAATAAAAATAATAAAAATCTAATAAAAACAAACATGTCGTCCATTAGGTGGAGGAATTTAGGTCACAATGTTTTCAAATCTCCTAAAACCATATGAAAAAATACAGTGTAAAAACAGAAAACTGCTTTTATTCATAGTAATATCTGTGCAGAAAAGGTCCAATCCTGATAGAGCTCAGTCATAAAGCTACAGAACCAGCGTCCCCTGAGCCAGTGATGCTGAGCTTTAAAGTAATGGACCTGATCGAGCAGCTTTAACTTCATCCGCCTGTGTGAGTGTGTGTATCCTGGGCATGCTTTGAGGAAGTGAGACTCAAACAGAAAATTTCAAACATCTTGTCAAAATATCACTGAATAAAGACTTTTTGGCCTGTTATAATGGATTTAATATAAGAGCAGGAAGCGACATATTTTACACAGAACTAAGAGCTTATGCTGAACAGTAAAAGTCTCCTTTCCATCTGTGTGTGTCTTTCTTGGTGTAAACAATAGATGAAAACACAAGCTGTGAGAGCAGGCCGACATGAGCAGAACAGCCTGCGAACAATGACCAAGCAGACTGACTCTGCAGTTTAACCTTTATTTGACTTCCAGAGACAACAGGAAGCGTTTAGTAACATTTGTTAAGGAAAAGAAATACTGTAACACACACACACACACACACACATACCGACTGTGTATGAATAAATGCATGTATATGTCAGGCTCCATATTTGCTGATCCTATTAAACACACAAGAAGAGTTTATCTGTTGCACACATTCCTAAACTTTGAATACAAGCACCAGTTCTTCAAGTTAACAAAAGCTGAGCAGAGTCCTCACAGAGGTCCTGTGTTACACAGCAGTAACTCATCCAAGTACTGACTAGGATCTAAGTGGCTCCAGAATCTGGTCCCTGAACTCGCTGCCAGACATGCCAAGTCAAGCAATGCTGCTGCCAAGTTTAGGCTGATCTATTAGGTCAAGGTTGAATCAGTGGGTTAGCTCAGGTACCGGGCTTCTCAACGCAAAGAGGCTAAATCATCGAGCATCTCCACACATATCTTATGAATAAATTAGAAAGCTGAGCAGAAGTTAGTTTTAAAGTTTTTTACCGTTCAAAGATGGTCCTTTTTCAGGGCTGTAATAAATGAACCCAAAGTATTTTCATCACAGAAAAACTTTGTCATGTATTTAAAAATACAAACAGCGCAGTGTGTGAGCAGATATTTAATACGGGACTTTCCAAAATCTGTGTAGCAACAACAGTTGGAACAAACCGAGAGAAACTGAATGTTTCGGTGTCATTTCCAAAATTCACTCGGCTGCTTTCCTGCAGGAAATTACAACGCAACAGAAATCTGCCTGCAGCAGTCTTGGTTACATGTGCAAATGACTTGAGTCTAAACTCTATCAGGCACAGCAACAGAACCGAACCTGAACCTTGTACTGTGGAAGTGGGTTAATTTGGGTTCCCGTGAACTTTTAAAGGAATCTGAATCATCTTGAAAAACAACTAAAACCTTTAGAGTCCAAACTTTTCCCAGTTTTACCAGGAATTATACCAGTGATGTTTTATTTCTAACTGCATTTTATTCAAATGAATAAGATAAAAACAGTTTGAGCAGAAGCTTTACCTGTGGGTCAAACACAGTCATCTAATAGGAATTTATAATTAGAGCACTTTTAGAACAATGTTTTAGTGCAGCAGCCTTTAGACAGAGATGGTTTCCATCTATAACTCATAGGAGGTTAAGGTAATTCGTGGGACTTCCATAACTGCACCCTCAGACCTTCAGCAGATGCTGAGCAGCTCAACTCGTGCCCTTAAACCTACTGAGAACATGTTCTCACACCAGATTACTGGAGTCCAACCAGCTGCTCCAACTGCCTGCTCCGGTACTCGAGCTGTCAGACGAAACACGCACCAATCCGTAGAGACTGACCAATGATGTGGTCAAACCTTGTTTAAAGTGTGTGATAAAAACAAGAGATGACCTAGAAAGAAAAATTTGAGAAAAAGATCTAAACAAAATAAAACCTTTGGGATTTTTATTTTTCACCTTGTAAATAAGATCTACACTTAATATCTAATTATGAACAAAATTATAATGAACTATACCGTCAGAAAAGCTGCTGGTTTCATCTGCTAAAGACCCTAAACGAGCTGCAGTCAATCTGCACTGTGGTATCTAGCAGGCAGACATGAGCAAACAGTCATTTAAACTATAATAACTAAAACTCAGAGCATCCATCACTCTCTGTGAAGAACATCATTCAAAGTCATGCAGCTGCTTCACGGCAGAGTTATTATCAGGCCAACATTTAGCCCTCCTGCGATGCTAACAAGAACTAACTGATGCTGTTTGCAAACCTCAAAACCTGTTCTTATAAATGAGATTTATAGTTTCGGTTTCATGTGATCAATATCAATCAGAAATTCTGCTTTTTTATGAATTAATCTTATGAACATCTACTTTTAGGTGCATCATGATATTGTTTCTTATGCACCATCTTAATTAAACATCCCAGTTTGGTGGGAACTGTTTCACAGCGGCTCAGATCGGACCTGTAAGCAGAAGCTTCAGTGTCCAGAACCACATCATGGCAGATTCTACTGATCTGATACCTGGGGTGACCCAGGGCTCTGTTTCGGGCCCACTTCTTCTCTGTTATATAAAGACCCTGTTGGACAGTTCAGTAACGTACTTCATTTCTCCGAACATGCTGAGGACATTAAGCTGTACGGCTCCTAGAAACCGTCTGAATTACCGGAGTGCTTAAAAGAAATTACAAACTGGTTCAAAAATAAATCCCTTCACTGAACTCTGAGAAGATCCAGTGTTTGATCATTGCCTCGGAGACCATGGATCCTCCATCAAGCAATAAACGGGACATCTGAACTCTACCATAAAGCCATATTTAAGGAATTTCACAGTGGCTGCTTTGGACCAATCAATGACTCTTGAAGGTCACTCAAAACAACTTATCTGAAACATGTTTAATCATTTGAGAAATATTTCCAAACTAAGAAAGATGGTGCCAGACAGGAACTTCAGATGGTTCTTCATGCCTTCATTTCCTCTCAAAAAGACTACTGTTATGCACTTTCAACATGTATCGACAAAAAGCCACCGATCATCTTCAGCTGGTCCAAAATTCTGCAGCAAATCTCTTAACTGGAGCAAACAGTTAAGAGTCTTAAAGGTCTTTGCTCTGGTCACCAGTTTATTTTAGAATTCATTTTAAAATCCTGACTTTAGCTTCCAGAGCCACGCATGGTCCAGCTCCTTCCTATATTACTGAGGAAATAAAACCACATTCTCCTGCTGGAGCCTCAAACCAAGATCTGCTGGCGGACTGAAGGACCTCGTAAAACTCCCTCCAGACTGCAGCACCTCGACTGTGAAACGAGCTTCACTTGGACTCAGTCTGGACTCATTTACAAAGCAGCTGAAGACTTTTTTATCTAAACCTACTTTTGTTTAAGATCTTTTTAATTAGTTTCTTTGTTTTAATTATCTGTGTTTATAATAAGGTTGTAATTTAATCGTGTTTTAGTTTTATGCTGTCTTTATGAAGCTTTTTGTCATTTTAGAGCACACCAGTACTCCGCTGAGCTTTCAGGAAACAGCTGAAGAACAGAAATGATCAGAGAGTAAAGAGACATCTCGGACCTTTTCTTTTAATATTTACAGATAAAAATAACAAAACGTGCATAAAAGAAGACTTTGTCCTCCGGTGGAAGCCTGTGTTATATCAACAAGCTGACAGGCCAGGTCAGTGCTGCACAGCGTGAAACTGCCTTCGGCTAGCTTTGGCATGACTGTGGATTTCTACAGCTTCCTTCTCAGTGTCAAGATATCTTCATCTTTATTCTGGTTCCCATCAGTGGGTTTCCGTCACTGAATATGTTTTTAAAGATTCCAGGGTAACAAATGTACATTAAATGTGTAATATTCTGTCAGACAGGTAAATGTTCCACAGCTAAAAATACATGTTTTAACTAATGAAAATGAGCTCAGAAACCTATTTTAAACACACGCTCTAATGTGAGCAGACGGGGAATAAATCTGGTGAGTTCCTGGTTATCTGGACCAAGCTTTGAGGAGACTGGGCCCATGTACGGCTTAGCTTGGTCCGCATCCACAGTCTAAATCAACCGCAGAACAACTGTTCAACGCTACAGGCAGCTGTGGGATTACAACACTAGTCCAGTGTGCGTGCACGCCAGTTTTCCTTCCAGATAAAAACCACGACTCATCTTACACACGTCTTATCTCGCACTGCGGGAGGCGGGAGAGTTTTCCTGCTGTTGCTTTGTGCATACGTGAGATAGTTCACATAAAGGCCCACAGGTTCAACTTTCATACACTTACAGAGTATGATGGGTAATCCCCTCAATTTTATAATGACGCTCCAAACAATGACACAAAGGCAGCATTTTTAGTTTATGACATGCTGTACGAAAGGTGGGACAGGTTGCCGTAAGCTAGCTTTAAATCAGAGATATTTGTGCATGTGTTGGGTAGAAACTCTCACGTCTGAGCTTACAAACCCACTTTATTCTGTTTATAATCGAAATTTAGTTTACGATCTTTAGAAAGAAAGACAAGTCAATATTTAAAGGCTGGTGGATTAATCTGTGATAATTAATCTGTGATTAATCTGGGATTCCCTAGAAACAACTGTCATATAAGATTTTATTTCTTTTTCTGGTTATTTTATGACAACTAGAATTTCTAAGCCTAATAATTAGTTTACAGTACATGTACAACTCATTACAAATACACCTGCTAGGAAAATAAGTTTTAACTTTGACAAATAATGTGAGAAGTTATTGATGTTTTTATAAAAAGAAGCCCGTAACTAAACAGCGCTGTAGATTATTACATAAGTGTCTGGAAATTCTTCTTTACTGATAGAGACTCTGATCTCCAGCGTTTTCAGGTCCTGCATTCATTTTATATAAAATTCATTTTAATAGACGGACGGACAGACAGACAGAGAAAAAACTAAACCAGTTCAGTTCGAGTGCCTTTGAACTTTGGTGCTTTGTTGAGCACGACACTATTTCCACCAGTTTGGGGAGCCAAGCATGAGTCACCAACAGGGGGCGCTGCAAAGCGTGGTAGCGAGACAGCAGCGCTTGCTGAGCTGCTCAATGTTCTTCTAAAAAGATTAAATAGAACATTCATCAACTAGTTAATAAAGAAAGGAGAAGGTGACTCCGAGCAAGAGTTTTTATTTGCATATGTTAAAAATCCGCGAGTGTAAAAAAAAAAAAGAAAAGAAGTATTTATACAATGAGTGTTTAGTGTCTTTTTGCAGGATATAAATAATGTTTATACGGTAGATTGTTCGTCTTCTCCTCCGTACTTGTTGCTTCTATTGTCTGCACCTTCGACCCAAGAATACTTCAGTGACGTTGCAGTTCACTCACCGTCACCCAAGTATTAGCTGGGCCCGAGTTCACGCCCTGGAACCTCTGTTTGTTGGTGGAAATACGCGTCACTGGTTCAAAATCACGTTCGGGAAGTATTGGACGAAGGTCACATCATTTAGACAACAAAATAAATAATGTCAGAAAATTTGTTTCTGTTTTATATAGATATAAAAAGTTTTCATAGATATACAAAGTTTTTTTTATCTTTTTAATCTAATTTCACACTTTTCCAGATATTTAAAAGAATCCTGGACATAAACAACATTGTTTTACCATCAGATTTATGGCTCAGTTCACAGCCCTGATCTGATCTGTGCAATAATAAAAGATACTGTTATCAAAAGGCTATCACCTTTGTGTAAGAGACAACTGGCTGTGATTATTCGTGGTCCCAATCACTGAATCAACACTAAACCATTTTATTGCTGTTGTCCAGCAGTTTGTTTCCTTGTCCTGTTATGTTCTACTGGCACCAACTGCTTGTCTGCATTAGCCCAACTTCCAATTTTCATACGACGGGATAGATTTAGTTCCAAAGCAAAACACTTTCAGTAGGTCCATTTTTCAATTAGTGCTAGAAATAAAAGGAGAGGGACAAAATAAATTAGAGACTCCGATTTTTACAAAGCTCTGACTTCATATGTATTTTGGCTAATTCCTTTTCTCTTTTAGTGCTAAAACATAAGATGATATAAGAACAGCATTAAAATATTTTCTCCATAAATGCTGCCATGTATATTAATAATTTTCACAGCAGAGGCGACATTTATGTGAAAAGAGCAGTTCCTGTAAAACAGATTAAGGACGAAATGATTCTGAAGTATATCTTTTAAACAGGCTTCAGCATCTTAAATTAGAGGTTAGCACTGATTAACATCAGTCTCTGTGTATATTCCCCACATGATACAGATTCTCACCTTAAGTCTTAGATTTCAAAAACACCAGCATCTTCAAAACCAGAAGAAGCCTGGCTCTCTGGTAGCCTGAATGAGGAGACCTGTGGAGACATGTCTGCACAAGCCTCAACATGTCCAGACATCCTGAGGATGTTACCAGAACAGCTACTTCACCCAGTAATGGCACCTACACAGAAGAGTGTTGTAGTCAGCGTGACCTGGTGGTTTTTATGCATGGTGCATTCACTTATCAAAGCAGCCAATGTCTCGATCTATGTCTGAATTAAATCATTGACAGTACTTACTGATATGACTCAAACATAATCAACTCAGATTTCAGGATTGTTACAGCTCTATAAACGCAATGTTCTGTTGCTGGTTGTGGTTTCATTTCACTCTGATCATTCTCAGTTTATTTTTTACTCAGTTCTAAAGAAAGCTGATAAAATCCTATTTCTACTGAATTAGGTGTGTTTTACTGGACTTGTAACACATCTTGACTATTCTAACCACTTAAAGGCAGAACAATGATTAAAATGCTGAACAGTTTGTGGTAATAGCGAAAAATTAAGCATTTTGGGTCACAACTTTTCACGGGTTCAATGTAAACTTTGGAATGAAACATGTCAAATGTTCTGCTTTTTAAAACGCAACAGCTTTCCTATTTTCTAGCCATAAACATGATCTGTGTATCACTTTAAAGTTATTGTAACGTTCCTTCAAAGCAAATTGTTCATTTTGAGTTGTAACTCTTCCAGGAGATTCTGGTAACATAACTACAAGAAATGCAAAAAAAACCCAAAAACAAAATCAACGAATCCCAAATAAATCCGTTACTGGAGGTAAAAATGCAGGTTTGATATTGAGAACAACCAGAACAACCAGAACATTCCACCAGACTCTTCAACAGCCACACAGGAAGCATCTCCGGCGGAGATGAAGCGATCCAGAAACGGAACAGAAATCGAAACCTGCAGCTAGTTCGGGACAGCAGGAACTCCTCGAACCAGTTTAATATGATGTGTGCGGAATGGGTCATTAGCCGAGCATATTAACACAACCAAACACCTGAGCAAAGACAGGTGATTCTGACGTGCCCTCTGCATCTTCTTTTAATAAGGACACAACTGTTCACCAGAGTACATCAGCGCAAATACCGAGAATAACACTGAATATGTGAAGCTCGGAGCATCTGGTGGCTCTGTTCACCAATAAATACTGTGACCTTTTTATTCTGTCTTCCAGTTGGCTTGCCTTGGCAGCAGAGGAGCCACAAATGTGACAGAACTGCCTCTCTGCTGCTAGCCGTTAGCGGTTAGCTCCCAATCAACGCAAATTTAAAAAAGGCAGAAACTGTTTGAACTTATCCGTCCTTCAGTGTCAGAATTTAATCAGAAACATAACCACGGCTGGTGAAATATTAGAAACACACGAGAATATTTTAAACATCAAGAAAAGGCTCAAGACAGAGTTAGTCTTGGCTAGCATTAGTTAGCGTCTCAGATGCTAAGAAGCAGTTAGCAGGGAAGCTAATCAGGTTCCTTACCAGGTCAAAACGAACAGCACCGCGCAGCAAGATGCATCAATTTCAGCTTTTCTTTATGAGGCTGGCGTCCGAACAGACGGCGACTTCGACGGGATCAAAGCGAACGACGAAGAAATATCGTCGAGAACATTTCAAAAAAAGCCCTGAAATGACTGTGGTTCCTGTTTTTTCTCTTTCTGCTCGGACTGGCTCGGATGCCCATTTGCGAGTCGTTGCTTAGAGGGACTCGCTCACACACCCTCCAGAGGCGATGCTGCCAAATACTGACCCCGCCCCTCTCATACAGAGCACAGAGGGAGACAGCTGCCAAATAATGACCCCGCCTTGCAGACAGCCGCAGACGGAGATTATATTTTAATACCTTCAGCAATTCACAACGGGGTTTTATACGTGTTTAATTCACAAGCCATGATGATGAAATGTCTATGAAAGTGATGGATAGAGAACCAGCCGTCAGTCTGTCTGAAAGATGTTCTCTTTGTACAAGTGCGCTAATCCCTAATAATCCTTCTTTATGGGGTAACAGAACTGTCAAAATAACGTATGCGTAGGCGTCTCAATGTGTACATGTCAGTAAGTAAACATCAATAAATTTAAGATTTGTATTTGTGCCTTGTTGTCAACTTATACATACATGTGACACCAGATGTTTCATCTGTGAGAATACAAGTTTAGAAGTAACGAATACAGGTTGCAAAGTTACAACTTTGCAACAATACAGGTACAAATAGAATACTCATAGAAAAGAAATTGTATTCACAAACTGTTATAGCATATTGTATTCATAAAGAATAAACGAGTACGACGAGTACGAGTAAACCACAACTGTAAACTTGAACTTTGTGTTTGTCATTTCTTGAAGCTGTAACATTTTATTTTGTATTCTTATAGAGAAAATATACAATACCTCTTTTGGATTTTACTTATGCACAACTATTGACTAATATGCACACATTTCCCTTCTTTACATACACATTGTTTTTGACAGCATTCTACCAGTACAATCTAAAACCCCAGATGAAGCTGTTATACTCCTTAGCAGTTGGTGGCGGTAAAGCACCTGAAAGTTTTTAGCCAACCCCCGTTAAACGAGTAGAAGAAGAAAGAGCGGGTCTTGCGCTGTTCCCCAGTGAAGAGCTCTACCCTGTCATAATCTGTCTTGTTTTTGTTTACACAGTTTGCGTGTTTTTTTTCTATCGCCAGGAGAATCAAAGTATTTTCCAACGTGTGTCATGTTCACCTGAACGTGACGGATATCAGTCAGCCACCAAACACTGTTTTCCAACACATCGGGTTTACGTAGAAACCTTTATTACTGATATAAAAGCATGGATGCTCGCTCTGCTGGGCAGGAAAAATTAGGCTTCCTGAAAAATGAATGTTGGCTTATTATTCTGGTAGATCGCGTTCTAATGTAAAATATAACACATTACTCGATTAATGAAAGATATTTATATGAGATCATTTTTGAGTAGTAATGTGTGTTGTGTTTTTCTAAAAAAAATAATCAGCTCTAGCAGATGTATTATTGAAGTACTTTACATATTCGTCTATCAAACATACTGTCCCTGTGACGTATGAGATCATATATATATATATATATATTTTTTGACTGTCTTAAAAAAACAGTTGCACACAGAACAATATTGATTTATGAAGAGATGTCTTTAGTTTTTGAATGCTTTAGATTGGAAAAATAGTTAAACGTTCATGTATTGTAATAGTAGTTAGCACTTTGTCGTTTTTAACTTGTGAAAAGTGTTATAAAGATAAATTTACTTAAATACTAAGAAAGACCTTCATAGTTTAAAAGTTCCATCAGTCATATTTCAAATATCATTTCTTCACAATAAAGTTTGCTCCTCCTCAGCAACTTTTGCAAGACTTTATAAATGTAACAGGCGTAGCTGGAATTGGAGCTAAACCTCATAAACCTTGGGCCAGCCCTGTTGACCAGAACCTCCAAGAATAGCAACAAGTCTGAAACTAATCAGGCCAAATATAACTATATCCCTGCTTTATTTTCTTTATTCAAATTTTAGTCAAAAATAATTAGGAATGAAGAATGAACCAGTATGTTCTTAAATTCTACTTCCTAAAACTGTTTCTATATTTATTTATATTCTCAATTTTAAAGCTGTTGCAATATGATTTCCCCCAAATTTTGTTTTCATAATAATATTTAACTGATGTAATTTCTGTCATAATTCACAAATATATTGTTGGGGACATGTAGCCCTTTTACAATGCTAGAAAATAAATCCCTATTATTATTGCAACATTAATGTATACGTTAATGTAAATGTAAAGAACAGATTGGATGCAATATTTGTCCTGCAATAATATTTAGGTACCAAACATTCAAATTGCCGATAATATATTGGATGGACTTTCACTGCTCTTCATGCCTAGATCTGACATAGATGAGTGGTGACCAGGATGTTCAAGCTCAGGGAGAACGGGGGACGCATTTTGAGAAGACAGTAATGTAAAAGTGGCTTATAAGCCTACTACAGGGCAGAAATTTTAACTGAAAAGCTGAGAAGGATGACTTGTTAACAAGAGGTGCATTTCATGCTTGGATGAAACAGGTGGAATGCAGCCCTCATGTTCCCTATTCTTTTAAGTCAAAATGTAAACTGCAAAATCCCATTAATATTGTAAATACATGTTTTCTAAATGTAAGGCAGGCCTTCAGTGCATACCATACACATGTACTGTATTCATTTTTATATTTAATGCATTGAAATACATGAAATAAGGTTAATAACAAAGAGACAGATTTATCACAGCACTTAAATTACACAATTAGTCATGTTACATGAGCTTTTTTCTCGTGCCTAGATTTTACCTAGAAAAATAAAAAATATGCACAGCCAGAATGTACCTTATATACCTTATTCTGTTATTTTATACACTTATCTTTATTCCTTTAGCCATCATCTTTATCTGCTTGTTGGCACATTAATATTCCCGAGACATAAAATGCTTAACAGTGCAGTTTTTCATCTCCATCTTACTGTCCTCATTAGCAGATAGTTTGCACAGTTGCCATGGAGATACTGAGACAATGAGTAATTAATATTACGATAGTGACAGTTACTCACCAGAAGCGCCATAGGATTGGTGTCATATTCATCCACAGTAATGTAAGGCATGTCATAATAAATTTATTATTATGGTTGTTTAAATGTATCTTTATTTTCTATAAATGTTTGGGGTCTATACATACACAATGACTTCGTATACCGTGTTTTTCTATTGGTGTGTAAACTTTAACTGGATATTTAATGATAAGCAAAATGTCCTTTGTCATTGTAAGGTTAGTAAGTAGCGCCACCTGTTGGAATAACTCGAGCATAGCATTGAATTATGCCAAACTCTTGACATCCTCTCATTTTTCGCTCAAACTCCAGTTTTAATTTAAAATCAGCCATGGATATGACCCGCTATGAACTGCTAAGACACTTTATTGTTTGTTGTATTATTAAAGCTGCATTATCTGGCTACCGTCACATGTTATATACAGTATATATAAATAGCACTGATGGCTACTGCATGCTTTCTAGTTAAAAAAATCTAATAATATAAAAATAAACAGTTGTGTATGTATGTATATATATATATATATATATATATATATATATATGTGTGTGTGTGTGTGTGTGTGTGTCTGTGAAATCTCTTTAATGGCAAGAAAACATCTTGGGGTTATAAATATGAAACCATACTAAACCAGAATAATTACACAAATATTTATCTTGTTTATGATGTTTTGCATAAGGGCAGTGGCTATGAATCAGAAATGCAAAACCTGTACTCTGTCTTGTTAACCAACAGCTAAGCTTGATTAAATAAAAAACTAAACAAAGCATAAAACAGGTATCGTGTTTGTTGCTGAAACCTGATTTGTGCTGCTGAGCTTCACTTTTAAAGAACCACACTGTTGCCCCATTATCACAGTCACTGTAAAATGCTGACATGTTGCCCTTCATACAGCATCTATGAACCCATAAAATGATCCCAAACTCAGGTTTACATTTCATTTTAGATCTTAGACACTTTAAACATTTACATGTTTATTTTACCTCTTCAAATGATATAACAGACTAATAACAGGGTCATTACCCTGTTATCAGGGTGAAGACTGAACCTGAAGTTCTATCTGTGGTTAAAGTAACAAAACCAACATACCTGAATGACCTATGGATGCTCTTACCTAATAGTTATAAAAACAGTTTTGTATGAAATAATACATCATTACACAGATCTTGGCCTAACAGAAGTACATAGCAAATTTGATCACTTTCTTTATACACTTTAGAATCAATGTTTTGCATTAACTCACACACACACCTGTGTATGTAGCATGGCACTAATATTATTTATCTTGAGCTGAATCTATTTATGACCTGCAGATTAAATCAGAGAATATTTTACAAACAAGTTGCTGGGCAATCATGGTTGTTGCACACAGATCTAACATGAACACAAACACACACACACACACGCACACACACACGCACACACACACACACTCTTGTTTTGCTGTATGTAGTGAGGACCATGTGTTGACTCCCATTGACTTCCATTAATTTTCAGTCATTTTCAACCCTTTCTATGCCCTAACCCTGACAATAACCCTAAACCTAACCATTACCAGTGCATGACTAACCCTAACCTTAACCTAAACTCAATTCACACCTTAGTCCTAAACCTAACCGTTAGCAAAATAGGTCGTGAGGACCAGCAAAATGTCCTCACTTTGGTACCAACGGTCCTCAATTTGATGGTGAAATCGGGAAAATGGTTCTCACTGTGATGCCAAGACAGGAACACACACACACACACACACACACACCATCACAATGTCAGTATCAAATGTCAGTACTCCCTTCTACAAAAACACTATTATTGAATTTGTTCTATTACTATGTTTCAACTCCAACAATTCACAGAGATCCTACATGTTGACAGTATACGGACATATACCTCATCCTTCTACATGTACAGTTCTGTGTTTCCACATGAAGGTGTGCACGTTTCTTCAGAATCTCCGACAGTCTTACGTTGGTAGAATCCTAAGAGGTAAAGTATCTGAGACGTTCCCTTAAATAACACCTGATTCATGCTGCTGGGGAGGCTGGAAATGTGAGTAATGTAACTAGATGGACGGGAGACTAAAACAAACCCATCAGGATAAATACAGACTACAGATACATTTTAATGTTCTCAACAAGTCTCAGGAAGAAGAAGAATAGCTTCACTGCAGGTCATTTCTTCACGGGACAGTTCTGGTTTTGTCTCACTTGGTCCGTGTGTTCTGGAAACCAAGGTTAGGCTTCATAAACCCTGCACAGAAAAGCAAAGACAGTTAATCCCTCTGACTTCAAACAGTTTAACTTTTGACTTCTGTTTGTTCTCTTTGGGGCTTCCTTTTAGTCTCGGTTTGAACAGGAACAAAAAGATTTTGTTTTGAACGTGTCCTGTCTGGCAGAGCAGCACTCAGGATTGTTGTCTGAGTGCCAAGAAGAAGCCCAACAGATTTACCTTTACAAGCAGAGCATTACAGCTTTCTCTATAATGCTCTGCTTGGTATATAAAAAACTTTATTGGAAACTGCTTTGGGATTATTTCAAATGCAATGCACACACAGAGACAGAAACGAAAGGGAAGAGAGAGGTTGGGCAAAGGGGAAAAAGGGAGAGAAGGAGGTAAGAATAAAGGAGAGAAGGAAGGATAGAGAGAATACAAGATAACACCCTAGAAGAGTGCTTATACACCTACAGGAAGAGAGGGAGAAAGAATATATATCTGGCACAAAAAGATTAACAAGACCAGGGCAAAAGAAAAGATTTGGTTCAAAATAAGATTCAAATTCACCTAAACATGTAAAAACTGCATTTTGGGGGGTTAAACATTCACATATTCTATCTTTCCCCTCATTTTTATGATATCATATATAACAACCTGTACAATTATTGACACCCTTGCTAAAGATGTGTAAAATAAACCTATCCTTGATTGCATGAGCATAATCTCAAACAGAAACCAATGAGAAAATCCCAACCTTTAATAACAATAATTTTAAGGGTCAGGTAAAATAGCAGTTTAGGTTAAACATTCTATCTTGCTTCTCATTCAGCACCTTCTACAGTTATTTACACCCCTTAATATGATGTTGAAAAAACATTAAAATAAATCCATATTTGATGCATTAGCATAATATCAAGTCGAAAAACTAAATGGTTGTTTCAAGATGGTGCGGCGGATGGCCGCCTCGGTATTGTGCTTTCTGTTACTTTGTGTGTTTTTCTGTCTGTATTGTAGTTTGCTGCCATTTTATCTTTTATTATATTTCCTCCAGAAATTATATATTTATACTTTATGTCTGAATGCTGTGGGGGCATGAAAACTAAGTCAAATTTCTTGTTTGTGGACACAAACTTGGCAAATAAAGCTGATTCTGAAAATGGATTTGTATTCAGCCCCCCGAGTCAGTACTTTGTAGAACCAAGTGCTGCAGTTCCAGCTGGAGGTCTTCTGGGGTTTGTCTCAGCTTTGAACATTTACAAAATATTTTTTTATCAAACAGCTCTAGAAGAGATGGACGGCATCTGTAAACATCAGTTTTCAAGTCTTTCACCAGATTCTCAGTTGGATTTACTTTGACTAGGCCTTTCTAGCTGTTTTTCAGGGTGGTTGTCCTGCTGGAAGGTAACCTCCACCCTAGTCTCCCGTATTCTGCAGCCTTAAACAGGTTTTCTTCCAGGATTGTCCTGGATTTACCTCCTTTCATCTCCCCACCCACTCTGATCAGTTTCCCTGTCCCTGCTGAAAGCACCGTCTTCCACGTTTGCTGTGTCTTCTACATAGCTTGTTCCAAACTGCAGACAGGACTTCTTATGGGTTTCTTCTTGCAGCTTTTCTATAAAAGTGTGATTTGTGGAGATTCTTCACCTACACTGTGGATCTCTGCAGCTGTTCTAGAGTTACAAAGGGCCTCTTGGCTGCTTCTCTGATTAATGCTCTCCTTGCCAGCCTGTCAGTTTAGGTGGACTTCCATGTCTTGGTAGGTCTGCAGTTGGTCCATCCTCTCTCCAGGTTCAGATGATGGATTGAACAGAGCTCAGTGACATGTTCAAAGCTCGGGGTATTGTTGTAGAACCTAACCGGCTTTAAACTTCTCCACACTGTCCTCCCTGACTGTGTTCCTTGGTCTCCATGATGTTGGTTGCTCTCTGATGTTCTCTAAAAAACCTCTGAGGCCAGAACCAGAACAGATGAAGTTAGACTCAGATTAAATCACATACAGCTGCACTCTGATTATAAGGGAGGTGACTTCTGAAGGCAAATTGTTGCACTAGATTTTGTTTAGGGGTATCATAATTAAGGAGGCTGAATACAAATACATGCTTGAAAAATATGAATAGTTTTTCTATTAACTTTAATAATAAATATTGCTTTTATTTGAATATCTCTGAAACAATTCTGTCTAATGAATAGCAACCGTTGCTTGGATGTTTGCAAAATTACAAATGAATACTTTAAATGCAATTTTACTGCAAAGGTACTTTATTCACTCCTGCTGTAAGCTACTGGGTTTCTACCTGTGCTTGTCCTTCCAGATGCGGAACCATTTAACCAGATTCTTGGTGCTCTGAAGGTTGGGATGAAGACAGTATTCCTGGCCCTTGAACCGAGACACGTTCTCCATCGTTACACTAGAGGGAGATACAGAAAGAATAAACCTGCATGTTAGCAAGGGAAAGCATGGTACATGGGTTGTTTCTTTGCTCTGGTTTTTCATTAATCAAAATGAAAAACCCGAGTAAGCATGTATCTCTGTGTTTTTTAATGAAAGTTGAAGAGCTGTGTGTGCATGCTCCCAAACTTCCCAAATGTTTAATGAAAATGCACTAAAGTCCCTGAAAGCTGCTAGATCACAAAGCAGCCAGTGAGAAAACTATGGAGGCAGCACAGAGGGAGTCCTGCAGCAATGGAACAGTTGTACTGGTTTGACCAAGAGAAGACCGAGATCACACGCAAGAGCAGATAGTTCTGTGGAGCGGAAAAAACTATTTGAAACCTCATGAAAGCCTTTGAAGCCCTGTGAATGGAGACTGGTCCTGCTGTAGCACACTTGACATGTTATGGCCCCAGATTTTAGACACCATTCTTTGGTGCCACAGATAACATTCCCACAGTTAAATGCCTTCTCAGTTTCAAAAGATCTGCCTGCACAACTTGGTCGTCTTCTTTGCAAGAAGGCAATATTATAGACCTGCCACTTAAAAATGTGACATCTAAGCCCAGTGAATGAAATGGTGTGTCTGTAAGCTTCTACTCGAGGTAATGACAGAGACAGTCTGCCTGCATGTGGCATATTGAGTCCAGCTGAATGTGGTGAAAACAGAATGCAGGGCCTCTCCATCTACTGACGGTGAGACTCAGCAGACCATGAATGCTAAATGACTGCAGGATAAAGGACCTGACTCTTAAAGTCAGTCGCCATAAGAATCCGATTAAGGAGGGCTGCATCTATTTTCCTGCTCATTCAGTTGTCACTTTGTTTGGCTATTAAGGCTTCAGCAGCATAGCTGTGAGTGCTTTGTCGTAGCCTCTTTAAATGTGTGGGGATGAACATTCATACACAGCCAGCTTGTGTACGCATGCATGCCAGCACACCCAAATCTGCGAAGCTGCTCGACAGGGGGAAAATTTAACCTCATTAATGCGTTAATTTGAGCTTCGGTTCCTGCTCATTATCATTCACCTGGGCGGCTGAGTACACTAGACACAGAAACCCTGAGTGATAAGAAAAGGAGGGAGCATTGGAATAAAACTGGAGAAAGAAGATAAAATGTAAAATATTCATAGGGAGGAGATGTATGGAAAATGAGTAAATGGAGAAAACAAGCAGAATTAAGGAGGAACAGGGACATTTGGAGCTGTGTTTGTTTGTGCTTTGGAGTTGCCGCTTAGCATGCCAAACTGAGAGCCGTGAGCCAAGCACCCAGAGAGGGGACTCTCATACTCATTTCTCTCCCGCTTTCATTCTTTCCAAGGCTTTCCGGAGCCTGCTGAGGCTCATTTCTCACTGGGCTCTCACGGCTGGTGGCCCCCATCTCATGCTAATAGAGGAGCCCTGAATGATGACTGCCTGGCAGGTAACACACACACACAAATAATCCTGGGAGCTGTGTAGTACTTTCAATGTAATCACAGTTGATTTTTTTACTTTATGTGTGACTATATATTTAGAAAGATAACTTCAGCTCCACACTGATTACCACTTTCTAGAGAAGTCATGTAGCGTTTAGTTTTTAGGAGTTTTATCTTCCCGTGACGTTGCTGAGAAACACTTTTTTTTTTGCTTTTTGTTAATATTAGGTAATAATTTCTCACTAAAATACTTTAGCATTATTATTATTTAATTTTAGATTTATCATTCATTCATTTGTTTATTTATAGGGCTGCATGGTGGAGTAGTTGGTAGCACGGAGGTCCTGTGTTCGAATCTCTGCCTGGGGTCTGTCTGCATGCACCTTGCATGTTCTCCCTGTGCATACATGGGTTGTCTCCAGGTACTCCTGCTTCCTCCCAGACTCTAAAAACATGACTTTTATGTTAATTGGTCTCTCTAAATTGCCCTTAGCTATGAGTAGGTGTGCATGGTTGTTTTTTCCTGTGTGTCTCTGTGTTGTCCTCTGGACTGGCGATCTGTCCAGGGTTTAACGCGCCTCCCACCTAAAGACCGCTGGAGATTGGCACAGCCCCCCACCAACACTGCATGGAGACATAGCGATAGATGGGCGGATGGATGTTCATTTATATTATTATGCTTTCTTTTCAGTTCCTTGTTCCTCTGTTTCTTTGTGTGTCTGACCCCCGACCCTACTCTCAACTGATACCAGAATCACATTCTGAGGTTAAAACTTTAGTTGAAGTATTTTGAAATCATGGACACAAAATTTTGCAGAGGCCAGAAAAGCCTGTTTTAACACTTGGAATCAGTTGAGTTTTAGTTTTCTGTTTACAGATACAAAAGAACTGGTAAAAATATGTAAAAGCCTGGGTCAAGATTGGCCTTTTTTCATTTCCAAAGTTGTGGGTTTGATTTCAGCTTCCTCGCCTGGGCACGGCACTTAACCCCAAGTTGCCAATCTCAGCATCAATGTATGATTGTGTGAGAGCGATTGAGTAAATGTTAGAATAGAATTGGATTCTATTTATTCAATGGGTAAAAATAGTCCACAGTTGTTTGTACCCTAAACAACCCATTTAAAACAAACGTAACTGAAGCATATTTTATTTTTATTATTTACCTTTTTAAATTGACCAGTTTCTGGGAACCTTTAATTAGTAATCTGCCAAATCCTGTTACCATGCGTATTCATATGACGTGACACATTTCCTTACGTTTCCACTGCACAGAGTGAGGAAGATAGTTATGGACATCTCCAAAGCTCGCTGTTAGAAACCTGCAGCAAAGAGTGGTATCTTGGGTCCATCAACTCTCTATAGTAACTGCTGTCGTCATGTCAGGAAAAGCCTTTCTTGTCCTACCATCACAAATATAAACTATACTGGGACCTTAACTGGACCGGTGAACTTTGTTCAGATCAGACTTAGGTTGAGCTTTTCAGCAACAAACTCTCCAGGTGTGCCTGCAGTGAAACTAATGATGAAGATATGGAAAAGCACCTCATACCCAGTGTGAAGTATAGTAGATGATCTATACTCTACTGTACTTCACAGTGCAGTAGACTATCTATAATGCTGTGGGCCTATTTCTCATCCAATGTCCTTGGGAACCTTGACACAGTGAACAGCATCATAAACTCTTTGAAACACAAGGAGGTTTGAACATTTGAAAACGGAAAATGAGTTGTCTTTAAGTCTCTTCAGCAGGAAACATACGGCCAACATCAGCACAGAACTGGTTCAGCAGACACAAAATTAACTTTCTTCTATAATCACCTCAGTCCTCAGACCTAAAGCCTGTAGATAAAACCTGTGAGCTCAGCTGAAGAGAAGGGCATCAGAGAGGTACCGGCAATCTGGACCATCAGGAGAGATTGAGCTAGGATCTCTCTCTCTGTTTGCTCCAAACTTGGGAAAAGTCATGGGACACTAAGTGCTGTCCTGTTGTCCAGAAGGGAGCGGCTCAAAGTCTTGACAGCAGGGGTGTTAATAACCATGCCGATATGACTTTATTTTAAAATAATTATTTCCTAATAAGTCATTTTCCCAACTGACTAAGTTTAATTTTCAGGTTTTGTGCACGTCTTCACCAGTGCTGCCAATAATTTTCCCTCCAACTGTTGCGACTGGAAACATGAACTCTGAGGAGGATCGAATCTTTCTTAAATCAGAACTCATTTCCAAGCCTCTGCTGCCGTAAAATATTTAATGAAAGCCCCCAAGTCTTCTCAAGCTTTTTGGTTTTTTATGCTACACCAAGATTTGCAGTGGCCACAATCTGGCAGTTTCTTACAAAGCTTTCTGCAGGAGCTCCTGCAGGGTGGACGTTTCACCCATGTTGAACCCAGACAAGCTGCTCCCTGCTGTTACCAAGCTTTTGTTTAGGTGTGACTGTAATTTGGCAGCAGGTGGCAGCAGAGTTTATGACTTAAACAGGAACCACTGACTCCCTGGAGGCTGACATAACAATCCCATGTGCTGTGCCTTCACACACAGCCTGCTATAACAAACCAGTAAATGTATGTAAATTTGTGTGTATTTGTGCTGCTGGTTTCTGAGCAATGTGCAGAATGGGAGACGGTCATCATCAGGGAGGTTCAGGCTGCATTCCACCTTGGCTCAGGTTGAATATAATAACTGCCTGTTTGCTTCAGCTATGATTTCATGGGCGGAGGGTCAGATAGCAGGGAGGCAGTGGGTGGACGGATCAAATACACGGTCAGGAAATCAAGATAAGACCTCAGAGAGAGGGGGACTCCACGACCTGGCAAACAGAGCAGCAATCTGCTTTTTTATGTCAAGTGTCCAAACACTGTTTAGTTGGTTTTGTAATCCCTCATTTAGTAGCTGAATTAGACCAATTAGTTATGTTATGTTGAACGACAGTTCTGGAAAGATCTGTGCCTTCATCCTCCTGGTGACCTTTGTTTCTGATAAAGCCCCACCCCCTGAAAGTGGGCGTGGTTAATTCATTTTCACCAGGTATGTTGCCTGAGATATGCAAACTCTTGGCTCCTTTAAATCAGGACTTAAAACAAACGGCAGCTTAACTTTATCGGCTCATTTCATATCTTTCTTATTTATTGGTTTCAAACTTTAACATGTCTTTTTTTATTTTTACTGTTATTTTAAACATATTTCTTGTTTTTAATATAATCTTCATGATTAATAAAGATGATAACAACCTATCAATAAACCATGCTTTCATAATTCCAATGAAACCAACAGATTTACTTTCTGTAATCTAAATTGTAGTTGCCTGAAGCATAAATTTGTTGTTCAGCTGCGGAAGGTGTGACTTATATTCACTCTTACACAAAGCAAGCAGAAATGAGAAGTTATAGACAAAAGACATAGATGATAAACAGACAGGGAGGGGAATCACTGTAAGAAACCTGGAAAACAAAAAGAGAAAAAGCAAAAACTCCCTCAGAGTGACAATAGTTGTGTGAATAACTCACAATATCATCTTCTCTTGGCAGAAGGGATGTTTGGGTTTGATCTCCAGCTTCTGCACATCCTTATATCTGATCTTTGGTCCTTTTCTGGTGCACCTGCACTTATAGGCTGTTGAGAAACGTACAACACATGTTAGCAGGAGTTCTGTTCACTTCTGTGAACGTAGCGCTGTAATAACCTGTAACACAGAGGGATGTTGAACTGACTGTAAAGTTAATGCTTGGAGATCTGAGTGCAGCCAGTTCCACATTAATCTTTGTGTTACACTCTTATGGCTTCAGTTCTTATTGTTACATCTGGTAACGCATTGAAATTTTCATTTAGTTTGAATAAATATCGTCAGTGAGGGTTGATTTCAGCTCTAGAAAATCTAAACAGACTTTGTTGCATTCATATAACTTCCTGTCTCCTAAACGTTTAGCATCTTTTTCTATAAAACATTTTGTTTCAAAGACGCGCTGCATGCACAGATAACCCACTGCTACTTATTGACACATTTCTTGAGTAAGTACACATTCAACTTTACACCCAGCTCCAGCTGTCCGGTCACCACTCTGGTGTTGGCGAATAAAGAAGCAGAGAAAATTGGTTTTGCTGTATATCTGGGATGACCCGGATAGTCCAAGGTTCCCCTTCATCCATCAGCTGCTATCAGCGCTGACCTCTGGGCCACTAAATCTGTCAGAAAGCTCTCACTGCAGCCAGCGCTGAGCACACTCACACAGGAAAATAAATGCCAGCAAACACACACAAGTTAATATTGACTGGAGAGAAGCAGCTCCCACAGACAAACAGGCACAAATGGATGATTTACATCGCTCTGAAAAAAAGCCTTGTTTGTTTACTTTTCAAGCCACTGAAAGATGCCAGTTAGAGCCCATGAAACCAGTCAAAGGCAAAGAAATAGATTTTAAAAACTGTGTTGAGCTACAGATTATATATATATATTATATAATAATATATACATAAATATATATTTATGTACTTTGATTGTATCTAGGTAACCGTCGCATGCAGCAGGAGTTGCTATGGTCAACATAAAGTCCTTCCGTTTGTTCTGAACTTAATTACTGGTTTAATCAGACTTGGGTTTTGCATTTCGTTCCTCTAGATTTCCTTTCAGGAAGAAAAACTAAACAGCAGAAAACAGTTACATCACCACAGTTCCAGCGCCAAGCAGACAATTTCAATAAATGAATCACAGAAATAAAACCACAAAGGTTACCTTCCGCGCTCAGGAAGTGTAGGATGACCACTAACAGGAGTAGTGCCACTTTGCACCGATGCATGACTTACAACAGATGTTTTTTAAAAAGTTCCACAAACTGGATCTCTTAGCGGTCTGCAGGATAAAACACGCACTGAGAAAGGTATTAGTGGGTGTAGATGAAGTCCACTTGGAGTGGCTGACGAACCGCAGAACTGAACGAGGGCTCCGAGGAAAGGTTTTCCGCCTGTTTGGAGTCGCTCTGAACTCCGTCTGTGTGTCCTGCAAGCTTGGATGCGTCTCCAACTCTCCTGTCGCTCCGTCTGGAGGGCTGAGCCCGTCTTTAAAAAGCTCCACGCTGCCTCTGCTCATTAACATGCACGGCCAGGCAGCGAATCAAACACTTGTGGCCTGTGAGGGAGAGGCTGAGGGAGGAAGGGAGGGAGAGCAAAGGCAGCCTCAGATCATGAATTCTCTGTTTAGGTTGAAAAATAACCATAAAACTCTGTATCACAGTTGTTGAATTTATACTGAAACACTTTAGAGCAAAGCTTTCAGGCTAAACATTAAGAGACAGTTTCAAAAGTAAAAGAATCCTTCCTGTTTTAGACAAGTCAAAGGTACCAGCCACAGTTGTGTTTTTTTCAGTATTGTTCAAGGTATTAAAACCAGAATTGAGTAATTAAGTATATATTTACACAACAAAACTGAACAATTTACAAAGGTTTTCTAAAGTATGCCCCCCCAACACACTAATCTTTGTGTTTACAGGATGATGTAACGCCCTGGCTGGGTCAATTTACCCTCAATTCATACCGACTGCCACTTCATCCATCCATCCATCCGTTGTCTTTTACCTATCTGGGATCAGGGTGCAAGGGTTAAATGGTCTCAGATCCCTCTCTCCAGCTCATTGTGGAGGATCCCAAGATGTCCCCAGGCCAGAAAGGACATGTAGCCCTTTCCAAGAGGTCCTGCCCTATGGTCTATTCCAAGTGGGGCTTGTGTGGAACGCATTCAAAGGGAAGCCTCCAGAAAACATCCTGATCAGAAAGTCAATTCAGGGGAGCACCTGGACCCCAGGTTTCCAGTCTATTTGAACTGGTCTGCTGATTATTCCCTGGACAGGGTTTGGGTTTGGTTTGTTATGTTTCAGCTTGTTTGGCTTTGTTGGTTTTACACCATGTAACACTTTCACATTCACTCCTTAAATAAATATCCACACCCCGTATAGGTAGTTTATTAATAATCTATTTTCCCTCCATCTTCTTACTGATTTTAGATTTAGTTTATTTTGAATTGTTTGGTTCTTTCATTTCTCCAGGGAAGTTTAGGTTTTGCATTTATTGTTTTTAGTTTTCAGTGGCAGACTTTATTTTACTGGTAAAGTTATTGATAGCAGAGTCACTTGAAGAAAGTCAAATTTCTACAGAAATAAGGTTTTCAGACACTTCAGGGGGAAGATTGTTTTTTAAACAGTTCTTTCAGTGATTTTCTGGACTTAAAAATCATCTGCAGCCGGTGGGCAAACATGAAATCATTCCTGTCCAGGCAACCTTTTTGATGAAACAATAATCCATGCTTTTATCTCATACCGCTTAGATTACTGTAGTGGACTTTATATTCAATTCAATTCAATTCAGTTTATTTATATAGCGCCAATTCAACACATGTCGTCTCAAGGCACTTCACAAAAGTCAGGTACATACATTCCAATTAATCTTAATCATTGAACAGTGCAGTCAGATTCTGTTATTTATTCAAATTGGATAAAAACTTTTTCTATCTAAGGAAACCCAGCAGATTGCATCCAGTCAGTGACTTGCAGCATTCACTCCTCCTGGATGAGCATGTAGAGACAGTGGACAGTCACTGGGGTTGACTTTGCAGCAATCCCTCATACTGAGCATGCATGTAGCGACAGTGGAGAGGAAAAACTCCCTTTTAACAGGAAGAAACCTCCAGCAGAACCAGAACCAGGCTCAGTGTGAGCGGCCATCTGCCACGACCGACTGAGGGTTAGAGAGAACAGAGCAGAGACACAAAGAGAACAAAGAAGCACTGATCCAGGAGTACTTTCTTTTGGGGAAAGGAAAAGTTAAAATGTTAATGGATGTAGCTCCTTTAGTCGTTTCACCTAGAAAAGAAAAGAACAGATAAACTCTGAGCCAGTTTTTCAAGGTTAGAGTCTGAAAGAGAGCACATAGAGTTAGTTACAGTAAAAGTTCAGTCAGTAGCTATGTCTAGGAGAGAGAAAGGGTTAAAACACTGAAAGACAGGGCCATGTGGATCATCGGTAGAGGGTGAGCATTAAGTTGTTGCCAGCAGAAGCTCGGACGATGCCCCTCTCCAGAAAGGTGTCACAGGTAGACACAGAGTCAGGCCAGGTGTAGCTTCTAGGAAGAGAAAAAGGAGAGAAACAAAGTTAAAAGCTGAAATAACAGCAAATAATGCCAAAATTGAAAAAGTAGGGGTGAGAATGTAGCAGAGAGAGGGGAAATGGTCATTAGGGTCCTCCAGCAGCCTAAGCCTATAGCAGCATAACTACAGAGATATTTTCAGGATAACCTAAGCAACTCTAACTATAAGTTTTATCAAAAAGGGAAAAGTTTTAACCCTACCCCTTAAAAGTAGACAGGAGTGTCCACCTCACGGACTAAAACGGGGAGCTGGTTCCACGGGGGAGAGGAGCCTGATAACTAAAGGATCTGCCTCCCATTCTACTTCTAGAGACTCTAGGAACCACCAGTAAACCTGCAGTCTGAGAACGAAGTGCTCTGTTAGGAACGTATGGAACAATCAGATCTCTGATGTATGATGGAGCTAGATCATTAAGGGCTTTATATGTGAGGAGGAGAATTTTAAATTCTATTCTGGATTTAACAGGGAGCCAATGAAGGGAAGCTAAAGTAGGGGAAATATGATCTCTCTTTTTAATTTTCATCAGAACTCTTGCTGCAGCATTTTGAATCAGGAGTGAGTCTGTCCTTGCTGTCTCGTCTGCAGATGGTTCAAAGCACTTACTAAATGTTTGAAAGATCTTCTCCTGCCATACCTCTTTCAGCTTCTTTATCATTACTTACCTTCTTGGTCCAATGGGTCAGCCGAACAGCAGCTCCTCCGAGTACCAAGGTCTAGGAGGAAGCTCAGAGGGGGCAGGACCTTGCCCCATAACTGTGGTATAACCTACCCTGCACATTAGAGAGACTCCTTCAGTGTCTGCTTTTAAAACTCATCATAATACCCATTTTTATTCTTTGGCTTTCAACATCAGCAAGACTTAGTTGGTATGGTAAATAAACGTAGTATTGATCTTAGAGGCCAACATCTGAGATGGTAGAGATGTTAACAGATAAGCCAAGGGTTAGAAATCGATCGAGGATGTGGCCTCAGTTGTAAGGAGATCAACAAACATGTTGAATAAAACTGATGAAACCTAAAAGGTTTTGAAATTCAGATGATAAACGCCCTGATTGGTTCTTGTCTACATTTTTAAAATTCTGAGATACTTAGTGTGAACAGCAAAGCGAAATAAAGGAGGTTCAGTGTTTGGGTGGTTTGTAGACTGTAACAGGAGGATTGCTAATAGTCAAACATAACAGTTCAGAGAAATGTCCTTTAAAGCAAGTTTTACCAGAGAGAGAATGGTTGCTGTGCCTCTTCATTTTCTCCCTACTCTGATTAAAAATGTTGTGGTTGGTTGCCAAGCTTGAACAAGAGAAGCAGCTCCATTTATGCTGAGTTTCTGGTAAAAACATGCAATAAATATTCTGATCTAAAATTAAGTAATAAAATTAAAAAGGTGTTTGAAAGGGATCTGACATACAACAATCCCAAATATCTCAAATAAATCACATCACATAATCATGTTATTTATGTGATCTCCACAAGATCCACACACCTTTAGGGCCCAGCAGCCAGTTTCTACTGGATGTTCCTAGATCCAAAGTAAAATATAAAGATGATGGAAAAGCTTTTCTCACTTTTTTCTTTAGCCTTTAAAATGAGAAGAGCTTCTAAACATTTTTAAATGTTACTTTATTGATTCATTAATTTTCTATACCCCTTATTCCATAGTGGGTCACAGGAATCTGGTGCCTATCTCCAGCAGTCTATGGGCGAGAGGCGGGGTCATCCTGCACAGGTCACCAGTCCATGGCAACACAGAGACATGCAGGACAAACAACCACACACACACTCATTCACACCTAAGGGCAAGTAGGTGAGACCAATCAACCTAACAGTCATGTTTTTGGACTGCGGGAGAAACCCGCAGTACCCGGAGAGAACCCATGCATGCACTGGGAGAACATGCACACTCCATGCAGAAAGACCCCTGGCCAGGAGTCGAACCCAGGACCTTTTTGCAAGACAACAGTGTGACCAACTGCGCCACTTTGCAGCCCAACTTTATTGATTTACTGATACTTGATTGATTATATTTTTATTTTATTTATTTTTCCAGTTAGCTCTGCATGATAAAAAATCCCCAAAAACATGTTTTAATAAATCATGATCTTATTTTTGCAGCTGTGATTGCAGATTTTATGTTGTTCTCTGCATCTGAAATAAATGCAGTCATTATATCTGGTGTTGCCAAAAGGTTGAACATTTCTGTAAAAGATAGCCCTGAGAAGGAGCTCTGATCCTCCCACCTGGGATCCCCCTAATCACAGGATTTAGCTGCATTCATCAAAACTGTACGTCAGCAGGGATTTGTGTGTGTGTGTGTGTGTTCACCTCATGGCTCAGAACATCAGCCCAATCAGTTCCTGTGATCACTCAAACCAGCGGCCATGACATGCCTGCCTGTCAGAACCAGTCTGAGCGGGTATTTATTCATGTTTTCATGTCCATTTATGTAGGAAGTGTTTATATGATTTCATACATGCATAGCCATTATATGTTTGTACATCTTATGCAGTTACCTATACTACAGTTTGTCTGATTTGTCCTTGTTCCATCATACCCCTAAACATGAGGATGAGATGCCAGCACCAGTTTCAATGACAGATTAGGATGTGAAGATTAGCACGTGATCCCTGCAGGACACCAGCACAAACAGCACAAGTCCACCTCAATTGGTTTTGATTTAAAAGACATCACTGAGTTGCCTGTTCCAATCTCCAGCTGAATTGACTGTTAATCAGTTGGACATCTGTTGTCTGCATCCATTACATCACTTTCCCTCCACCACATTAAAAAAAAAAAGAAAAACTGAAGACAGATGAGCAAAGGCTTTCAGCTGAAATTCATTTGCTCTGAAAAGCTGATGAAATTTACATCACTTGTCAGGTAAAGGTAGTGGAAATATTAAAAAGTTTCTTATGTTACATTTAACCACAACCTTATCAAGATCACTGAATATACTGTACTTCAGTATTTTATACACTCCAGATACATAAAGACAGATTTGTCTATAAAACACACCCTTAAATCTGATTAACAGAAACTGAAATATTTAAATCCTTGAGTGATCAATTTGGAAAGCCCTAACCCTCTCCAACATAATTCAATATCACATCAGATGATGTAAAGCCTTCATTGTTCATGACCACCACTCTAGTAGTAGTCTCTTGAACTAAGAGACTTTGAACTTGTACCGAATGTGTTACTTGTTACAGAATAATTTACACAGGCAGCATGTAAACCTACAGGTTAGACACTGCTGTGTTTTTGTTTTTGACAGCCTCCAAGGAAACGTGTCTGAATTTAGCTGGCCGATCTAGCCTTGCTGACAGCTTTCAACCTGCTATCCAGACAACAAAGTGGTGGCTCTGCTTTAAACTCTGTATCCTTACGCTGTAGTGCATAACTCTGTGGAGACTACCACCCCCACCAACCAGTACAACAGTTGGTTACCAAGGAGACTGGTGGACAGACATCATTTTAAAAGCATGTTCCAACATTTGGCTGGGTAAAAAGCTTTTCCATCTCACCACCAGGCAGGACAGGTGTTTGTCTAAGCCAGGAGGTCTGGCTGTGTCTCCATTTCTTTCAGCCTTGCAGCCAAACTGCCTGTCACAAGGAGAAGGGCTATATCTGGTTACACACAGCAGGACTGCCTCCTAGATCATAAGCTCCATTTGTCACGGCGAGCACACTTGATTTCAGCAAACCTGGCCGGAATGCAAATTTAAGGACATTCGCAGGCAAATTGATGTGTTTTACACCAAAGTTAGACATGGCAGAAGATGGGTGAGATGTTTTATTTGTGGTAAAAAGGAGAGAAACATGGACAAAGACCAGCAGACAGGGAAACAGAAACAGAAAGAAACGGTTACATGAGCTAGATTCCATGTGTCAAAGTTGACATGCAGACCACAGTTTGTTACTGAAACACATAAAAATGTTCACGGTTGATTAAATCTGTACACATTCAATCTGTCTGATGAAAGGCAGGGCTAAACATCGGGTGGTAAAAAAGTTAGCATCGAGTATTAACTGCGTGACTGAAGGGTTTTAAGTTTAAAAGATGAGGCAGCTTCAATATAATTTTTAGATAAAAGTGCAAAGAAGTAAACAAAATCTTTCTTGAAATCTTATGGTGGCTCATACCTAAATCAAACCAGAAGATTTAACTTTAGTTAACTTTTTGTGCACAAACACACTTGTGTTGGTTTCTGAAGTTTGTGGAAGTGATCTGCAGGCGGAGCGTCAGACAGACACAATGGGATGCAACAAATCTTGCTCTTGTAACCTGGCAGGCAGGTGTGTGAGGTAGGTTCTGACTGTTGACTGAGGTGAGCAGGGTAGGGTGAAGTGCCCTGGGCACAGATGTAATTGCTGTTGAAACTGTCATGTTCTTGTCACTTTATTTTCATCAGATTACAACCAGAAGGCTTAAAAATGTCAGAGTGTTTGAAATGAAGGAATGGCAGAAATGTTTTGATCTTTTTTCTCCAGGTTCTCAGAAACAGAAATAATTTTAGCTCTTGGGCTGAAACATTCAGAGGAAGCACGCGTTTATTTGTACTTGTGTTTAATTTTGCTACCCTAATGTGCAATAAATACTCAACAAAAGACAACACAAAAGTGTTTGGCACATATAATATATTACCTAATCAGGAAACTTTGAATCTGCTTTGACTTGTGCACCAACCAGGGCCTGGCATGCAACTCAGTGCTGCCTAAGAGACTAATATGAACAGAGCTCATTCAATGTGTTCTATTGGGAACACATGAAAAACCAACAGAAAGTGCAAAGTTATGAAGTGCAAGGAAAAGGATGCATAATTATATTGGTATATAAATATTTGAAAAGTGTGGCGTGCATTTCTGTTTACCTTTCTGAGTCAGTATTCTGAGTCAGAACCTCTATTTGCTGCAGAGGTTTGCTGAAGAAGTTTGAAAACCTTTTTTTAAACTTCTCCACAATGTTCTCCCTGACCTGTCTGCTGTGTTCCTTGGTCTTCATCATGCTGTTTGTTCTTTAATGTTCTCTAGCAAACCTCGGAGGCCAAAAACACAACATCTGCAGCTATATTAAATTACACGGGTGGACTTTACAATATTTACTACATAGGTGACTTTGAAGGTGATTAGTTGCAATGTAGTTTATTTGGGATTATCAGAGTAAAGAGGGCTTAAAACAGTCGCATGCCACAGTTTTTAGGTGGCTATTTATAAAAATAATTAAAATGCAGATATTTGTTTCCTTCATTATCACAGTTCTACTCATCTACTGCTCTACTTGGTCTTGGTCTATCGCATAAAATTAAGTACAATGAGGTTTGCAGTTGGAACAAAAAACCTGTATTTAGCCAAGTTTAATGAACAGGTCCAGCCCGAGGTTGTTTATAAAAAGCAGCTGGGTGTTTGTGGCCCGACTTATTATAATATTAAAATGAAAGCAAGAAATCATGGTGAATAAAAGAAAAATTTGGCGTTGTAGCTATCAATTTCCATTTAAGAAGATATAAACTTGTATTGAAAATCTCATGATACAAAATGTCTGCATCTGCATTAGCTCCATTTGCTGGAGGGCCAGATGTCGAACTGCAGTCGGGGGCCACACAAAATTATTCCAAGGCCCGCTAGGGGCCTTGAACTGCACTTTGGGCACCCCTGGTGAAGGGCAATAAGAACGTGCTAAGAATTTATGGAGAAGTAATTGTCCTACAACTTTATTCTGTCGTTTCTTTTTATGAACTAAAGAGGAATTGTTTTTTCTTTGTAACAAACAGATTTTGCAAACCAGGGACGCGTCCAAAAACTGCAAAAACAGCCCTGAGTTTAGAAGAGCATTTTGTACAGCGTGTTCTTCAGGGTAGAAGATAATTAGTTGGCAGATGAGAGGAACAGAGAAGACAAACATCTGTTCTGCACGTTTGAAACGACATCAGTTGTACAAAGGAAATTTCTCCTAAATAAATAGAACAAATCTCCCTTTAAAAGGTTTACTGGACTTGGACAGAACACATCTGTGTATAGATGCATGATTCCTACGGAAAATCCAGTAAACCTTCTGCTCAGTAGTTCAGAGCGAGCTTCTGCTGATCAGTCCTGACATTTGACCTTATCAGGTGAGTAAGTGCATGCTATGCAAACCTCAAACCTCAGGCTTAAAGGTCCTGCTGATGAAATGACGGAAGAGACCAGACCAACACAGGACGGAGAAGAACCTGAGTCTGGAGAGGAACTTAAGGAACAGCAAACAATCTGTCAAATAAAAATGATTTAGCTGCACCAATGATTGCAAAGTCTATGTTTGAACATGCTGGAGCTCTCTGGTAACACTGATGTTAAGTCAAAGGACAAAACAAACCAACCCAACATGCAGTTGGTCTGATTGTGAGCAAATTCAACATGAAAATGGCAGATGCTCATTCCAGGGAACATGTGCTATTTTAAGGCATTTTATGACACTGATCCTTGCGTATCATGATGTTATGTAAGTTAGTTTTATGCCACATTAAGGCCAAGTCGGAAATCTCACTGTTAAATCCAGTCTTATCAGTGTTAGATGGGTCCCAGCGGATGAGTCATTTAAATTCATAGAATTATTCCAGCGTTAAACACAAATTTACTGGACAGAGAAGAATGGAGGGGTAGCAGATTCAATAATGAGTGTAGATGTGTGGATGTCAGATGTGTTTTTACCCTGCAGAGCCATCATAATGACATCTGATCTGGAACCAATCTGCTCACTCAGTTGATCACAAGATCGTAAAGAGTCCATAATACAGAAGAAGGAATACAGATGTAAATCTGGTATTGTAGCACTAGAATGAGAAATCAAAACAGCCTAAAATCCTGCAGGAAACTTGCAAACATAATATATGTGTGGAACAAGTCTCATGTATTTTAACATCTGAACCAAAAAGCCATTTTAAGCTAATGTGTGGAACTAATAGAAATAACTTCAAAAATGAATTTGTCCTCAGACAGATGTTGGCAGGGCTGAACAGTGAAGCCAGCATATATCTGGGAGCAGCTCAGTTTCTCATTCCTGTAACAGTCGTCTCTTGCTTTGCAGCCGCTTTGGAAAAGTTTCGGGTTTGTTGTTTCTGTCAGAACCGTTAAACACCCCAGAGTTCTGAAACAGGTTTGGAGATAAAAAGTGATGTTTTATTCATTTCATGGAGCTGCATCATATTAATCAGAACTGAGCAAAATCAATTATGCTTCTATTCTATTTTATTGTAAAACGTTACTCTGAGGTAGAATGGATGTCTTAACAACACCTTTTTTAAACTTGATGTAAAGGATTTCTCCCAGTTACATGTTTACAAAATCACCTGTTCCCTGTTTTCCTGATCACCTGCCCTATTGTTTCATGTTCACCTTCGTCCCTATTTAAGTCTGTCTTGTCCTTTGTTCCACGCGGTGTCGTCATGTCTTTTTGTCATGTTATGTTGGATCCTGTTTCGAAAATTTCCTGTATACTGGATAGTCTTGTCTCCCTGCACCTCGCCTGCACGTAAGCTGACTCTCTTTAAATTAAAGAAGGAGTTTTCCACTGAAGCTGCTTTCTCTGTGCCTGTCTGCCTTCGGTCCACCGCAAACCATTATTATGACAGCTCCTTGGGATGTTTAAAGCTTGGGAAATCTTTTTGTATCCAAATCCGGCTTTAAACTTCTCCACAACAGTATCTCGGACCTGCCTGGTGTGTTCCTTGGTCTTCATGATGCTCTCTGCGCTTTGAACGAACCCTGAGAGTATCACAGAGCAGGTGCATTTATACGGAGACTTGATGACACACGGGTGGATTTTATTTATCATCATCAGTCATCTGGGACAACATTGGATCATTCAGAGATCCTCACTGAACTTCTGGAGTGAGTTTGCTGCACTGAAAGTAAAGGGGCTGAATAATATTGCACGCCCCACTTTTCAGTTTTTTATTTGTTAAAAAAGTTTGACACATCCAATAAATTTCATTCCACTTCATGATTGTGTCCCACTTGTTGTTGATTCTTCTCAAAAAATTTGAATTTATATCTTTATGTTTGAAGCCTGAAATGTGGCAAGAGGTTGACCAGTTCAAGGGGGCCGAATACTTTCGCAAGGCACTGTAAATATTTTATGCTGCCTTTTGTTGTCCACACCCTCTAGGGTATGATTTTAAACAATTGGAGCTTTAGCAAAGCTCGTTTGAAGTTTTCATTCACCACATCCATCGCTTAGAGATCCCTTTTTTCACCAAGTTTAAAGATGAAGGTTAAATGAAGAAACGTTGTTGTTAATAATGTCCAAAGAAAAGCAGGTTATCTGTAGGAACCCACTGTGAGTCCACCTGTGGTTCAGTCAGGCTCATCTTCAGGTTTTTAGGTTGTGGTCAGAGTTTATCCCAGAGCCACAAGCCTTGCTATGATAATGTAAAAAGGTGAAGTCTTATCTGGAGGATGTGGATATTGTTTGAGTAAAGTATAAAAAGGTATACATAGTATGTATGATTGTTGATAAACTGCAGCCAGATGTGAAAATGAACTCAGAAAATTGACATTATACATGTCAAAGGTCATATCTGGGTGAACAGCAATCACTGCACCACCTGAAAGCTCAGGTTTTCACAGCTTACTTCAAAGATGCACATCTAGAGTTACTGCCTGGGTTGATGATGGGTCCAGAAAACTAAACTGGTCTAACCCTAAACTAAAAGTAGAAACTCTAAAGCTTCAAACAAACTGACTATTTTAAGAAAAATAATGTAATTTGAATCTAGAACATCTCAACCCTTTTTGTTTTTCTTTTTAAGGACTTGCTGTTCCTTCCGCTTTTATTTCTCTCCATCTTGCCAAAATAAAGAGGAATAAACTGTTTTAGTGACCAGATGCTGGAGAGGTTTTCATCAGCAAGTTCAAATATGAAAAACAAGTTAACTGAGAGGTGCTGCCCTGACATGAACAACACTTTTCATCCAGACACCCAAACAAAGACCTGGAAATATGAAATCATGATCAGCATGCAATATTTTCCTCCTCAGGGACGAATCAGAGCCTTTAAGTTCTGGTAAGAAGAGACAAAGACTCATAGAAAGTCATAATAATAGATTTATTAATCCAATATATGTTGATGGTTGGATTTCATTTTATCTTCTAACTGAGAAAACACAGAACCAGGAGGGGCTACTCTAAACAGCCTGACCAGTTTGTGTCGCCCGACGCTTTGCTGGGAAGGAAAAAATTGTGCCCTTCGTGTGGATCGGACTTTGTTCCATGTTACTGATTGAAACCTCTTTCAGCAGAAGAAGGATCCTTGACAATCTGCATAAAACACTTAAACCAAAACTTAACTGACAATTTTCTCATCATGAAAGATTTGGTCCACGGTGGCTGATACAGAGCTTTACAAAAGTATTCACACCCCAATCAAAAAATGAAAACATGTCATATTTTACTCAAATCCTAGTTAATAAAAAATAAAAGAGGGCACTTTGGGGACTAAGGACTTTATTCACCTTCGTTGCTGATTGTCATCATTATTTGCTGAAAAATTCACCTGATTACAGTTAAAAATCTCAAACATAAAATGTTCTGTTCAATTATCAGATACATGAAAACAGCCTGATTATTGCTGATTAAGAAGTAATAGCTGTGAGGTAACTGCAGTCATTTAAAATCCATCTAGTCAGTGAGCAACTGTGAAAACAGCACCTGTGTTCATTTAACTCGACATGCAGGTCAAGAATTAGCAGCGCCTGGTCTGAGCTCAACAGGTGAGATCACAGAACCGATCTGTAGACATGTCATTAAGATAATCACAAACCTTCTTTGTGACGCGTCTGTCACGTCTAAATGACAGCGATTAAAATGAAAATAAAAATCCTAATCCAGATCTGTGACCTGTTTAATATATAGGTTAAAGCCACACACATGGGTCAGAAATGATTTCAATGTTAGCACATAGTATTCCCATCCATCATGAAAGTCAACCCATCTCAAAGATTTTTTTTATTTAAATTGTAGGTAGAAATATACAGAATAATCAATCATTACAAAAAATACAGAAAAATACCAACATTTGCAAGAATGCAAATCCAACCATTTGTTCTGATATGTGCAGGAATGAATAAGTGTGCATCGTCCCCATTTGGGGGAAATGCAATGTCTATGTTTGAACATGCTCTAGTAAAGCTGATGTTAAGTCAAAGGACACGTCAACAAACCTCTGGGTCATTCCTGATTGATTTTGAAAACGCCTCAAAAGAGCAGAAATTCTTCTTGTTTTTAGAATATCAACCCCCCTTTTTGGTTGAAAAAACAACCAAACACTGGGACTACAGCAAACAAAATAAATAAATGTCTAAAGAGCTATTGACATGAAATTCACACCAGATGTTGGCAACAAACCAAGGAAAAATCTAATCAAAAAAATCCAGATTTTAAGTTATGTTAAATAAAGCAGACTGACATGAGTATTTAATACTTGAATAAAAGGAGCTGAAAACAGACAGAAAGCCAAGACAGTAGGTAAAATCTGTTGGTATTTAAAAAAGCAGTTCTGCCTCTGTCAGTGTAGAATAATATCAGGACACTTGGTCATAACCGAGGGTTTCTCATCACCAAAATTTCACATTAGAGGAATCTTATGATGCGTAAAAAGCACTTCATAACCGTATCTTGAGCACCATTCAAAAAGACCAATATTTTCCTAAACACCAGCCTGGACCAGGTGCTCCTCACAAGAGTCCTGATGGAGGAGTCAACAGAATAATATGAAGAGTTGTCTGAGAGCCAAGGAGCACCCAAATACAGCTCCAGAAAGAGCTGGAATCAGCAGAACCAGTAATCCATTCAAGCCAGAGCCTTTAGACAAAGTGAAGTACTGGGAGAAAGAAGTCTTGTCAGATCAGAACAGAACTGAAGTTTCTGGGCATCATCGCATGCACTGTTTTGAGGGAGCTTGGCAAAAGTGTGTGTGTGTGTGTGATATACTTTCAGCAGCTGGAAAACAATGACAGATTTATAGTCCAGTCTGTACATTGGAGCGGGAAACATGATATACGTCACCAACGTAACGGTGGCATGAGACAAGGTCCATTCCCATCAGAAACGTGACGAGACGCCTAAATAATTCACGTTTCTTGTAAACGGAGGGCAGAGACCTCACTAAGGAGCCTGTTGAAAAATGCACAGCAGATCTTCAAAACTTTGAGCCATGTAACATGTTTTTATTTTTACCAAAAAATATCTAACATATTTATGTTGTAAATGTTACTCACCACTCAAAGACATCATATTTCCCAGATATTTCTCTAAATTCCTGAAAATGATCAAGCATCATGTGTTTGTAAAGACAGTTGGTAGATTTAGATTAGAACTTAAAGGCGATATGCGTAGAAAAAGTTTGAAACAAACTTCAAAACAAATACATTAGCAGTGAGGACTTTTAAAGGCCAATAAATTATATATAAAATAACAATTTTAGCATCTATAATTACAGTATAAGCAAGATTACAATCAAAATTGGAACTAACAAAGCAGCTAAACTGCAGTGTTATCAAAATAAGCAGCGAGACAATTTTTATGAGTTGGAAAGGAAACATTTAACTCAAAAAACTATTTTAGTGTTTGGAAAAGTAGAAGCTCTCCATTCAGCATAGAAACACTCCCATTTTTTGAAACTAATGGTGATTGTAACATGATTTAACTGTAATTAACTTAAGTTCAGTTTACAATCAGAGCATTGCTTAAATATAAACACACGTTTTAAAGGAACTTAATTACAACAAAAAGTAAGTCAAAGTTTTTGTATCTATGTAATTTCTTTCTGTTCAATATCATTTTTTGTGTCTGCTCTAATGGGATTGTTTTTATTGTTGTTGCTGAGCAACTCTTTGGGGCAACCTGTGTTTTAAAGGGCTGTATGAAGAACAGTTGACACTGTTCCACGTGGTGCAGTGTGGTAGGGCTGCATGTTTCATACGGGATGGCATCAGGGACGACAGGAACGTAAAAACGTGTTCAAGTTGTACTGACTTGCTGCGGTGACCCCGGAACAAGGGAGCAGCCGAAAAGACTTGCACATAAATAAAGTTGACATTGAGATAAAGTAGGTGTCTTGTTTCCAGTAAACACATTCGTTCATACATCCATCGATGCATGAACCATGCATGCAGATTCATACCTAATGGCATTTAAGAGAGGCCGATTACCTAGCAGTCATGACATTAAATTACTTACAACTGGACTCTATTTACGAATGAGGTGTTCAGATGTTTATTTGTAAAAAAAAAGCACACCTCACAATTATATATTACTTTGTGTTGGTCTATAACATAAAATCCAGATAAAACACATTAAAGGTTGAGGAGATAACAACAACAAATGTGAAATAATTCCTGGAGTATGAACACATTCGCAAAGCAGCATAAACTGCTGCTGAAATCTATCTAATCAGATCACAAACACAACAGAATGTGAACTGTGAAAAGTCTGACACTTCGTCTATCAGCGCTGAGCTTTACTGGCTAAAGAGCTTCGTTAAAACAGACAAATTTCACACACTGACCTTCTGCTGACCCAGAACACAGAGCTGAATGTCCTGAAAACTGCACACAGGCTCATAGGACAGACACAAGAACACAAGGACTAAAATGCATGCATGCACACAGGTACAGGCGGTGACCAACCCACTAAAAAATCACCAATAAGAACCCAAAAATCAACATGTGCACTGAAATTTAGGCTGGCATAAAAGTACCACTGATCCTGCGTGAACCTAGTATGTGTGTGTGTGTGTGTGTGTGTGTGTGTGTACTAGATGAACAGCACTGAAACAACTCCTAGTGACCTGAGGTGAAGACTGTGAATGAAATACAAAGTCTGAATGAACACCGGGACGAATGCAGAAACATGTGTAAACCCAGTAGTTAAACTCATGCATAAACACATACATGTATTAATTCCCACAAAGACAAAAACTCTCTTCACAAGTACACACTGAATCCAAACGGCTGCTTTGCGGAACATTGTGTTTTATTTCCACACAGCCTCGCTTGGGACATTTGCTTTTTCCTATCTATAAAAGCTGCTTTGTGTCCTGACTATCTGCTAACACACACAAACATACCTAATGACTGCTTTGTGTCCTCATTTTACGGTAAATAAGCTCTCACACTCCAGCTCAGAGGCCAGCTCTTTGTACCCTCATTATGTAGCTGTTAGACTCAGGCTACTTGGGAGTGCAGACACGGGCCTGGCAGATGTCCGCTAGCCTAATAGACCTGAAAACACGCACCTACGCACATGTACTCATATGCATACATGTATATACACTCTCCTCTGTGTATATGACCTGGTTCGAATTACCTGGTGTCAGGTGGGCTTTTTATGGGAATGTAGCTGCATTATTTGGTTCACATGAAGGGAGGCACGACACACATCCAGGAAGGAGCAAAACATGTTTCTCTGAAAAATAAGAGGGAAACAGAGGAATAGTGACAGCAGCAGTAACCTCCCAATAATAATACATGTGGCAGGATTTTATTAACAAAAATGGAAACTCTAATTACACTATAACTGCTCTGTGGGGAGTAAATACTCACGTTTAGAAAACGTAAGTCTTCACCTCTATTCAGGACGTCACCATGCAAACAGGTTGCCTTGCAAAAGGATTCATGGTGCTAAAATTTCCACAGTTTGTCAATTTACAAACACAAGCCTCAATATTCTTAATTAATATTTCATGTGATAGACCAACACAAAGCGGCACATAACTGTGAAGTGGAAGCCAACGGATGTTTGGTTTTGAAGCAGCAGACAGGTCATGGAGAAAGCTGTGCAGAAGTTTAAAGCAGAGTTAGGTTCTTAAACATAAAAAAAGGAACATTCAGCTTCTGATCCTCATTAGTTGTAGCAATCACAATAACAGTCTTTTTAGGGTTAAAACAAATCATGCTGGACACCCTAACTGGTACAAACTCTGCATCGCTGCTGAAGACTAACACTGTAGGAGGAGGGAAAAACCAAATCATCAGCATAATGAAATGGTTATTTAAATACCTCTTTAAATTGCTTCCCAGACTCATTAACTGCTGCAATCTTCTTTCTGAAGGCCTCAGACAGCTCTTTGTGTCTCCGTATGCTGTTCAGTCTCAGAAACACATGAAACTAAATATCTGAGAGTTAAACAGGACAAACCTTCTCCTAAACACTGAGTAATGATGTTCTAATGTGCTTCTGATGTGAGGCATTTTAAGCAAGACTAAATGTTGGGGTGTCCTAATTTATTTCTCATCAAAAAATTTACTTTTTAAATTACATTTTAGAGAATAAATTACAAAATATATTCTTCTGTTTTTTGTTGATTATTGATTTTCTCAGTATTTGTATTAATATTAAACATCCATACGTCCAAATGTGTTAGAAAGGGACAACGTCTCTAAACATACAGTCAGAGCTGCAGTGGTTTAGATCAAAACACAATAATGAGTTAGAGTGGCCTAGTCAAAGTCCCGACCTAAATCCCACACACTGATTTTCACAGGTCTTCCAATCTGACTGAGCTTGAAACAATGTCAGTCTGTAGATGTGCAAAGACCCCAAAAGAGGAAGTTCTACAAAGTTCTGACTGAGTGGGGCTGAATACAAAAGCACACCACACTTTTCAGATTTATCTTCAGAGAAAATGTTTAAAACTATGTTTCATTTCCCTCCTACTTTGTGTTGAATATAAGGTCTGAATTAAACTCATCACAATCCTCAGTCTTGGTAAAATAACTTCTGTTCTGATGTGGAATGAGCAGAGAGGTTTCAGAGGCCCAGAACAGGTGAGGTCCAGCTCCAACAGTGGGCCAATAGAGGTTCTCTTCAAGGCACAGCAGCTAAATGCCTGAGGCTGGTCAGGCTTCAGCGAAATTAGACGGGCTCACAGGTGTCGCACCATATGGCAGTGTTCCTGTCTGAAGCTAACATTGCTGAGATGCACCAAAGTTTTCAAGGTGTTTTGGGATTCTTTTAGCTTTGATTGTTTGCCACATATCAATGAATATATATACAGTACAGACCAAAAGTTTGGACACACCTTCTCATTCAAAGAGTTGTCCTTATTTTCATGACTATGAATATTGTAGCTTCACACTGAAGGCATCAAAACTATGAATTAACACACGTGGAATTATATACTCAACAAAAAAGTGTGAAACAACTGAAAATATGTCTTATATTCTAGGTTCTTCAAAGTAGCCACCTTTTGCTTTGATTACTGCTCCGCACACTCTTGGCATTCTGTTGATGAGCTTCAAGAGGTAGTCACCTGAAATGGTTTTCACTTCACAGGTGTGCCCTGTCAGGTTTAATAAGTGGGATTTCAAGCCTTATAAATGGGGTTGGGACCATCACTTGTGTTGTGCAGGAGGTGGATACAGTACACAGCTGACAGTCCTACTGAATAGACTGTTAGAATTTGTATTATGGCAAGAAAAAAGCAGCTAAGTAAAGAAAAACGAGTGGCCATCATTACTTTAAGAAATGAAGGTCAGTCAGTCCGAACAATTGGGAAAACATTGAAAGTGTCCCCAAGTTCAGTCGCAAAAACCATCAAGCGCTACAAAGAAACTGGCTCACATGAGGACCTCCCCAGGAAAGGAAGACCAAGAGTCACCTCTGCTGCGGACGATAAGTTCATCCGAGTCACCAGCCTCAGAAATCGCAGGTTAACAGCAGCTCAGATTAGAGAACAGGTCAATGCCACACAGAGTTCTAGCAGCAGACACATCTCTAGAACAACTGTTAAGAGGAGACTGTGTGAATCAGGCCTTCATGGTAAAATAGCTGCTATGAAACCACTGCTGAGGACAGGCAACAAGCAGAAGAGACTTGTTTGGGCTAAAGAACACAAGGAATGGACATTAGACCAGTGGAAATCTGTGCTTTGGTCTGATGAGTCCAAGTTTGAGATCTTTGGTTCCAACCACAGTGTATTTGTCCGGCGCAGAAGAGGTGAACGGATGGACTCTACATGCCTGGTTCCCACCATGAAGCATGGAGGAGGAGGTGTGATGGTGTGGGGGTGCTTTGCTGGTGACACTGTTGGGGATTTATTCAAAATTAAAGGCATACTGAACCAGCATGGCTACCACAGCATCTTGCAGCGGCATGCTATTCCATCCGGTTTGTGTTTAGTTGGACCATCATTTATTTTTCAACAGGACAATGACCCCAAACACACCTCCAGGCTGTGTAAGGGCTATTTGACCAAGAAGGAGAGTGATGGGGTGCTGCGGCAGATGACCTGGCCTCCACAGTCACCGGACCTGAACCCAATGGAGATGGTTTGGGGTGAGCTGGACCGCAGAGTGAAGGCAAAAGGGCCAACAAGTGCTAAGCATCTCTGGGAACTCCTTCAAGACTGTTGGAAAACCATTTCAGGTGACTATCTCTTGAAGCTCATCAACAGAATGCCAAGAGTGTGCATAGCAGTAATCAAAGCCAAAGGTGGCTACTTTGAAGAACCTAGAATATAAGACATATTTTCAGTTGTTTCACACTTTTTTGTTGAGTATATAATTCCACATGTGTTAATTCATAGTTTTGATGCCTTCAGTGTGAAGCTGCAATATTCATAGTCATGAAAATAAGGACAACTCTTTGAATGAGAAGGTGTGTCCAAACGTTTGGTCTGTACTGTATATATATATATATTATAATATATATTATATTGTATATATATATATATATATATATATATATATATATATTATACTGTAAAAATATATATTATTATATGTATATTCATTGACATGCATACGTATATATGTATATATAAACATCAAAGGTGTTTTTCTTTATGTTAACCAACAGGAAACCCTCCAGCCAAATGCTGCATTTAATGCGATGGACTGATACCAGGATATTGTTATGTTTGCACTGTAGAATATTCATTGGACACTTCATGTTTAGCTTCATATCACTATTATACAAATTGGCTGTTTTATATTCCACTGATTTATCAAAAAGAACATCCTCCTGTAGGCTGAATTCTTCAACTTCCGCTCTTACGTCATTTTTGGACATCTGCATGCAAATATTGTGAAGATGAGGACAAAGATAAGACTGGTGAATGCAGTAAAATCCACCCAGACTCAGAGAAAAGCTGAAAGAGTGTCATGAAAATCAGTGCGTGCCGAGAAGGCGTGGAACAACCATGAAGTACGTCAGTGGCTCCACGCTGCTGTTCAGCGGGAAAGAAAAGGAGCCTTTGTTCAGTCGTATTTTGTTCCATCAAAACCGGCACCACATGAAAGCATCAGAGTGACTCAGTTTTAATAAAGATCCACATTCACTCGTTACATTCGTCCTGAAGAATTAGGGAACACTGAGTCAACACGTAAACTGACTCTTTTGTGCTGCCTTCCTTTATGTATTTTTTGCTCTTTCATGATTGATGAGCAAACATTATGAACGTCAACCATGGGCAAAAATGCTGCATTGTTGTAGAAACTCTTGCAAATGTAAAGTAAAACTCACCATCTGTCACAGTGTGTCTGATGTGTCATTCAGTCCCTGAACTTGTGGAGATCAGATTAGACGTCAAATGGAAAAAAAATCATTATGATCAAAAAATTTGCTTAATTTAGTTTAAATTCAAATTTCAAAGCATGGTGGATTTATTTGGTGAAACAGTCTCAGTTGGCTCTTTACATCGTTTACCTTTGGACTATATCAACCCACTTAAGACTTAAGACACTGCTCAAAAAATAAAGGGAACACTTAAACAACACAATATAACTCCAAGTAAATCAAACTTCTGTGAAATCAAACTGTCCACTTAGGAAGCAACACTGATTGACAATCAATTTCACATGTTGTTGTGCAAATGGAATAGAAAACAGGGGGAAATCTTTGGCGATTAGCAAGACACACTCAATAAAGGAGTGGTTCTGCAGGTGGGGACCACAGACCACTTCTCAGTACCTATGCTTTCTGGCTGATGTTTTGGTCACTTTTGAATGTTGGTGGTGCTTTCACACTCGTGGTAGCATGAGACAGACTCTACAACCCACACAAGTGGCTCAGGTAGTGCAGCTCATCCAGGATGGCACATCAATGCGAGCTGTGGCAAGAAGGTTTGCTGTGTCTGTCAGCGTAGTGTCCAGAGCCTGGAGGCGCTACCAGGAGACAGGCCAGTACACCAGGAGACGTGGAGGAGGCCGTAGGAGGGCAACAACCCAGCAGCAGGACCGCTACCTCCGCCTTTATCCAAGGAGGAACAGGAGGAGCACTGCCAGAGCCCTGCAAAATGACCTCCAGCAGGCCACAAATGTGCATGTGTCTGCAAAAACGGTTAGAAACCGACTCCATGAGGATGGTATGAGGGCCCGACGTCCACAAATGGGGGTTGTGCTCACAGCCCAACACCGTGCAGGACGCTTGGCATTTGCCAGAGAACACCAGGATTGGTAAATTCGCCACTGGCGCCCTGTGATCTTCACAGATGAAAGCAGGTTCACACTGAGCACATGTGACAGACGTGACAGAGTCTGGAAACACCGTGGAGAGCGATCTGCTGCCTGCAACATCCTTCAGCATGACCGGTTTGGCAGTGGGTCAGTAATGAAGTGAGGTGGCATTTCTTTCCATGTGCTCCCCAGAGGTAGCCTGACTGCCATTAGGTACCGAGATGAGATCCTCAGACCCCTTGTGATACTATATTCTGGTGCGGTTGGCCCTGGGTTCCCCCTAATGCAGGACAATGCTAGACCTCATGTGGCTGGAGTGTGTCAGCAGTTCCTGCAAGATGAAGACATTGAAGCTATGGACTGGCCCGCCCGTTCCCCAGACCTGAATCCGACTGAGCACATCTGGGACATCATGTCTCGCTCCATCCACCAACGTCACGTTGCACCACAGACTGTCCAGGAGTTGGTGGATGCTTTAGTCCAGGTCTGGGAGGAGATCCCTCAGGAGACCATCCTCCGTCTCATCAGGAGCATGCCCAGGCGTTGTAGGGAGGTCATACAGGCACGTGGAGGCCACACACAATACTGAGCCTCATTTTGACTTGTTTTAAGGACATTACATCAAAGTTGGATCAGCCTGTAGTGTGTTTTTCCACTTTGATTTTGTGTGTGACTCCAAATCCAGGCCTCCATTGGTTAATAAATTTGATTTCCATTGATGATTTTTGTGTGATTTTGTTGTCAGCACATTCAACTTTCTACAGAACAAAGTATTCAATGAGAATATTTCATTCATTCAGATCTAGGATGTGTGATTTGAGTGTTCCCTTTATTTGTTTGAGCAGTGTACATTCCCCAGGATGGTTTCATCTAAATTAATGTAAACAATAAAAATCAAATAAGTTTACATCCTTCAGTTTTCTTTAATGTTCTGTTTCTAAATAATTTTTACAATCACAGATCCTTTCTAAATTATATACACACATGGACGTTTTCACATTTTTTTAATGAACCAACTTGGTTGTATCTCTAGGGATTTTAGGGAACTGACCAACACAAAACATTCCAGAATTGTATATTGGATGGAAATTTTATTGGTTTACGGGATTTTTCTTCAATTAAAACTCTGATGAGCTTCTCTCGTCTCTGCTGAACACACTGAATTACACTTTGTATGAATGGTGCTATACAAATCAACTTGCCTTGCAATGTCTTGTTAATAAAATTCTCCCACCTGAGCAGTGGATCTCTGCAGCTCCTCTAGAGTTACCATGGGCCTCTTGGCTGTTCCAACTGGGTGACCTCTGAAGGCAATCTGCTGCACTGGAGTTTATTTGGAGGGTTCAAAGTAAAAGGGGGCTGATTGCAACCCACACTTTTCAGATTTTAATTTAATTTGTTTTTAAAGTAGAAACCATAACAAAATTTGTAACATGTGAAAAAATGTGAAATGTGAAATGTGAAAAAATATTCATATAAGGCGCAGTTTGATATGAATCAACCATTTTATGAGACATTTTTAATTGCTGGTGTATTTTTATAATAAATGTAACTTGAGCAGGAAAACTGCTTGAGTCATTTTTTTAGTAATAACTTAACACATTTTCAGTCAATTTCTAACGGTTATAAATATGGTACTGAGCTGTGTACAAAAATGAAAATGGCACATAAAATGAAAAAATAAAGAAATGAACAAGCGTCAGAGTGTGTTTTGGACTTTATGCTTTGGATGTTTGTACCGGATGAAACATTTTTCTGAGGTGCATGGACTGAACATGTTTGCCCTTTAATTTTTCAGTGTTTAACACATTAGCATGTGTTGCATGAGTTCTCAGTGTATGAAACATTTATGCATCTAAATACATTGAAGCATTTTCCTTTTATCATTTATAAATAAGACAAGAGGAAATGAACATCTTCTGTCCCGAGGAGATGAATGATAAAGAAGGATTTGTGGGTATACTTTACATTCCTCCTGCAGTAATTCCCAAACAGCCTTTTTCTCCCAAGTAATCCTCTTAGTGATGGAATCTGAGGTTTCATTTCCTTACCAGGAGTCAGGGGAGAAACATGCATGAGCTCAAGATCAGATACGTTGTGTAGCTGCCAGGCTGAAGTGCAGCACAGCTCGTGTCTCAGCTGGTGACTGTAAGGTTCAGAAAATATTTTCTAAGTGTTGAACATTGTCGTTCTCTTGGAGAATAAACCTTGTGTCTCTTCAGCAACATCATTGCCATTAAATGGAAAACTATAGAGAGTGTAGTGTGGATTTGTATACAGTCCAATTTACCCCAAGGCCCCTAAATAAAACCCAGTGCAACTAGTTCCCCTTAACTAATGATTAATCAGTGCCCAGCTGTGTGTAATTTAATCTAACTGCAGCTGTCCTGTTTCAGGCCTCAGGGGTTTGTTAGAGAACATTACAGAACAACCAGCATCATGAAAACCAAGGAACACAACAGACAGGCTGGGGAGAAAGTTCTGGTTCAGTTGAAAGCAGGGTTAGGTTCTACAACAATATCCAAGCTTTGAACATCTCTCAGAGCTCTGTTCAATCCATCATCTGAACATAGAGAGGATGGACCACCTGCAGACCTACCAAGACATGGACGTCCACCTAAACTGACAGGCTGGACAAGGAGAGCATTAATCAGAGAAGCAGCCAACATGCCCCTTGTAACTCTGTAGCAGCAGAAGAGATCCACAGCTCAGGTGAAGAATCTCCACAAATCACACTTTTATAGAAGAGCTGCAAGAAGAAAGCCATAAGAAGTCCTGTCTGCAGTTGGGAACAAGTCATGTAGAAGACACAGCAAACGTAGAAGAAGGTGCTCTGATTAGATGAGACCAAAAGGAATCTTTTTCACTTAAACGCAAAATGCTGTGGCAGAAAACTAACACTATGCCCTAAATGCAGCATCTCTCCATTGAAACATGGTGGTGGCAGCATCATGTTGGCTGGATCCTGTTCTTCACCAGGGACAGGTAAGCTGGTCAGAGATGATGTGAAGATGATTGGAGCTAAATCCAGGACAACCAGTTCTACAGCGTACTGACTGAATATCCATGCACTCACTTTACATGTTCTCTGTATTTATTTGTTCAGAGAAACAAATTGTGGTTCTTGCAGCAGGAATCTTCTTTGTAATGGGTCGGGGTAATATTTAATAATAGAACACCAAAATGATAAAAAATTTAATTTGAGGTCATTTAGCTGCATAAATATCTGAATTAAAATTGTCTTAAAGGTTTGTTCATATGATAGCAGTTTGAAACCTTCAGATAACATCTACTGTGACTCTGCAATAAATAAAAAACTAAAACCACTTTAACCCTTTTTTCTGTAAGAGGTAAAACAGATTAACACGGAAACCAAAGGCTCAGAGAGGGAGGTCATCACTTGATTACATACTGCTAAAATAGTACACCCTTTGTTCTTTCTTGGGGTTCTAACAAAGAAATGATCTGGTCTTCATCATCTAACATCAAGTTAATAAAACCACACATTAAAAAATTGTACCAGGTATTTATTTATTGAACCAAAATCCGAATCAAAAACTGAAAAACTATATGCGTTCACCAAACATTACAATACCCTAGAATTTAACAAAGGTGTACTTTCTTTTGACAATGATTGTAAATAGCAACAAGGACTTTCAACACTGCAATGGAAAAATCCACCCAGCAGCCAACATGTCTTTATAGGAAATTGACTCAATGATAGTTCTTGATGTGATTTTCTCTTTGCAAACGTGCACAGCTTGACTTGTGTAGGTGGAGATTTGTGGGCAAGTGAGAAGATTTGGGAGGAATCTTTCAGTCACGCTGCACGGCTGCAGCTGTGTGCAGATACATTCAGTGGAAAATGTTCCTCCTCCCTTTAATAATCACAGGTATGCTCAGGTGAATACTTGTGCAAACATGCTTTTGTCTCCAAGTACACATACCTGTTGGTCCTAAGTGAAAAAGCAAACTTCTTACCTAATCTGATTACTTAAGTCTTTCTCTCTGGACAGATCTTTCTGATGCAACCATCTGTCAGCCACTGCTGATCACGAGGTGTACTGGATGGTTGCAAAACATAAAATTACATGACTTTCAGCCTCTCTGGAAAAATATTGTGGTTAAATCTTCATCTGTGGCTGTTTCTGTTTGGGGTTTATCTGCCAGCTCAAATAAAACATTTCTAGTAAATTATATGTTTGGGTTTAGATATGCGCTGAAAGAAATTGCTAGTTGCTCAAGCTGCTTGAAATGCAAGTACCTGTGCCAGGAGTGTGTTATCTAAGGTTTCCAAACATATTTTGCAGGAAATTACTACAATTTTTGGAAGATTTTCCAGAGAAGATTCAGAATCAAGATTACACATCTCTGATCTACACCTAAACAACTCATCATTAACTGGAAATACAGCCACATTCTTCAGCAAAAGGTTTTTCTACAGCTGCTTAAATAAACTCATTTGATATGAGACAAAAAGAGTAAACAACGTGCCTAGGATTGGGAAAGCTGTGCATTTTCATGGGATGAACTTGGCCAAATAGTGTTTTGTCAGACTAAGGTTAACAATCAGGATCCTTCTCATCGCTAATATCCAATCAATGAGTTGATATCTTCCAGTTTTTGGATCTTTTAAGTGAGTGAATTTAACTTATTATGAAGATAGGTTCTAATTCTGTGTACAAATCTCTGTATCCTGGTCCTTTTCTTTCTCCTTCCTATGTTCTCCTGTTTCTTCTTTCTTTGATTCATTTCCTTAAAGGTTCCCTCATGTGATTCCACATTTATCAGTTTGTCCTCAGCCTCATGGAAGCAGCTTTTTGTGCTGGAACATCAGGCTCACATGCCCATGCTGTCAGCTCCCATGCCTTCACATGCTGCTGGTAGATTATTGTCTGCAGAACGTGCTCTTTATCTTTAAGTTCACCTCACACAGCCTCTTGTGCACGCTTTTGGACATGTCTTCCTCTGTGCCCCTGCCAGTTCCCTCAGGGATATTTGGAATCACGACCAGATTTTTTATTCTGCCTTTGTTTTGTCCTGTTGCTCCCTTTCGTCTTTCAGTCAGCTTATATTTGCTTCCTTCATATCTCTGCAGATCTTTAGTTTGATTTGGTGGAACTTTTTTTTTTGCTCTGAATGACAAATAGAGAGATTTGCAAAAATACTCAATGAAGTTTTTCACGATTTCTCACATTACAACCACAACCCTCAGTGTATTTCTATGAGAGGATCAACAGAAAGTAGTGCATAATTGTGAAGTAGAAGTAAAATAACAAGTAGTTTTTACATAACTAAAAAAATTAAATCTGAAAAGTGTTGTGCGTGTTTATATTAAGCCACCTGAGTCAGTGCGCTGTAGAACAACCTTTCTCTGCAGGTCCAGCTGCAGATCTTCTGGGGTTTGTCTCTACCAGCTTTGAACGTCTACAGACTGACATTTCTGCCCATTCCTCTTTGCAGAACGGCTCAGGATCAGTCAGGTTAGATGGAGATCATCGATGAACAAGTGTTTTAAAGTCTTTCCACAAATTGATTATGCTTTGATCTAAAGCAAGGGTCTCCCTACTCCGGAACTCGAGGGCCAGTGTCCTTCGACTTGTAGATGGGTTCCTAGTGCAACACCATTGAAAATAAAGACTGGATTTCCCTTTCTGCTCAAATCAAGTTCTACAGAGTCCTGGAAATGACCTTCCTCTAACAGGTTTTCATTCAGAGATTTCCTGGATTTAGCTCCATCCATCTTCCTATCAACTCTGACTAGCTTCCCCGTCCCTGCTGAAGAAACGAATCCCCTTAGTATGTTGCTGCCACTACCATGTTTCACCGTGGGGATAGTGTGTTCAGGGTGATGTGCAGTGTTAATTTTCCACCATGCATTTTGTTTTGCATATTGGCCAAAAGGTTCTGCTGGTGTCCTGTGAGCAGAGCACTTTGTTCCACATGTTTGCTATGTCTCCTACATATCTTGTGGGAAAATGCAAACTGGACAGGCCACTCTTCCATAAGGGACAACTTGGAGTGGACAACGAGTGGACTGATTGACCAAATGTGAGCTGTGTTCTCTCCGGCTCTTGGCTGCTGTCCTTGCCCAGCCTGTCAGTTTAGGTGGATGTCCATGTCTTGGTAGGTCTGCATTTGGTCCATCTTCTCTTCATGTTCAGATAATGGATTAAACAGAGGTCCAAGAGAATCATTTATTATTAAGAATCATACGTTGTTTTGATAAAGCTTAAGTTTGCAGCTTTCTTGATCAATTAAAGTTTGGAAAACTGGGAAATTACATCAAACAGTAGAAAAACACATCTATAAATAAAAGTTTTTAAAAAAACTGTTAATGATAAAAGCAAATATTTGGACTATAAATGAGTGCAGATGTAATAATTTACAATTCATTTTCAGTTGAAATCAGATGCAGATATGATTTGGCCTCAAAGCAATGAGAAAATATAAAACTCTGCAACAGATCATCTGACAGGAAAAAATGAATAAAAACAAACATTGAAGCAAAACAGGGTGAGGGTAATAAAGAAGAATGTGAAAGTGAGCCATTCAGCAGTCAGCCAGAGGGGCAAAGGTGAAGAGGGAGAAATGTTTCTTATGCAACATCTCATGCAACAAGATCATCAGTTTAATTATGTTAGATTGGTTTGCTAATTGATGTTAAAAAACTGGTTCTTCAGAAGTACATGCAACACACCCTAACAGCGCAACAACAAGGTTGGTGCAGATTTAGAAAGTTCTTGTCCTATTTTTGTGTGAAAGTGCAGTTCCAAAACACATTCACTTAGATTGTAATAAATAACTATAAAGTGGCAACTCAGTCATCAAAAAGCCTGTATCAACGGGGATTATAGACTCAGGCTCACATTCCTGGTAGATTAAAATAAATGCTTTGCAGTCTACGTTTGCTCGAGGCCACTCAATCATCCTACCAGTTATCAGTAATGACACACTTCTTGTTCACATAAAAAAACGCCTGCAAACATCTTTCTTCTCCCCTCAAACACCTCCCACAAAACCAGCCAGAACAGTGAGGAAATGAATGAACGCAGCGCTGATAAGCAGGAGGAACCAGGAGGGTGAAATAAACCATCTGAAATTCATCACTCCTCAGTGTAGGAGGTGGCATGATCATATAAAGTGTTATTTTTTCTTTTTGTACACTTAAGGTAAAGAATTATGGGACTGCTCTGATATTTAATTTTTGTCTTGTGACATGCTGTCAGCTTAAAGTGTCCAAGTGACAGAACATCCCAGTAGAACTCATATAAATGGTTCTCTGCAGCTCTTCCTGTAGGATAGAAGCTGTAAATCAGACCTTTCAGAAACGTGAACAGGAGCAGCCTGAAGCAGGCAGACCGAGACCAAAACAGGAGCTCAGACATGACTGCACCTCTCGGTTCCTCATTTGCATTTATAAATCCGGGCGGATTTTTATGGTGCTCCTGACAAGAGGCTCCAAAACCCGAGATGATGCAAAAATAAAACAACCAGGAGGGGAACTATAAACATGTGGCTGTACAGTGTTAAACACAAGGCAGATTAAAGTTCAGATTTATGTCCTCGTTTGCTTCTGAATCCCCCTGCAGACAGTGATGACAGCCCAGCTGTTAATGGAATAAAAACAGAAGCCTCAGAGCAGCAGTTACATAACTCTTCATCGACTTCAAAGGTTGCGGTCTTCTGGCCACAAACAAGCTGAACCTTCTCTAGATGGCAGAAAGATGTGGAAGAAAGCTCTTACAGCTGCTGATGGGTTTAGATTAGCAGCATTTGTGTACAGGAGGTTAGATGGTGTGAATCTGGATTTCTGATGCTGCTCAGTTTCTTTATTTAACACCATGAATTTTAGGATGAGCAGATATCTACAGACACCTTCTGACCAACAGTTTCTGACTTCAGATCTGTCCCTTTTGGAAGTAAACAAACAGAACTAGAATAAATCCTCTAATATCAGCATCTGACCTCAGAAATGTCCTTGAGGTAGAACAGTAGAATTGACTTATTTTTTTCACTCGTTTGACAGGATTTACAGGAACTTTTGTCAGTTATTTTTTTAGGTATAAGCATCAGACCAGGCATCAATTCTCCAACCTGTGATCCTCCAGTTTAGTTGAGTCTGTGTGAACTGCCTCGACTTCCTGTTCTTAGCTGACAGGTGTGGCACCAGGTGTGATCTCCTGCTGATGTAGCCCGACTGCTTCATCTTCATCACACCTGGATACCTAAACGCACCAACAGATGTAGCAACCTACTCAAGGATTATTTCATTAATATTTTATAATTGCAACAGAGAAAGAAATAGAATCTTAGAGCCTATTTACAGAACCTGGGTCAGCACCGGCTCTAAATCAGCCTATATGAGTGTTTGATGACAAAGAAATAATCAATGAAGGATCTCCAGTTGGGCTTAAACTTCAGTGTCAACAGCCAGAGGTGGGTCTACTTAAATCTGCTTGAAGGAGTAGTTTTACTGCACAGCTTCTGGCTACTCTGCCCATCTCTATTTACTTCACTGAATTAAAAGCACATTTTACCCAAAGATGCACCAGAAGACTCACTTGTCTGGTCTGGTGAGACAACAAGCTTCATTATTCTAATGTTATTTTCTATCTGCTGAGCCTGTTGTGCCACGTGGAGGTACAATGAATATACAGTAAACAGTAGATATAGTTACTGGAAATACTTCCTTTGTTCAAACATATACATCACTTACTGTAAGTATTGACTTTAAAGGTTGTATGTTGATATTTATGTTTGAATCTGAACAAAAGTAAATCCATCATTACAACATGTTGCAAAACATAAAATCCAAATAGTTGAAATGCATGTGATACATTTACTGAAATTCATGTTATACATCCAAATATACTGACAAGCCCCTTTCTCAGGAACACTTGTTGGAAAACTTTGTTACCAACTGAGTACTTTTTGAACAATACAGCCTACCTCAGTATTATTGCTGACCATGTCCATCCCTTTATAACCAACTTCTGATGGTTACTTTCAGCAGGATAATAGTCCATGCTACAAAGATTATCTCAAGCTGGTTTTTTGAACATGACAGTAAGTTCACTGTTCTCCAACTGTCCCAACAGTCACCAGATCTCAAGCCAACAGATCATCTTTGAGATGCGTTACCTCATTGCTGTGCAGCCGACTAATCAGCAGCAACGGTGTCACCAAATTCTCAGAGGAATGGTTCTGACACCTTGTTGAGTCTATGGCATGAAGAAATAAGGTGGGTCCAACCAGGTACTAGCAATACGTACCCAATAAAGTGGACAGTGAGTATAATCTCTGGTTATCTGTGGTTGTTATGATTTTTAATCACTTCGATCACTTCATTCTGCTTCAGACAAGACAGAAGTTGTCGTCTTTGGACCGGAGTCTTTAAAAAAGAAACTGCTTAGTCAATCACTTAACCTGGATGGCATTAAATTGACCTCCGATAATAAAGTAAAAAACCTTGGTGTTATTTTTGACCAGGACATGTCATTTAAATCCCATATTAAACAGGTTTCTAGGATTTCCTTTTTTCGCCCCCGGAAAACATTGCCAAAAAATTAGAAATATCCTGTCCAGGAGTGACGCTGAAAAACATCCATGCATTTTTTACTTCAAGGCTGGACTATTGTAATTCTTTACTATCAGGATGCCCCAAAAAATGCTTTAAAAGCCTTCAGCTGATTAAAAATGCTGCAGCAAGATTTCTGATAAAAATTAAAAGAGAGATCATATTTCCCCTACTTTAGCTTCCCTTCATTGGCCCCCTGTTAAACCAGAATAAAATTAAAATTCTCCTCCTCACATATAAAGCCCTTAATGATCTAGCTCCATCATACATCAGAGATCTTTTTGTTCCATATGTTCCAAACAGAGCACTTCGTTCTCAGACTGCAGGTTTACTGGTGTTCCTAGAGTCTCTAGAAGTAGAATGGGAGGCAGATCCTTTTAGTTATCAGGCTCCTCTCCTGTGGAACCAGCCCCTGGTTTTGGTCCGTGAGGCGGACACCCTGCTTACTTTAAGGCTAGGCTTAAAACTTTTCCTTTTTGATAAATGTTACAGTTAGAGTGGCTACTTAGTTTATGAGGGAGGGAGCATTTCTCCCTCCCTCCCTGTTGGATGGAGTAAGGGGGAGTCAGGTTTAGCCTAAACCGGCTCAGTTATGGTTGAGGTGCAAAACACACCCCCATTTCTGCTACCTGTATAACCCCCTCTCTTTTTCAATGGTTATAATCAGTCTGACAGAGAGAGGTATCCCAATCCTTGGGTTTTTTAGTTATAACAATGACCATCAGTGGGACCTTTGTGGGGTGCCTTGAAACGACATTGTTGAAAATAAGCGCTGTTTAAATAAAACAATCTGAACTGAAAACTTTCTGTGTGTTTATGCTGCGTATAGGCTTAGGCTGCTGGAGGACATAATGACTTTTTTCACCCTCTTCGCTACATTCTCACACTACTCTCCAAATTTTGCATTATTTGCTTTTATTTTCAGCTTTTAAGTTGGTTCTCTCTCTTTTCTCTTCCTAGAAGCTACACCTGGCCTGACTCTGTGTCTACCTTGTGACACCTTCTGGAGGGGGCATCGTCCGAGGTTCTGCTGGCAACAAACTTAATGCTCACCCTCACCAATGATCCACCATGTCCTCTGTCTTTAGTGTTTAACCTTTCTCTCTCCGGACATGGCTACTGACTGAGCCTTTTACTGTGACTAACTCTCTCGTGCTCTCTTCAGACTCTAAACCTTGAAAACTGTCTCAGAGTTTATCTGTTCTTTCTTTTCTAGGTGGAAACGACTAAAGGAGCTACATCCACTAAGACATTTACTTTTCTTTCCCATAGAAAGTACTCCTGGATCAATGCTTCTTTGTTCTCTTTGTGTCTCTGCTCTGTTCTCTCTAACCCCCAGTCGGTTGTGGCAGATGGCCGCTCACACTGAGCCGGTTCTGGTTCTGCTGGAGGTTCTTCCTGTTAAAAGGGAGTTTTTCCTCTCCACTGTCGCTACATGCATGCTCAGTAATGAGGGGATTGCTGCAAAGTCAACGCCAGTGACTGTCCACTGTCTTCTACATGCTCATCCAGGAGGAGTGAATGCTGCAAGTCACTGACTGGATTGAATCTGCTGGTTTCCCTTAGACAGAAAAAACTTTTTATCCAATTTGAATAAATAACAGAATCTGACTGCACTGTTCAATGATTAAGATTAATTGGAATGTATGTACCTGACTTTTGTGAAGTGCCTTGAGACGACATGTGTTGTTAATTGGCGCTATATAAATAAACTGAATTGAATTGAATTGAATAGAATAAAAAGACACTTGTGACTCTCTTTAGACACTAAAGTACACTTCATCACTTAACTACACCAAATGCTGGAAAACTGACACTGGTATGTGTAAGGGTTATGATTATTGATTAATGAATATTTATCAAAAACTATAATTAAAAATCATAATTCAGAAAAATAATTTTCTTAACCAAAAATCATTGCTTACAAATAGAAATCAGAGAAATCCTCTGGTGTTGTGATTATGGTCCCGAAGCTCTTAATGATTACAATGAGCTAATTATTATTAATAATTGATAATTATTAACCAAATCCACGCTAAATGTCACTGTTTAATCAGATGCTTCACCGAACGGCGGGGGAACTTTGACCTTAAACGCAAACACTTCTCTTTATAGATGTCAACATTTATTGAAAACATATAGTCCTGATATAGTTAGTATTTTGGTCCAAAAACCTTCACCTAGCTAACAAGCACTATTCTGCACAAAGAAGTAAAATGACTATCTAAAAATTCTAGAAAAAAAAGAAAATATATGCACATTGAGTTTTTATGAAGATCAAACCACCAGTTTTATGGACAAAATGTGCAATTTGGGTTAACTTGGAAAGAGGAGTAGAACCACTGTACAGGGAAGCCTTCTTGGTGTGCTGATGCGCCTGGATGGCGGCTATCAGTTGGTAGAATGGTGGGCTGCAACCCTTAGCTACTAACAGCTGTTTGCCCCAAATCTCGAACAAAGAGTCATAAAACTCTGAGGCCGGGACTCGGTGGAAAAACTACAGTAATAAAACTAGGGCAAAGGAGTGGTCAGGCCACGAGGCCCAGACTGCAGTTGCTTTGAATGGAAAACTTTTAAAAGTCCAACTTCTAACTCCTGGCTGATTTGGGATCAGCCGGACAAAAACATGAACACACACCTTGCTGATCGCATCCACGCTCTGCAATTCAGCCGCACAGCAAATCAAAACACAGCTCAGCATAAAGCACTGCAATCAGTATTGCATGCAACAAGTTGATCCCTTGGATCCACTACTGGTGATTCTAAATCACCTTAACTGTGCCTCATCCTGCCCAGACCTCTAAATGACGTTGACTTCGTCTTGAGGATGGGTCGTATGTCTGAAGAAAAACGAGGGGGGGAGGGGAACAGAGTGTCCCGTGTCCGCGATCAACTCAAAAAACGGTAAATTTCTCAACCATCCAAATCGGGAAAATATGAGGAACCGTTGCAGTTGACTGAATCAACAAGGAGAAAAACTCGTCTCCTTGGCAATAAACCTCTGTGGGTTTTCACACGCTCCGGCGGGGTCTTCGTTCGGTTATAAATCTTCTGACCTTTTTGTATCAGACAGATTCCAGCTTTCAAGCTCTTCTGGGAACGGCCGTGTGGAGGAAAAGTTCGCCTGCAAGCTTTTGTCTCGCCTCCGTTGCGTCGTCCTGTGAGACACGCTGGAAATGGTTTCTGTAGGTTTTATAATCCTGAGTGATGTCAGAGCTGCGACATCTGTTGTGCTGTGCATATCGAACTTTGCAGCCTAGTCGGTCCGTCCGACCAAAATGGATGACCCCAACAATGTCAGCTCTGTTATTAACAATAAACTGTGGGTAAAACTGAAGCTGAGATGCCTGGAATCGAACCCATAAAGGAAAAAAAGTTCTGTAGCTTTTTGAGCAGCTGACTGAGCTTTACAGTTTATAGTGCAACAGCATCATTTGTCCTCTGGTATGGTTCATATTATTCTTAGGAAACATGCACCAACACTTCTCCACCTTTAATGGGCTTTTAACCAGTAGCTGTGATGTGAATGAGGTCGAGCATCATGTTGGTGCGACTGCTTGTCAAACCTCAGAAATCTGGTGATAAACCACATGGCAGTTATTTTCTACCAGCAAGTACTTATTAAACCACAAATGTTTTTTTCAGTTCAGTTAATGAGACAAACACCCCCGCTGTCACTTCCAAAAGTAACACTGCTGTTTTAGTATGAGAATATACATGCCTTAAAAGATATATTATTCTTTCTCAAAATAAAAAGCAAAGCCCCTCTATGTGTGCCATGCTAAATGACAAATACTGCTGTAATCTCATTTTAATGGTCAGGAGGAGAGTTCAGTTTAAGGTAAGTTCATTAAAAATATTAGGTAAATGAAAACTTTTTTAAATGTTTTCATGTCTTGCTATCTAAAAACTCTCATAGAGACAAAACTTTCAGCTATTTTTCTCAAAAACACACAGGAGTGGAAAAAAAGGAAGTCCATCTGTTCCCAGTGAGATAAATCAGGGCAGAGAGATGGCTGCAGTGTCATGAGCGCTCAAGGTAACCGGGAGGACAGTTGACAGATGACGATGGCTAATTGGAAAACTAATGAGGTCCAGAAGTCCAGCCTGGACTCTGATGTGTTTGAGTGTGTCAAACAAAGACAGAAAGAAGAACAAGGTCCAGAAAGAAGAGCACAGAGAAAGGTCAGCCTTACAAAGAGCAGATGTTGAAAATGACAAACACAAGGAGCAAAGAAGACAAGTCCTGTTTTGTTCTTCCTGTGGAAACTTTGTCATCTCAGGTTGTTGTTTATAGGCCAGGACAAGGAGGCAGAATGACCAGGGCCACATCAATGAGGTGCAGAATGGAAAGGGCAGAATCAGAACCCAAGCATGGGTTAAAATGGATTCAATTAATTAAATGTGCTGTTATTGTTATAGTCAACAGCAACATTACTTATGCAAAGATAGGATTTTATGGTACAGACCAGGGGTCCCCAATTAAAATAGCTGGAGGTCCACTCCCTCCCTCATCCAAACACTTTGGGGTCCTAACATTTTAAATCAAAAGACAAACATATTTTCTTTCATCTTTATTTAACATTTATTTTACACCATTTTTTTTTGCTACTGTTCAATTATTCTCATATGCCCATGAAATTATCTGCTGAACAGAAAAGAGCAATCCAATTTAAGTACCAATATTAAACACACTTTGAATGGCTCAGTCGAGCTGGGTCAGAACATCTTGGTAGAACAGTTCTGCTCTCCTTGTGCTTGTGGCAGACAGGGCAATCTGCTTAACCTTTTCCTCAAGTTGTTGTCCTTTTCCATCTTAAAGTGTTTCTCCCACAGCTTCCAGGCACTCTGTGATCATTTTCCAGTCAGTGAAAGGCTTGCTGTGTTTTTCCAGAATCCACTGTACTCACAGTGAACACTCTATGCTCAGTGTTGTGAGACCGTATGCTTCTGTTCGTTCGTCTTTAAATGTGTGATTTTCCACTTTACGTATTTTTTGATAAAGCCATCTTCTTTCACTCACTCATCTGTGCACCAAGTCATTGTACTATCAGCAAGCATGAGCTCCCTGCAACTTAACAACCCGCGTTGAAGGACACGCAGAGCTTCTTCTTTGTCTAACCCAAAGTGTGGCATGCACTCAGCTTCGCCGAGTTAATGCTTAATGCTACAGGTTTGTAGGCCACATACTTTCTATGGTTCTAACATCAGGACTTTGTGATGGCCACTGTGTAGAAATAAAGAACAGGTATTGAGGAAAGTGAAGACGAAGATAGGGTTGGGGTCAAAGGAACCCTTTAGGACTTATTCACATCTTCAACACCAGAACACGACTGCAACAGAAATAAACGATTGGGCCACCTTCATGGTACCCCAGAACCTCAGCAGCTAGGAGGTGCTGATTTCGACCTTGTCTCTCTGCTAGGCTAAGGGGGAACCTTTACCTCTGAGGAGCAGGTGCATTGATTATCAGTTTGTAATTTAGCTGTTTTAGGATGACATGTTTAACATTTTCTGTTTAGGGTAGGGTTCTGTTTGGCTCAATCATGAGATGAATGAACTATCTTTTAATATGAATCCATGTTGATTGCTTTATTTCTGATCAGCACAATATTAGAGAAAGTGTCCAGAGATCAGTGAAGTTAGAAATAAAGGAAAGATTTCTTCCAATATTTTTCTTTCTGAAAGTACAAAATCCAAACATGGAAATCTGTGAGGAATGTTGCGTTGTGGACAGATTATGTGTCCTTAGCTTCAACACAGACAAACCAAGCAACAAGCTGTGTTTTCGCTTTAGTATCTACAGGGGAAATATGTGCTGTGGGGCTAAAACATCATTAAAAACTGATCACACAAGACTTCAGACCCACACGAACCTCGTTCCAGACTTTCCTGCGCACACGTAAGGAGTTATCCAACGGCCATCAGAAAGGCCTGCAGCCTCTTGCCTCATATAGGTGGAGATTAAAGCTTTGCAGAAAGAGGATTACAGCAACACAAAGAGGAGAATGAGCAGAAGCATGGTGGTACAGAAATAGAAAAAGAGGATGACGCATGTGATGGAGGAATAAAGGGACAATAAAAAATGAGGAAGGGCTTGGTTTGGGGGAGGGCTCACATGCACCAGAGAGAATAAGGGAAGAGAGAAAGATGGAAAGAGGATTCAAACGATATGAATGTGCTATGATGTATTACAAAACTGAATGAGAAAGGATCAATCGTGAAGAAGTACTTTTAAACACTGCAAGTTATTAATACAGTCATGATGTAATTTATAACCTCAGAAATGAGGCAGATCCACTCTTTCATGGAGGAATAATGCACTGCTTTTCTTCTTTTACATTGAATTCGCCTGGAACCGTGGCTTAGATCATGAAATGCAACTGAAGTTCCTTAAAATGCTGCATGTTGGTCCAATAATAATTTATATTGACTACCATAAACAGTCTTACAACACACCAAAGTACTTGAAGAATGGAACCATGGCAGGTTCTGCTATACAGATTTTAGTACATTTTATAAAACTAAATTAGCATACTTTGCATATGCCTCTTTGCTGCTTTGTGAAATCCTTCGGTTTTATTATTTCATGTGATCTGCAGCCAGAATAGCACCTCTGATTTTGGGTTTTAACTCAGAGGTGCTGACTTAAAACCCAAAGATTAATAAGAAAATTAATCTCGTCTATTTCTGCAGGTTCACACAGTATGTCTAAACACAACAGCAAGGAGCTTTAAAAGCTTCTGCAGATTTTCAGTAAAGCTTGATGGTGCACCAACACTTTGTAAACAGGTGACAGCTTGTTTGCTAGATCAACAATGTGTTTTTTTAATCTGGCATTTGGACAAGAGCTCCAGAGTGTTTACTCAGAACAAAATGTATCCCCATCAGACTTCTCTTGTCCCTCTTTGTTCTGCTCCTTTACTCTTCTCATCTTTATTCATCCTCATTATATATTTCAGAAATACATTTGACAATCTATCTAATAGGTTACAGTTCTGCAGCCTTGGGTCATTGTCAGCACAAGTTCCCAGGAACTCAACGAGATCACTTCAAAACTATCAGAACTGTGTGTGCTTTACTCTGCCCAGGTTTCTGTAATGACAGTGTTCAAAACAAGGCCAAGGTTCATGCATAAAGTGTGGGAATCTCCTCCATATGACAATAACATGAAAACCAGCCCTGATGATATGTCATCCTTTCACACACAAGCGGTCTGCTTTTATAATTGGTTTAATTTCTACAGCTCTGAGTCTTAGTCTTCATTACTTATAATGTTGTAAGTGTAAACCTTGGCTGCTCTCAGGGACTACTCACCTGAGTTCTGTGCTTCCCTGCCTGCAGGTAATTTAAACATTTGAATCAGCTGTGCTGGAGCAGGAGCACATCTAAAACTTGCATGTGAAAGGTCCTGATGATTAAAACTGAAAAAAAAAATGTTTTCGTCTTCCAAAACAAAAATAAAAGTTACATTCATTACAGTTTTGACAGACTAAATATATTAGTTTTTCTTTCAAAAGAGAACCTCATCAGTTTTGGTCATGTTTGCAAAATGGCTGCTTTATCTATTGTTGGGCTGACCGTCTTCAGTTGGTTCAGGTTAGATGGAGAACTTCTCCAGTTTTCTGCAGAGTGTGAGTTGAACATAGTTGGGTCCTACTGAGCATCTGAGGGAACAGAAAAAGCGTGTTTAGGTTGGATGTGGTGGGTTGGGGGTCGTTGATAGCATCCCAGTCCTGCCGTGCTGCCAAGGCAGCTTGACTGGTAAGAACAGATGGCAGAGCACTGTGTATGAACATGTGTGTCTGCAACAAAAGAGAAGAAAAATCTCTCTTTTGATGCAGACTGGGGTGGAGGTTCACCTTCTAGCTGGGCAGTGAGCTACAATGATCTAAAATATAATTTGGGATTATTTCAAAGCTTTGCAACGTCTAAATTAGCTAAATCTGACCATTAATTGACGAGATGTTTACCTTTACATTAATTGCTATTAATGTAAAGGCAATCAGAAGAAACACTTTGAAGATTATGGGACGCCATTTGGGTTCATCCATCTCAGATATTTTGAAGGAACTTTGGGTGAAACAGCTTTTGTATGTGATGTGTCTTGCAAGGTGGAGGCTTTAAATAATGCTGCTGTGTAATTCTTAAACCTTAAATCCTGCAGTGATCTCTTGTGTCCAACATAACACTTCAACTGAGAGGATTTAAAAAGTTTAACCGGCTGGTTTCACAGGTGGAAACAGAAAACGATAAATTACTTGTTTAAATTTATCTGTAAACAGTCACAGATGTTAAATTACAGTCTGGGCTTTAAAACATATTAAAATCTGACTTTGTTTGTGATGTTTTTAAAATATTCAATAAATTAAAATATGAATTATTTTAAAATTAATTAATAAAAAAATCTGTTATTTGAAAACCTTGATAAACCTGAATTCAATTCAGTTCAGTTTATTTATATAGCGCCAATTCACAACACGTCGTCTCAAGGCACTTCACAAAAGTCAGGTACATACATTCCATTAATCCTAATCATTGAACAGTGCAGTCAGATTCTGTTTTTTATTCAAATTGGTAAAAATTTTGTCTATCTAAGGAAACCACAGCAGATTGCATCCAGTCAGTGACTTGCAGCATTACTCCTCTGGATGAGCATGTAGAGACAGTGGACAGTCACTGGCGTTGACTTTGCAGCAATCCCTCATACTGAGCATGCATGTAGCGACAGGGGGAGAAAAAAAACCCCTTTTTTAACAGAAAGAAACCTCCAGCAGAACCAGGCTCAGTGTGAGCCCCCATCTGCCACGCCCCCGACTGGGGGGTTAGAGAGAATAGAGCAGAGACACAAAGAGAAAAAGAAGCACTGATCCAGAGTACTTTCTATGGGAAGGAAAAGGTAAATGTTAATGGATGTAGCCCCTTTAGCTTTTCACCTAGAAAAGAAAGAACAGATAAACTCTGAGCCAGTTTTCAATGTTAGAGTCTGAGGAGAGCACATAGAGTTAGTTACAGTAAAAGCCCCGTCAGTAGCTATGTCTAGGAGAGAGAAAGGGGTTTAAACACTGAAAGACAGGGCCATGTGGATCATCGGTAGGGGGAGCCCCCAAAGTTGTTGCCAGCAAAAGCTCGGACGATGCCCCTTCCCCAGACAGTTGTCACAGGTAGACACAGAGTCAGGCCAGGTGTAGCTTCTAGGAAGAGAGAAGAGAGAGAACAAATTTAAAAGCTGAAATACCAGCAAATAATAAAAAATTTAAGAGTAGTGTGAGAAAGTAGCGAAGAGGGTAAAAGTGGTCATTATGTCCTCCAGCAGCCTAAGCTATAGCAGAAAAATTAAGAGATAGCTCAGGATAACCTAAGCCACTCTAACTATAAGCTTTATCAAAAAGGAAAATGTAAGCCTAGCCTTAAAAGTAGACAGGGTGTCCCCCTCAGGGTTAAAACTGGGAGCTGGTCCACAGGAGAGGAGCCGATAACTAAAGGATCTGCCCCCCTTCTACTTCTAGAGACTTTAGGAACCACCAGTAAACCTGCAGTCGGGAAACGAAGTGCTCTGTTAGGAAAATAGAACAATCAGCTCTCTGATGTATGATGGAGCTAAATCATAAGGGGTTTATATGTGAGGAGGAGAATTTTAAAATTCTATTTTGGATTTAACAGGGAGCCAAGAAGGAAGCTAAAATGGGGAAATATGATCCTTTTTTTAATTTTCATCAGAACTCTTGCTGCAGATTTTGAATCAGCTGAAGCTTTTAACTGCATTTTGGGACATCCTGATAGTAAAAAATTAAATAGTCCAGCCTTGAAGTAACAAATGCATGGACTAGTTTTTTAGCATCAATCCTGGACAGGATATTTCTAATTTTGGGCAATGTTCGGGAGAAAGAAAGGAAAAACCGGAAAATGTTTTAATATGGGGTTTAAATTACATGTCCGGTCAAAAAAAAAAACCAAGTTTTTTACTTTATTTTGGAGGTCAATTTAATGCCATCCAGGTTAAGTGATTGACTAAGCAGTTTTTTTTAAAGACCCCCGGGCCAAAAGACGACAACTTCTGTCTTGTCTGAATTTAGAAGCAGAAAAATTTAAAAATCAAATTTTATGTCTTCAAGGACATGCTTGTAGTCTATCTAATGGTTGGGCTCATCAGGATTTATGGATAAGTAAGCTGAGTATCATCAGCGTAACAGTGGAAAATTTATCCTATGCTGCCTGATAATTTTACTATTGGAAGCATATATATAGTAAGAGAATTTGGCCCAAGTACTGAACCTTTGGGACTCCCCAAAATTTAAACCCCGGAGTTTTAAAATGATTTTTATTTAAAGAACAAACTGGAATCTGTCAGACAAATAAGATTTAAACCAGCCTAGTGCTGTTCCCCTGATCCCTACAGCATATTCCAGCCTTTCTAAGAGAATATTATGATCGACTGTATCAAATGCAGCACTGAGATCTAACAGGACCAGTACAGACACAAGTCCATTATCTGAGGCCATAAGAATATCATTAGTGACTTTCAGCAGAGCTGTTTCAGTGCTATGATGAGCTCTGAAACCTGACTGAAACTCTTCAAACAGGTCATTGCTGTGTAAATGCTCACACATTTGATTAGCAACTATTTTCTCAAGACTTTTAGATAAGAACAGAATACAAACAGTAACAAAACTAGATCTGAGATAAACACTGCCCCCTGCTGGCCAGATGTGCCCTATGCAGCAGCTTGATTTACTTATGCCTCGGTCTGACTCTGCATTGTTCTGTCTGTCAGTGGTTGTAATTTTATATTTTTCTTGTTGTTGTCCTTTACACCCAGTGTATGACTCTGCAGTCTGACCTCTTACGTTGGGCCAAATCGATTGCCACACCAGTGGAGCCAAAGCCCCGAGGCTCAGCTGGGGTCCATGTGCTTTCTAAAATATCAAAAGCAGAATTATGCAAAGATCTTGGGGGGACTGGTTTGAAGTCACTCATATAAATAATTCAGAGATAATTTCAAGGTAAACATGAACCATTTGTTTGGGTCAGGTTAACAACATGCAGACTGGAAGGAAAAAATACTGTTGGAAATGCCTTAATCCTCCTTATAGGTCAAATTTAATCCTTCTTCCTTTGTTTTTATTGTTATTGGATAGAGGTGTTCTCTATAACCATTGCTTCAGTGCAAAGATCCTTTAAAGATGATTTATTGCATCTTTTCAATCTTGGACATGAATCTGTGTCTGCATGTGTAGCTCACCCTGTATTATTAGCTTGAATAAGAAGCTGATGGAAGCACGTCAGACTGTTTTCTTTAGATTTTAAACTCATGTTATCTTATGCTTGACTCCAGTCTGAACGTCCTCACCCGCAGAAATAATCTGCATCCCTCAATATCCCCCATTCACACCTAAATGTCTGTGAAATCATCACATACATGTATTTTTTCATGTTCATGTGTGCCATCCAGGCATGTATTTGGGCACCATCTGCCCCTGTCGGCACTCATGGCAACCAGCACCAGCTGTATGGTGAGAAATTCCCTTCTCATACTTCATGTCATGCTTTGCCATCTCTCCAAACACACATCTGTTCTCCGACTTTCTGCCCCACACACCCCCTTTATCTTACGACTCCCATACCAAACCACTTCCAGGCTCATTAGTATGGCTTCCAAATTGATGCTAGTTAGACATTCAACCTCTGCTGAAACTTCCAAGGTTGGACACTATGTAGTGCACTTTGTCTTTTCGTTAGCATACCATGTCTGTGTTTTTGCATCTGAGAAATTGTAATTTCTTCACTCTTTAGATCAAATATGCTAAAAGCTACAATGATATTTAAAAGTCCTGGCTAGGCAAGGATCAGTTTCTGGGACAAAGTTTTTAAAACATTACAATTTCATAACCACTAAAATATTTGACTTATTTTTCCTATGGTTTAAAGACCCACAGAATAAAAAACAACCCCTAAATAAAACAGGTCAACAAGAAGTAGGCCAAGAAAAAAATCTCGAAAAGCAGCACATTAGGCCCTAATCTAACAAAATTCAAGAACAGATGAGGAACAAAGTTAATGACATCGGTCAGTCTGGAAAACGTTACAAAGCCATTTGTAAGACTCTGGGCCTCCAGAAAACCATAGGGAGAACCACTGTCCAAAGATGGGGAAAACATGGAATGGTGGAGACCCTTCCCAGGAGTGGCTGGCCTACAAACAATAATCCAAGAGAGCATTGACAACTCATACAAGATGTAACAGAAGAACCTAGAACAACAGCAACAGCTCGGCAGGCCTCACTGCCTCAATTAAGGTCAGAGATTATGGTTTAACAATACTGGTGCAGTTGTACTTGGAAGGTGTAATTCCCGACCACCTTATTGGAAATTCCAACTTGAATGCCTCTGAAAATTGGAATTATGAGTTGGAAAGTCGGAGCAACATGACTATCCCCGACTCCAGGATTCAAGATGGCTGCTACACCCATCAGCAGTGAGTAACACTTTCTCACTTTGACTGTTTTTAGCAGTTCTTTATTATTTCTGCAACATTTAGTCAGACGTACACTTTTCTGCTACTTTTTCTACAACTTACTACTTCTCAGCGTTTATAAGACAAGACTGTTTCAACGCTATTTACATGAACAAAATATCGCGTAGATCAGCGTTAATGTCATTGTTACTGTTGGAATGATGTTATCAGTGGTACTTCTGAGCAGAGCATTCAGGAAGATTTTGCACCTTTTCCATTGCAGGGACTTTCAGCCATTACCCGGGATTTTGAAAGCCTGCACATTTCAACACAATTTTACCCGAGTAATTTCCCTTTCCTGGGTTCACTCATTCCCAAGTAAAAGGTTCTGGTATGAGGATAGAACTTCAGGATTGTTGATGGGCGGGGTTATGTGATAAGCAACCATGATTGGTAGAACCTTTCTTGCAGTGTTCTGACTTTCGCTCATCCACCATATTTAAGACCTACATGCTGTCGTTTTCTACTCTAAACGAGAATAGGTGGACGAATAATGAGGTCGAAGCTGTTCTGAATGTTTTTGCTGATGGAGACCTTTAGCAGAACTTTGTGTCGGCAACACTGAGCGATAGGGTCTACACCAACATTGCCGCAAAAAAGAAATCGTATTACGGCCACCTGCTGGACTGGAGGTGTAGTGCAGTTTTCTTCACAACTTCCCCATATGTCATTAGGTTGAGGTAAATAAAATTTCCGTGCTCTTTCAAAGTAGAGGAAACAGGAAGCACGCAAATTACCTGGGATTCCTTCTACATGGGTAAAGAAAATCCCAGGTATTTCAATCTCAGGACTTTCAGTGGAGAATGGGGCTTTTGTTTGCAGTGTTGCACATTTTTAATATTCTTTGTTGTGAAAATCTTACTGGGCGACTTATCGCTAAGAGTATTTTTCTTTTTACGTCCCAACAGACTATGAATAATAGATGAAAATATTAAATATTAAGTAATACCACAAAGAAAAACTCAACAAACCATAAAAAATGAATGGTAGACAAAAATTATGACTCAGTACAGCTTTTTAATGAAATGGCCAACCAAGAATTGACCTCTTTGCCACATAATATAACCTACTACTACTATTATAATATTCTGACAGATAACACATAAATCATTCATTCATGCATTTTCATCCTCTTGACTTGGGAAGCCATGTGCAGGTTTGGGCACATTTCAGAAACCCCAGAACTTATGCAGAAAACAGGCTCACCACAGAGTCAAGTCTTGTGTTCTCCAGATTATGAAGATTCCTCTATTAGCACTTTAACCGCCAAAGGCTTGTTCTGCAGCCACCGTCCCACAGCTGACCTGGGATTTCTGTTGCTGGTCCGCTTCAGTTAGAGCCCCAATGTCACGTTTACGGGTGACGATATATTGGAAGGCCTGTCCGATGTAGGCACCGTCTCCCAGCAATTTTTTGTCGTCCGTGTTCTCTTATTTTTCATAGAACTTTCATGCTGACACTAGAACCCAGGTCCGGTGATGTGTGGTGTTAAAGTTCTGACTGGCTTATCACTATGTGAGTACTGATCTGCATCAGAACCATTGATTGTTGATAGCTTCCATGTAGCAATGGTGGCTAAATATGTTAGTTTATGTAGTCAGAGACCATTTCTCTTAGACCATCTTCACAATCTGTGAATCATTTAGGTAGTGGCCTGCATGTACTATCCTACTTAAAGTTTAAAAGCTGAATCATGCATCCCAGGCTGAAACAGATAGATATGAAGCATAAAGTAATGCAGCATCACCCCTCCCCCATCTGTTGCTGGGAACTGACAGTCCCATACTGACAGTTTGGCCGAAAGAAGGTTTCTGATGTCATATTTGTAGGTTCTGAGTTGGGCCAAAGTGCAGACAGGAACTAAGGATAAGCATGGTGAAGGATTTAATAATACAACAGAAAACCTGCAGTTCTTGACAAGGGCAAACAGGACATGGATCACAGGCAGGGAAACAGTGTAAGGACCTGGAGAATCCAGCAAGGAACAATGAAAAACCAGGAGCTTAAATACGGAAGCAAGAACCTTCATACTGACCCATTCCTGATCCTGTCTCTATCTCTACTCTACAAAAGATGGACCTGGAGTTGCAGGGATTCCAGGAATATTAATTTATTTGTTTTTATTAATTTGAGGAAAACCTTTTCAGTAAACAGGACTGTATTCAGGAAAGAAGGAAAAAAAGGCTGCTTCAGAAACTAAACCTTTCAGATTTGAGAAGATTTTTGCATATTTATGAAATGTTCAAATTTAATCAGCAACAATGTACACCTCTATTTTTGTCCAGCAGAGGGGAGCCATGTCTTACCTGAGAGTTACATAAATCATGTGTAAAATTCTCCAATTCATCTTCTTTTACTTCTTCTTCCCTGTTCTGAAGTATGGCCTTCATCTCCACGCACATAGAAACATCCAACATGTCCATCTTTCTGTTTTTTTGGCTCCATATTTGGCTCCATATTTTCTGAGTTTCTTGACAACAAGAGGAACAGCATGGCTTCAATTTATGTCAGGATGTTAACTTTCTGTCTTTCTCAAATAAATTTATTAGCAACTGAGTTTCCACCTTATGGCTTTTTATCTGTTAAAAGTTGATCTATAATGTCGACAATGATAATGGTGATCTCAGCATATCTGGTTAATGCAACCAGCCTCATACTGTTGGCAGATCCTCATGTTGAAAGCTCAGGTGGACATATGTAAGTTTTACAGATCTGAATACAGTTTTTACCACTTATAGTAATAATAATTGTTGACAGACAAGCATACTAAATGCTGTAAGTCTCTTTAGCATGTTTATATGTAAGTTGGAGGCAGCTGTTTAAAGAAGAAAGCTAAATCTAATTAAAATGCTGCAGGTATGTAGAGATGACTACTGAGAAAAGCTTTTTTTTATAAAGACCGAGTCCAAAATTATTCAGTTGTGTTTTTCTGCTTCTTTAGAAAATATTTTTAAGACTGAAACTGAAAGAAAAAATGCATTCCTTTTGAATGTGTAATTATTTAAAGTGAAAATTTGCTGAGTGCTGTGATGTGTGTCTAAATCAAACAGCCTGCTGTTGCAGAGCAGCCTTTCTTTAAAACAGCATAAGTTATTTAGAATGCTACTTGGTGTACCGAATAATATCAGATCCTAGGATTACATTTAACCGATGGATGGTATAACTGTAAACTGTGAAACCCATTGCTGTAAACTTAACCACACTGACTTTACAATGTTTGGTGTAATTATCTTCTAATTGACTGGAGACATGAGATCAGGGTACTGTTGCTCTTCCAAGTTACAGCTAACCTTCAGTTATCTCACCGTTGAATCTAGAAAACGTAGCTAGACGTTCACTGCTGACTCAGAGACTCCAAGATCTCTGTAAGAGCCCAGGCTTCCTCTTTAAAAAGTCCAAACTTGTTGGGCCGTCCACTCCTGGAATGGTTGGAAACACCTCTGAATGTTTCTGTGAATATTCTTTCTCACTCTCAGTGATGATGATGGAATCTAAACAGACTGGGAATCGTCTCATAACTCTGGCAAAAATAATGAGCAGCAGTAATTCAGTTTCTAAGATAATTTTTGATGTTTTCTGGTATTATGTCAATAAGCTAGAGCTGCTATTTTTACAACCTTAGACCTCAATAGCAGCAGCTGTTGAGTCCAAATGGAGCTGGGAAATAGCAGTTTACCTCTGTCCCCTGTTTCGTTGTCCGATGAGCTAGCCCCTCCCTCCTACTTCCTTATGTCTAAGGGGATTGCTCAATCCAGCTCTCCATCCAACGGGTTCCGACTTCCCTAAACCTGAAAAGTCTTACTAAGCAGGTTCACTGAAAGTTCTGTTTAAGCTGGTGTCGGGAAATGACTCGCCTAGCCTCTGACAGCCTACATCCAGAAGTCTCGCCCTTCTTCAACCGGAGGTCTGGACGACTGAGTAGCCAACCGCAGTCATTCACAGTCCGACAGTCACTCCTGTTAACGGCTGCTCATTCCCTAATATTACAACTGGCTCTTGGTATATGGGCTAGGTTAGTTTTAGTGACTCGGCACGAGCCCCAAGGGCGTTGTTTTAACAAACTTGGCTAAGGCAACCTATAAAAACCTCCTAAAATTTCTTAGAACCAGGCAACAAGACTTTTTACCACCAATGAAAAACCAAAAATACGGTGACTCAAATAATTGAATGTCCACGATTTAACTAGAATTTTATATGCTTTCTTTAATTAGTAACACTTTTGCAGGGGTCAGTAACAGCTTAACTTCAGCAACACAACAAATTCAATAATAGAAATAAATCAATCACCTCAACCTGTCTTTCCCTGATGCTGAAACTAGTGAGTTTGGAGAAGCTTTGAAGACGGAGGCTCGTCCATGCACCCGATGGAGATGTTTCTTCGGGTAACAACGAGTGGTTTCTTGAGGGGAATACGACTTAATCTTCAGTTTTCTTCCTTTAAGTGGCAGGCACTGATGCTCCAGGCTTCGATGGTTAAACAGAAACTTTGTTGTCATATGTTTCAGGAAACAATAGCTTCCAGAGGCTGAAGAGTTCACTTCTGTTGTCTGGATATAAAGGCTGTAGATGAAATCAGATTCTTAATCTTAAGGCACAGTCCTTCTTGGGCACACAGGTTGATCCTCTTTTTAATGCAGTCGATCAGCTGGGCTGTGTCTCTGTTCCTTTTCCATCTGAGCTTCTTTTCTCCGTCCGATCTTGTTCACTGGTCTTCTGCGAGGAAGCATCCCAGTTCCTTCCTTCAGCTTTGTCCTTATAGTGCTTGATGCTTTTACCAGTCAGCTCCTTATTAGGCTTTCCAGTTATTGCTCAATCTATTCAGCTCAACTTCTTGGTTGTTGCACAATACTATAGTCATGGTCATTGTGACCTACTGGTTCCTGCTTTTCGGCCTTGGAGATGTCGGTAATAGCCACGCAGCTTGCAGCTTGCTGTAGTCGCATCCTCCCTTCCTCCCGTGTCCTTCTCTGTCAGCATACAGCTGGCTCTTTTCACTCTTAGTCATCCTGCACTTCTCTCCCTAATCTGCTCAGTCTTAAACTTTACACAGTATCACACATTCCATTCTCTGCTTTATACATTTACTTTAAGACACAGTTATAAAATCATCACTTCATTCTTTTTATTCATCCACCACTAATAAGCAACATTATATCTTTCATATATGGTTGATTGAGAATTTTAAACCTTAATGTTTTGTATTTATTATCAGTTCTCAATCATATTTCAATCATTTGTGTTCTAACTTGAAAATCAAAGATTACTCGTTTCATTTATTACTTGTAAAAGAATGGAAAATCATCATACATCATTTCTTTGGATACACTTGTTTACAGTTCTGCAAAAGATAAGACAGTTAATATTTATCTCCACACAGGCCTCTCCAGTGTTCTTAGTTCCAGAATATGAGAACATGGCTGTTTCACCCTCCACTGCTTCAACTGTATATTTTAATAATTTTTGCATGGATTACACAGAAATATATCTATTGTAATTTTTATGGATTTGACTGTGAGTACTTCATGAATGCTGCATGGATTACATGGAAAGATCTCACCTTATTTTGACACCTGGTTTACACGATTTTAAGGTGATGCCATTTGGACTAAAAATGCTCCTGTCTCCTAGGGCTGATGGAAGTAGTTCTAGGGGACCTCAGAGGAAAAATATTTGTTGTCTATTTGGATGACATCTTAATTTATTCCTCTACAACCGAGCAGCACATATCCGACGTCCTTGGCAAACATCTGACAGTGAAAATGAAAAGGCAGCAGTTTTTTCTGTACATCACTGGCTCACATTGTCTCTTCAGCTGTAGAAGAGGCAGATGCAGGGAAAATAAAGTTTGTCCGGTAGTGTTCTGTTCCACAGAACATAAAGGAGATACAACAATGTTGTTGGAATGATTTCTCTAGGAATGCCTGGATTTCCATTGCTTTCCGAGTTCATCTGGATTCCCCAGAGTCAAGCAGTTGTCAAGAGTCTCAAAAAGAAACCATTTAGATATTTTAGGTTGTGCTGGTTTCTTGGGTTACTAAAGCCAGGACAGGACTGGATTGGGAACCCTGAACAGGTCAGTCCCTCACAGGACAACACAGAGACACAACCATGAATGAACACACTCATCCCTAAGGAGAATTTAGGATAACCAGTTAACCTAACAGTCACGTTTTTCGACTGTTAGAGGAAGGTGGAGTACACAGAGAGAACCCTTGCATGAATGGGGAGAACATGCAAACTCCACAATTGGATTTGAACCCAAGAGCTTCTTGCTCCAAAACAACAGTGCTACCAACTGCACCACCATGGATGTCCTTCACATCAGAATATCTATCTTCTATATCCTCTGGGCCAAAAAACAACCAACAGAAACATTTTTTATAAAAAGAATAAAAACAGACTGAAGTCTAATGTTATCAAAGAGACTCTGAAGCATTTTTCTGTCTAAACAGAGTTTCTCTTTGATTTTAAATATTCAGCACAAAACTTGCATTACTGAATGTTCTGAATGCGTTTATATTTCATAACAGAAACACCAGAAGACCCACATGAACTCACTGAGTGCGGCTTTGTTCTCTGTTATTCTGTCCTAATGACACTTAATGAAGCATTTTGGAAGTAGCTCACTTTTTCCTTTGATATCATCAGAAACATTTCAGTTTATGTGTTTCACTTCTGTAAAATGTCACAATTTCAGTCTTCAGTCCCTGTTATTTTAATTTAACCGTCTGCCTGAATAAAGGAAAACATGATATGAAGAGCAACACTTTCCTATTGAAGTCCATCTCAGTATCATAGATTTCTCATAATTTTAATGTCAATATCAGGGCATTAAAAACTAATCTTGGTCATCTCACTCTTTAACTCAGGCTTTGCTATAAATATTCTAATAAAATTTATGAACATAATGATTGTGTTTTAGCTTCAAAAATGAAGGAATAAAATGACTGCGAAATGTAATTTTTGTTGTTTTTGTCACATTGTGGTATTTTCTTGTTTTATGCATACTGTCTGAGAAAATGCTGGTTGGGACCCTTCTGCTGTTTATGCTGCTTTGTAATCGTCCTTTTCATTCAGCTGTGCTGTTGCTGCATAGTGACCAGGAAAATAAGCTGCATCCCAAGAGAAATCAAAAGAGGTTATGCAGAGGATGCAGAAGAAAAAGAAAGCAACAAGGGAGCGCAGATAAGTCCAGACCACAGAGACAACAGGCGGGGAAATATGGAACGAGTCTCCCTAAGAGCGTCATGAACACATCAGTTTGCTGACTGTGACTGGATTTTACTAAGTGTGGTGATTAACAAAGATTTCACTGCAGGAATTACATTAGATCCAGTTGATACCAAAGCATCAAAAGCTTTACTGAAGAGTCAGTGTGAGACATGCACAGACAGATGTGGATATGTATTCACTTGGAATCATGAATAATGAACCTAGATAAAAATAAAAGGTTTTTACATTATGTCAAACCACAAACATTGGTGTATTTTACTGGGATTTTATCAAAATACTGCATACTTGTGAAATTGAAGGAAAGTTTCACATGGTTTTTTTAAACATGTTTCACCAATGAAATTTGCAGAAAGTGCATTTATTCCCACCCTGCTCAGATACTCCCATAATAAAACCCATGGCAACTGCGTTCAAAAGTCACCTAATCAGTAGAGTCCAGCCTTGTGTAATATTTTTTGACTCTGCTTTTCTTTTTTAAAAATATTTTTCTTTAATTAAAACTAGCATATGCACTTTTTTCCATCTTATAATGAAAACAAGTCATTATTCCCTTTTGTCTTTGAAGTCTTGCTCAAACATCAAGCCTCCACCAGTTCCTGTACCTAGAACCTAAATGATCACAGACTCAAGAAAGTGACATTTCTGATCATAAAACCTGCAGTAAGACCTGTTTGACAGCACCACCAAGCCTCTGCTTTGTTCTCGTTAGCTGTTGCTGTTGCCAGCTGGAAATAACACCCACACCACACTTAAAGCTGCCTCTGCTTTCTGCGGCATTGCTGTGCCACTGAGACTCTCATATCTCTTAATGCATTCCCCTAAATGCATGTGACCGCAGTTATTAAAGCTGATGTGTTTGGTTGTGCTGCTGCTGCTTTTTAACTGGAGGCTTCATTTAGGCTGGTATATCTTTGTATGGAACCCAGAACTTGCACTTTGTGCACATGAAGGAAAGACAATCTCGACCTGGTACCTCAGACATGAGATGAGAGGTGGAAGGAAATTATTAAACTATTTAGACAGAGGGAAATGTTTTAATGTTAACTGATAAAGTGAAGTAAATGAATGTATGCTGTGTGGGTGGCGGATAATCAGAAGAAACAGGTTCTGTTTCATTTGAGAAACAAAGGAGCCAAAGGAGACCTTTTGGATATTGCACCTCCTTATTTAACAGAGCTTGTTGTTCTGCTGTGAGGAATCTTGAAGGGCTTTTGATAACTCGTTTAAATGTGATAAACAGGTCAGTGCAGTACTCCAGTCTATCCAGTCTGTTAATCAGCAAAATCAAACCATATTTACCTTCTAGTGGCCTACTGGACTACTGCAACTCTCTTAATGCAGAGTTGGACAACTCCCTTCTAAGTCGCCTGCAGCTGCTCCAAAACTCTGCTGCCCGAATGCTGACGGGTAAAAAGCAACGTAAGAACATTAATCCCAAATTATCCTCCCTGTACTGGTTGCCTGTACGTTTTAGGATTGATTTTAAGACTTTGGTTTTTAAATGATTAAACAGTCAGGCATCTCCTTATCTAACAGAGCTTCTGCACAAGCACATTCCAAGGAGAAGTTTGAGGTCAGAACTTCTGCTGCTTTTACATGTGTCTAGGACTCGTCTTGTGACCCGAGGAGACAGAACCTTTTCTGTTGTTGCTCCCAAACTCTGGAACAATCTTGCTGTAAGGACGGCCGATACCTTTAATGCTTTTAAGTTCCTTTTCAAACCCTTCTTTTTAACTTGGCTTTAAATTCTAGTTGAGCAGAGATATCAGGCTGTTTTTAATTATTACTCTTTTATTTTCACTTACATACTGTTTTTATTATATTTAGCTGTTCCTTTCTCCTTGGTTATTTGTAGTTTTATTATTTTATTTATAAGTTATAAGTTTATTTATAAACTTATTTCTATTATTTCTGGCATCAGAGTACGCCTTGCTCTCTAGATGATTAACATCTACACTAATTCAGCCAGTCAACTGCGGTTATCTAACCACAGAAGCTGTAGGGTGTCAATAGATACTCAGCATACAATGTTCTCAAATCTAAATTATATGAAAAATTATTGGAAAAATTTACATTACAAAAATAACATGGCCGGGTCCCAACAACACAGTTTCACTCATTGAACAAAAGATATCAATAAATAAGTATTTTTAGCTGAGAAAGAAGCTAGGACTCCCTTTCCTCTAGTATTAATTATGTCCTTTTAAAGGGGAAGGAAATACACTTCTTTAGCCCTTAAATACATTTTGTAGTGTATTTGGAGTCTGATGGAGTGCTAAAAAGTTGAATTTAGTCTCTCCAGGTGCTGCAGAGATATTGCTATATTTTGTTTGGGTCATATTTTTCAGTTTGTTCAGTTTTCTCTATCATCTGTTACATTTTACCAACCCTTGTCACAGTATTAGCTGCTGAACAGCTAAACCAGGTCATGGGCTTCCAGCTGACCAATTCGCGCATCCGCCATTTTTATTTCTCTCTGCAATTTTGTAGTCCAAGCTTAAGTATGCCAAAGTTAGAAGTTGATAAGTCTAAATGTTCAGTGGGTGTACAATTCATTACACTGACCCCCAGTATCAGAACCTCTTCAAAGTGTTTGGCTACATTTTAGTTTCATGGAAATGTTCCCACATCATTGCGGAAATTCTTCATCTACATAAAGCTCTTCTTCATCCATCACCTCCAGTATCAAGAAGGATTTGCTGAAAGATTTCATCTGATTAAGGGGTCAGTTCCTTCTGTCTATGGAAACGACGGATGCAGCAAAGGAGTAAGCTGCAAATAAAGCTAAAATGACAACAAACTTTATTTTAGACATGAATTTATTGTGTTGATATGATGTCCTGGCCATTGTTCTGATAGCAGTAGCATCGGGTCTTCTGCTGATGTGCTGCATTTAGCTCCTGGAGGACAGAACCGTACTGCATGATTTTGTATAATTATTACATTAACAGGTTTCATTGTTTTTGCAGTTTTTGTCCTGTTTCTGCTAGATAATTGTATCTCTGTTATCCCATTTGGATAACCTATTTGGCCAAAAATGGCCAAACGGGTTAAAGTGCAGCGTTCTTTGACCTGGAGGGGGCGGGGTATGAAGGGCCTCAGCTGCATTTAAAGAGATGGCACCAAAACGAGTTGCTCTCAGACGTTCCTCAGAACAGGTAAAAGAGGAGCCTGTAGAGCTACAAGAACAAGGAGTTCAGACCAAAGCATTGAGCTTCCACTTTATATAGACCACAACTAAATGATTTTAAGCAACTCAAAAATTATATTGCTAAAAGATTAAAGAAGATTACAACAAAAAACCCAACAAATCTTAACCAGGTGGTCGGACTTGTCTGTAGACCTGATCGGCTGCAGCTTCCTGTTTCTGTGTGTTGCTGCTCAGTCAGTCAGGGTCTGTCTCTCCTCTCTTTAACTGTTTACTTTTCACAGGGAGAGAAATCTTAACTGATCAGAATATCACCTTCTGGAACCAGACCTTTTAGATTTATCAAGCACTGAGATATTCACTGCAAAAGAAAATGAAAAAGATGAAAACATCTTAGTTCATAATTTCTGTTTTTGTTGATTTATAAAATAAAATGTTTAGAATAATCCTTCCTAGTTCTTGTTATTATTCTTTATCAAATGCCCTGATCTGTGTGAAAATGTGACAGCCATTTTGAAATGCCACTTTGGATGTTATGCTTTTAAAATGCTGCTTCTACTTTTGAATTCATCTCCACAGACGCTGCATAATTCTCTTTCTCTTTGTTAGGAGGTAAACTGGGGAAAATCTTTCAGCGCCGAGCCTTCATTTGTCTGTAATAGTTATTAAATTTTGTAAGTTTTTGTCACCGAACAGAAGGCTTTGAAGTCGTCACAGTGGACTCTGTGTTTAATCTTCTTCAATGCGCTGCTGTCCATGCCTGTCACTTCTTGCTAACCATGACAATCAGTAGATATTGTAAGAATTTACCTGCATGGGAATGTTGGAGGAGGGGGGTTTGTGCACAGAGTGAGCTGGCAGCAAATCTCTCACGGAGGACTGTAAATCTGTCAGCTTGTGTTTGTTAAACAGCCAAGAGAAGCTGCTGGGAGATTTGCTTTGGTGTGTAGCTAAAAGCTCCACAGTGATAACATGTACAGTATTTATAAGATATGACAGGAGCAGCAAAGGCAACCTGGGGATTTAATTTTACAGAATTCTTCTATATAATGAATTTAATATTGATGATATTTTGGTTCATCTATTTTATCTATAAACTCTGCCACTAAAGGCAATCAGAAGTCATCTAATCAGGTGTTAACTCGAGTTGTGACATAAAATCAAATCAGACTTGAGTCACTTTAGACTTCACTTAATGAGCCCAGAAAAGACTTTGGACTTAACATGGACTTTAACATCGGTGACTCGTGACTTCACTTGGACTTGAACCCTTTGACTTAAAAAGACTTGATACCTCACATCAAACAAAAAGTGTGTTACAAAGAAAAAGCAGCAGACGTGTAACGATAGATTTTGTTACATGGTAACTATATCAGTATTTCCCTTATTCAAACAGTTTTCTTTATTATAGATCAGTTTGCTCATTGTTTTCTAAGTTTAATGGCTAATATTTTATGTAAAAAGAAACAGATTTTCAGATGATTTTGAAGATCCCTTCTTCTTGCTTATTGTTCTGTTATTACTCAGATGTAATTACATATTTGTGCAGATGATTGTTTAAGAATCAAAATTAAAAGTTTAAACTCAAGACCTTCATGCCTTTACGTAGGAGTTGACTTGAGACTTGGATGGAAAGACTTAAGATTTACTTGTGACTTGCAACACAATTACTTGATCCCACCCCTGCTAATTAGTAAACGTAGGCCACCTGTGTGTACCTCCTAAAAACGTCCTCCAGTGAGTTCTGGATGCACCCCAGGGTCTCTTTCCAGTAGGACATGGAAAAAAACCTGTAAGGTGAGACAGCCAGGTGCCATGCTAATTAGGTATCCTAATCACCTTTGGTGAATCAGTGGAGCAGCAGACTCTTCTCTGTGCTTCTTCTGAATAGCAGAACTCCTCAAAGTCTGACTGCGACTGAGCCCAGACGTTTCTGCTTCTTATAATCCAAAATTGTCCTCTAGAACTGATTTTTATAAAGCAGAGACTTGTAAATTGTGTTGTGAACAAACTTTTGTCGCATTCTTATTGTAATGAAGCTTAGCAAAAACATGCATACATAACCATGCAATAGGTAGTGGTGAGAAAAAATGTTTCCACCCTCATATATTTCTTCTGTCTTTGTTTTTTGTCACATTTAAATGTTTCAAATGAAACAAATTTTAATATCACAGAAAGATACTCTGGAGTAAAAATAAAAGGCATTTTTATATGATTATTTCACTTATTAATTTAAAAAAATTACATCATTTTTGAAACCATGAATTAACTACAATTAACCACATTTTGTATCCACTAATGAAGAAAACGTGGTACATACAACAATAAGAAAGAGACTGGGACAAGTGGCATGCGTGGGTTCCATGGCCAGAACCATTGCTGACCAAGCAGAACACAAAAACCCAGTCCCCTCTCTTTTTCCCAAAACCACATTCTTCAGTATTCCCCCCAATAGGGACAGATAAAAAGGCTTGGCTTTTAAACCCTTTTCCTTTTTTTGATAAAGCTTTGTTTAGAGTGGCCTTGGTTATCCTGAACTATCTCTTAAGTTCCTGCTGCTATAAAAGGCTTGGCTGCTGGAGGACATAATGACCACTTTTCACTCTCTCTGGCTACATTATCACACTACTTTTCCCCAATTTTGCAATATTTTGCTGTTTTTTTTCCAGCTTTTTTTAAATTTGTTCTCTCTCTTTTCTCTTCCTAGAAGCTACACCTTGGGCTGACCCCCTTGTGTCTACCTGTGACCCCCCTTTTCTGGAGAGTGACATTGTCCCCGACTTGCTGCTGGCAAACAACTTAATGCTCACCTTCTACAGATGATCCACATTTTGGCCCCCCTCTCTTTTTTGTTTTAAACCCCTTTTTCCTCTCCCCTAGATATAGGGGACCCTGACTGAGCTTTTACTGTAACTAATTATAATGTGCTTTCTTTTATCCTCTAAAAACTTGAAAAACTGGCTCCAGAGTTTTATCTGGTTTTTTCCCTTTCTACATGAAACGACTAAAAACTACACCATTAACATTTTACTCTTCCCCTTTCCCCATAGAAAATCTTCCCCGGGATCAGTGCTTTTTTGGTTTTCTTTTTTTGGGCCCCCCTTGCTCTGTTTTTTCTCTCTAAAACCCCCAGTCCCCCCGGGCCCCTTGGGAAAAATGGGGCCTTCTTACACTGAGCCTGGTTTTTTCTGGTTTTTGCTGGAGGTTTCTTCCCTGTTTAAAGGGGGGTTTTTTCCTCTTCCACTGTCGCCAAAAAACCCAATGCTCTTAATGAGGGATTGCTGCAAAGGCCAACGCCCTGACTGGGCCCCACTGTCCCTACATGCCCCCCTCATCCCGGGGGGAGTGAAAGCTGCAAGTCACTGACTGGATGCAAATCTGCTGGGTTTTTTCCTTAGACAGAAAAAAACTTTTTATCCAATTTTTTAAAAAAATAACTAAATCCTGACTGCACTGGGGGTTTCAATTTAATTTGGGAACCCCTAATTGGGAAATGTATGTAACTGACTTTTGTGAAGTGCCTTGAGACAATATGTTTTTTTTTTGTGAATTGGCGCTATATAAAAAAAACTGAATTTGAAATTGAATTGATAGATAAAATAAATGTGTAACTTTTTGGAAGGTGTGCATCCCTTACATCTGCTGTACAACCATTTCAGAAAAATAACATCAAACGAACAATCAAACCGGGTGGTGGCAGTGTTATGCTCTGGAGCTGCTAGCTGCTTCAAGACCTGGAAGAACTGCTAAATGATGAAACCATGGCTTTTGCTCTCTAGCAGAAGATGCTGAAGGAGAATGTTCGGCCATCAGTTTGTAACCTTAAGCTCAGGCTAATCAGGTTAACCAGCAGAAAAAAGATCCAAAGCACACCAGTCCAACTCTCATGGGCCAAAAACAAACAAAAAAAACAATTAGACAAAGGTTCTGAAGAGGCCTAATCAAAGTCGGAGCTTGTGTGCTTTGGAATAACCATTAAAACAATCACTCATACTGGAAAGAAATCCATTCTGACTGAATTAAAACTATTCTGCAAAGCAGAGAAGGTCCAAATTCATTCAGAGAGATGTTAAAGACTCAATACCAGTTTCACAGACACTTGATGGCAGCTGTTGCTGCAAAGGGAGTAACCACCAGTTATTAGGTTCAGGGGGTAATTACTTTTCAAAAGGCCAGGTTCGTTTGGATAGATGTCTGAAAGTAAAAATTAGTTTGATGATCTGAAACATTTAAGTATGGCAAAAAAGCAAAAACAGAAGAAATCTGTAAGGGGGCAAATACTTTTCACAACACCGTTTGTGTGTTTAAAGTATCTAACGCAATATTCACAAAGTAGGAATTACTAAATGGCCGCAAAAGCTTCCTGCAATCAGAGGATAAACCAATAAAGGCAATAATGAGATCAGTGTAACATGGAGTGTAGGAAAAACAAGTTGGTGTTATAATTACGGCGCCAACAGCAAACAGGAAAAGAGAGCAAAGAAATCACAATTAAAGGAAATCTGCAGAGAGAAAATGTGGATGTTCTAAAAAGAGCAGACAGAGAGAGAATGAGGGAGGATACTGAATAAACAGAAAACAGGCGGAGGAAAGAAGTTTTCCTGATGACCTCAACATTTCAAAACTCTTTGCAAGCAAACCAGAACTACAGGGTCAGAAGAAAGATGAGCTGAATGAAAAGAATAATAAAAAAAAACCTAAAAGAGGAGCTGAAGGAGGCTGCTGAGCAAATAGAGTAGTTACAGAAAAGCTCGCCTCAGTCTGAGCAGCAAGAAAGGAAGGAGAACTGTGGAGGGGGAAGGAAACGAGGAAGGTCTGTGATGGTGGGGCCAGAGATGAAGGAGAAGACAGCTGGATGAAGGCGATCCATCCCAACACAGTCATAAAGACAGATGAAAAGAACCTTTGAAGACAAGTAAAGGGGAAGGACGGAGGAATGCTAACCAGGGGAAATGTTTGAGGAGATCTTTAAATGTTTTTTATCCAACAAGCAGACCAAACGAAGATCACCATTAAAAACAATGGTTAATAAAGGCATATTTTCATGCAGCGGTTTTAACAATTACAAATAATACATAAAATTATACATGCAAATACTAATGAGTCCTATGAAGAAAATAGCGTCTGTAACATCTGATTTTCACCCTTCCATTCTGTCCGCAGAAGACGTCCAAAAACCGACTCAGTGGCAGTTTTTAAAATAGAACTAATGACATCCCTTTTTAACATTTCTTGCTTTTGCTGATTCTTGACAACCTCTGACAGACATTTGTCAGACATCTCGGAGGATAAAAGCCAGTACATTTCTTTCTGATTAAGTTTTGAAGGAGTACAAAGAAGTGCTGTCAGGAAAAACTGACATGGCATTTAAGTTCTCTTCCAGACAGAGAGAGGTGAAACTAGATGGATGCTTTTATCAAGATCTACCAGTGCAGCTTAAAGATATAATTAATACAGAGCCTTGCACAGGAAGGACCGTTAAACGTTCCCACATTTATTCACGTTCCAACCACAAACTGTGATTTATTTGTTGGGGTTTTATGTGACAGACTAACACAAAGTAGTGCATACATTCCAGTAGGCATAGGAAATAAAAGGAAACTGATGCAGTGCTATTTTCCATTGAAACTCATTATTGTAATGAGGTCCTCAAGGTGAGAAAAGCTGCTACCTGTCTGATCTCTTGATTCAATAAACACAAAAGCTAATTTAATCCCAGCGATAAAAATAAATTAAATTCCACACCTCCAATCAAATTGTAAAGCCTTGATGCAGAAATTAAAAAGCACCTTCACAAGAAAAGTACGTTCGATTACACAAATTATAGCTGTCCTTCAGTATCTGTAGGTACCAGTTGCATGCTTTGTTTCTATCACCTCCTACGTGTAAAGTTGAAACATTTTCATAATAAGATTATTTGTCCAGCACTGAAAGTGATTTAACAGCTGCAGCCTCCACTGTCAGTCAAAACTGTGTGCTTGGCCACAAACACTAGATGGCACCAGTGCATCAGAGTCATATCACATGATCCCTAACTACAACAAACAGACGTGTTTAACCAAACGTGAAAATTCTGCTTTGCATCAGCCATCTTCAGTCATACATGTATATTGCATATCACACTGCAAAGCAAAGAGGGGCTTAAATGTGTAGCACTAATAGACTAAAAACGAAAATGGGAAATGAACTCAAGCTTTCAGGTTAAATACAATCATAGATTTACTATTGGGTTGTCAAATCAACACACTAACATTTTGTCAGTGACCAGAGAGCAGAGTGGAAGGTTACAGATTGGCAGGAACCCTGACCACCCACTGATCTGGAACAGATTGAATTAGAAACCCCATCAGTTGGAGACTCTGACACTTCCTAAGCACCATGCTGTGACACTGGATTGGATCACCCTCAAAGGAAATCATCTTCCAAAGTCTGTATTAACACCATCTTGCTCCCCTGCCAGGTTAGGCCAACGTGCTCCACTTGTCCTGTGCTAGGGTTACAACAGGCACAGATGGCAGCAGGTATCTTTAAAATGACGGCTACAGTGCAACCCTCCGAAGGTGGCCTTTTGATTAATTGGACCTGAGGATAAGCAGCCAAGCCAGCGACTGATACTAAGTGCAGGTGCCATATGGAGGTAAAGAGCCTTCACTCTTTCTGGAGACTCCCTTGGAGATCTACCTGAGAGAAAAAGGCTAACAAGATTCACAGCATTTGGACAATCCTACTCTGCAGAAAAGGGGGTTCCTGTGTAGTTGTGAAAAGTATGGGAAGTTTGGAAAAAAGAAAATTAGGTATGGAAAAAAATGAAAGCATGCATTTCCTTAGGATTGGTTAGAATTGCCGTTAAACGGCTTGACTTGGGCCAAATGTTTTAGGTTTCCTTCCAAAAGCTTTTCACAATAATTTGCTGGAATTTTAACCCATTCATCTTGAAAGAACTGGTGTAACTGGGTCAGATTTGTAGGCTGCCTTTCTCACACACATCTTAGGCCATTGTAACTAATTTGGTGATGTGCTGAGGGACTTTGTCCATTTGGAAGACCCATTTGCCCCCAAGCTTTAACATCCTGACTGATGTCTTGAGATGTTGCTTCAATATTTCTACATTATGTTCTTTTCTCCTGATGCTATCTATTTTGTAAAGTGCACCGGGCACTCCTGCAGTATAAAACACCTCCAGTAATGATGCTGCCACCCCCGTACTTTTATATTAGTACAGGACATGTTTTACTGTTGATAATGACACTCTCACCAGCTTCAGCAGCATTTTCACAAGGTCCCCAGCTTTTGTTCTGTGGTTGATTCAGACATTTCACACCAGAACCTATTCATCTCTGGGACACAGAACCCGTCTCCTTCCTAAACAGTATGACTGCTGGATATTTCCATGCTGTTTTTACTTGTATATAATTGTTTGAACAGATAAATATGACACTTTCAGACATCTGGACATTGGACCTAAGGATGATCCAGACTGGTGGAGGTCCATAATTCTCTTCCTGATAGCTTGGCGGATTGGAGGCACTGATTCTCATCCCGGCCGCTTCACACTTGGCTGCGAACTGCTCCAGTGAGAGCTGTAGATCACGAGCTGATGCAGCCAATAGGACCACATAATCCTTAAAAAGCAGAGATGCAATCCTACGCCCATCAAAATGGATCCCCTGAACACCTTCTCCAAATCCACAAAGCACATGTAGACTGGTTGGGCGAACTCCCATGCACCCTCCAGGACCCTGCTGAGGGTGTAGAGCTGGTCCAGTGTTCCACGGCCAGGACAAAAACCACACTGCTATTCCTGAATCCGAGGTTCAACTAAACAACGGACCCTCCTCTCCAGAACCCCTGAATAGACCTTACCAGGGAGGCTTAAGAGTGTGACTCCCCTATAGTTGGAACACACTCTACGGTGCCCCTTTTGAATAGGGGGGCGAATCTCATCCACCCCCGGGGCCTTACCACCGAGGAGCTTTTTAATCACCTTGGTGACCTCAGCACTAGATTGGAGAGCCCGCCCCAAGGTCCCCAGGCTCCGTTTCCTCAGTGGAAGACGTGCCGGTGGGATTGAGGAGGTCTTCGAAGTACTCTGCCCACTGCCCACAATGTCCCGAGTTGAGGTCAGCAGCACGTCCTCCCCACTGTAAACAGTGTTGGTGGTGTACCTCCCAGAGCACATATGGACACCCTTATGCTTGAACATGGTGTTAGTTATGGACAATCCATGATGAGCACAGAAGTCCAATAACAAAACACCACTCGGGTTCAGAACCTGAGGCCCATTCCTGCCAACCACACCCCTCCAGGTCTCACTGTCATTGCCAACGTGAGCGTTGAAGTCCCCCAGCAGAACAAGGTTCTGTTTAAGTTTAGTCTGTTTAATTTAAGACATCGTGGAATAAATGTTGTATGTCTTTTTTACATCATATGTAAACAACTGTTTTCAGCATTAACTGAATCTAGTTGCTAAGAAATAGTGGAATAGCCTTTTACCACAAATGAAGCCCACTTTGCTCCTGTGTTGCTCTGATTGGTTGGAACATATGGATAAAATCTTTCCAAGGTTAATGTTTCAGACTCAAATGTCCAAAATGGTATAAAAACTGCAGAAAAAGTGTAATAATTAGTGGCTGAAATTTTAAAATAAAAAAGAACTGTGTAGGAACCCTCAGGAATAGGCCTCCTTTGTAATTAATTTGTTCTCTATAATCCAAATTTCTGAATATAAACGTATATAAATGCTACTTTCTCTGTTCAGTGAAGCTTAGTATGGTCAAAATGGTTGCTGCAACAGTAAATGTCTTCTAGCCCTGCATTCAGTTTCAATCCTCTGTCTACAAGGCAAACCCTGCATTCTGTAAACAGGTCATGATTTGCTTATTTGTCTTAAGGTGGTGTTTGCTAACTGAGATGCTGAGGTGAAAGGCTTGCAGCCAAACACAACGACTGTGTGAGGGCAATTGTATTCTATATGCATGCATCCACTTTACATGCTTCCACCTCCAGTTTTTCAGGCAGATCCAAGCATATACACAGAGACACACACGGAGGGCATGTTCAATGTGTGAAAATAAAGAGACCACACAAAGACGGCTTGGCTTCTCCCTTGAGAAGCAGAAAGTCTGTATCACTACAGAAAACATCACTAACTGGCTTTTGTTTGAAATATTTTCAAGTTTTGAACCTTTTTTTATTTTCCATAATGATTTATCTGCACGATACTACTGCTGGGGTGCTGGTGTGTGCATGTTTGAACACGTGTTTATGAGTGTCTCGTGCATGGATGGCGTGCAGGCATTTACAGCTTGGATATCATGAGAATACATCGGTCTCTGAAGCTCAGTGAGTGCATGAAGCCGAAGCAGTCACTTATGATTATGCTTATCACCGCTGTACGAAGCCCAGGACACAGGAGAGAAAAGACGATGAGAGAAGAAAGAGGGAGAGAGTGGGAAGGAGAGAATATGTGCAGTTAAGAGAGTTGTAAAATTTTACAGTCAGAATGTGATTCCTCTTTATGAAGAGCTGCACTTGAATAGATGTGAGCCTTGCAGAGAAGATAAGGCAAATACTGAATGGTGTAGCCGACAAAATAGAAGTGCACCTGCTCCATGTTGAACCTGCGTACCTTTCAGGACATGCTCCAGGTTGAACGTTTAAACTGACAGAGCTTTCAAGAGAACAGTTATTGCAGCCAAGAGATCTGGACAGCTGCCTTTTTGGTGCACACACAGAGATGCCTCAAGGCAGGTTTATGCAAAGTGGTTATGAGATCATTTTTCGTTAATTCTACATTTATTCTTCTGTAGGTGATGTCGAGGTCTCTGTCTTCCCTTGGGTGTTTTTTTCATCTGTGAACCTCATGCTTCTTTCAAATTATTTTCAAGCCATAATTCATTTTCAAGAGATATGCTGGCAGCAGAAGAACTCTCCTCTATGTGGTCTTCATTATACATGGGGATTTTCATGTGAAAAATATGGAGGAAGGAAACGTGTAGGCGAAGAGTCCAGGGAATCAAGAATATCCATAAAGAACCTAGTGTTACACTTTTCATCTTTGAACCCTTCTCTTTTATCTTTAACCTGAAAAGGCCTTATCCTATTATGGGTTTCTTTGATTTTTTTTTTTACAAACTTGACACATTAATTGCCTTCTCATTATATTTGAAAAAGCAAAATCTCTGTGATTAACACAGAAATAGAAACAGCTTTCAAACTCCTAATAACCTTCTCTCAGACTCTGCTGAGGAGCTGAATCATTGAGAACCTGGTTTCTGCTAGCATCATTTCTATTTTCTGCATTTTAATAGAAGTGTATATTAATTTTTTCATTCAAATGGATTAATTTCTTCCTTCACATGTCAAACATTCAATTCGGTTAATATAACTGTATGAATCATAAGTAAAAAGAAGAAAACAGGGGGAAATAAATTGTAATGATCATGAAATACAGTCATGTGAAAATCAACCTGAATATATATTAAAATAATGCAAATGATAATAACTAAATAAGACCTCAGTAAATATTCTGTAAATTATAATAAAAAAAACAATAGCGAGTAATAATTTAGACTATGCACACATATACTCCTAATTAAAATGGCTAATATTCTACATTGGTGTATCAGATCAGGTGCACATGATAAAAACATAATTCATCAGCAAGATGAAGAAGGTTTGCCTTTTTAAACAATAAATGTACCTCCCCATTTGCTACTAACCCAGCAATGCCGGGTCCACCAATACCAAAGCGATTGTTTAGCCCTGAAGTGCAGCCCCACAAAGAAGTTCTCCAAAAATCCTATAACATGTTCACTCAAATATAAACCATTACAATCAGCCTGATGATATTGAAAAGTTTGCACACTCTAGTACCAATCAGAAAATAAGAAGCAACAAGTTTAATCTTTCCCTTAGTGGGTGTGTGGGCGAACCTTTTTGCCCTATCTAATAAAACCATAGACGGCCAACATAAGTTAAAAGCCAGAAGAAAGAAATTGTAATAAGACAAAGACCATGTAACTTCTGGAATACTGTTCGGTTCGGACAGATGGAGATTCTCTAACATCCAAAATATGTGAATGGATATTAATGAGAGGAAATGCTGTTTTATACCAATACAGCCTCCAGCAGTCTGTAAAGACCCTGAGTGTGAGGCAATAACTTTCTTTGACTTGATTAGTCATAGATTTGTAGATGTTGATTATTATGTAGTGTACTGATCATTTTCTAACTCCCTCAGCGTAAACACCATTTTATTGAATTCCTTTGTATGTCATGCGCAAAACATCAATTCATTTTCTAGATATTAGTTTTTAACGAAGTCATCTATTTTCATGATGTGAAATTGTACCATTTGATAGTTTTTTTCTACAAACAGGACTGATACTTTAATTGGATGGATCCCATTGGATTTTTTTGTATTGATGAGCAGAGTATGCCGGTAGATTGTATCACCATTACAGTTGGCAGCTAACTGAGTTTAACACATTCAAATAGATTTGTTATAAGTTTAGAGTGTTTTTGAATGTCTGAAAACACATTGATCTGCTATCAAAATGTAGATCAAAACTTTATAAAAGTACAAAATGATTCCATGAAAAATGTAGAATAATGTTAAGTAATTTTTACGCGATTTGTTGGTAGGCACAATAGAAACAGCCCTTTACATAAGTGTACAATTATGGCTGTACAAAAAAGGGTAAACAAAGCAAAAGTGTAGTTGTCGCTTAATTGATAGTCCCATGATTGACTATGATTACAGCAGGTTACAGACTAGCTCACACAGACACCTTTGGATTACGCATGGGGGAGTTAAATGTTGGTGTGCTGCAGCAATAACAAACAGATATAGACATTTATAGCAACCCCATCTGTTCCTGTTCATACTTTAGCATTCAACCAATCAAAGCGGTCACACTGCAGGTGTCAAACACAGCTGCAAACAGAAGGTCACAGGACAGACTGAAGACAAATGTCTGACAAAGCTCTGATATTATGCTCATAAAATGTCAAAAAGGTCAGATATTAAATCTCAGAAAATGCCATCATGTCCAAGACAGCCTGTGAGGTCTATTTCACTCAATAAATTTAAATTTTGATTTACACCTTTTAGATCAAACACAATGCTTTAAACATGATATCAGTCCAATTGTTTTGTAGATTTTAAAGAGAATTTTGCATGGTTTAATTTTAGGCCCTTTTTCACTTCCATTGTAATCGTTAGTATTAATAAGAATAATAAAGAACATTTTTTCTTTATGCAGATGACACCATAATTTACTCAGCTCTAATCTGAGGCAGGCTGTTGACAGACTTTGAAGGGTATTTGTACCCTTAGGGCCTTACTACTGAGCATTCAGTAGAATTATTAAGGTTAGAGCAGGCATTTATTTGTGTCTTTATTTATCAGCCTACCTACCTACCTACCTACCTACCTACCTACCTACCTACCTACCTACCTTTTCAACACAGTATACAGTGAAGAAGCTCCTAGTTTAGTTAGAACAATGTACTACTGTTTACAAATAATTCAAATGACACTAATTGTATATTTTTATGTGTAGATATTATCAGATTTTCAGAATTTGTCCTCTCAAGTAAGTAAAAAGCGCATCGTATCATTATGATGTTTGTGGTTTTCTCCATGTTGTTTTTTACCCGTTCGTATTTTTGAAGCTGTAATTATCTACTTCCCTTGAGGTAAAATAAGTTTATCTTACTTGTGAGGCTCTTGTTCAGGCAAAGTGACTCACTGCTCTGTGTCAACAACTGCGTTGATGTATTCTGAGATCCAACAATGCTAATGGCGTTGTTATCAACTCTGCTAATGACATGAGATCATGTTTGTTCAGTACTTGGAGAAATTATTGTGCGTAATTCACAACCTTCTTTCAGATCATTGGTTTAAATCAAATGAGATTGAGATGTGCACAATTCATTTTGCTCAAAGTGAAAGAAAATTATAATATTTAATGAATGAAACTTGATGATATGGAAGATATGCTTTGAAAAAAGGAATAAAATAACCCAAATAAGGAGTTGTTTTTTTCTTATTTCTAATTTGATTTTATTCTTTTGGAGGGGTTTCTAAATTATACATCAAAGAACGAAAACTTAAGTAAATACGAGGTGCATTTAAAATTTATATATCATGCATTACTGTAAGTTCAAAGCAAATTGAGTTTTTCTCTTTGAAAAAATGCAAATTAAGAATGATAAATGCACGCACTTTTATATGTGTAGAAATCAGGATATTTTAATGTATTTATTCATGGCCACTGTGAGTTTCAGATGGTATGATATATATGAGTCAAAATGCAACGTTTTTGTTTTTGGGCATGAGCTTGATTGAAGGAGGTTTATGGCCGAATATGTTTGCAGCAGCATGTTAAAACCAGTCCATGCCTCATCTAAGTCTCCATTAGCCAGTCTGGATTGCACCTGATGTTAGTCTTGTTGCTCCTCTCATGGCAGCTTCCCTATGACTGAACTGCAAATCAAAGCATGCACTCAGTATTAATCATTGGATGAATATATTCACTCACAAATTTCGAGATGACAGAATCCTTTGAGGAACTAGGAACCATTTCTAAGCAACGGAAACTTTCAATAAACTCAGAATGACACCATTTATCTTCCCATGAGCACATTATTTCACACGTGTTATCATTATTCTATATTATAACAATAAAATAACAACCAAAAATGGTCCAAATAGAGATGACCAAAACACAAAGACCGACTGATCAAAACAATTTGTGTACATACTGTACATGACTTGTTGTCAGTTATATTAATATTAATAACAGCTTATTTTAGTTTTACATTACCTACATTTTCATACCTTTGGTGGTAGTTATGATGATCTTCTTCTTCTCATTTTTCTTCAAACAGTCAATTGCATACCTTCCATTTCAAAAACTCAGCTGCAAAGTTCTGTTTATTTTCTATCCAAGGAAACCCAGGAAACAACCTATTGGCTGATGTTTTCATACAGCATGTGGCAAGAGCGGAGATTATTATTATTATTGTTGTTCTGCATGTCATGATCTCTAATGGGACACAGTAGAAGGGAGAAACCTGAAGGATAAACTCTATGCTAAAATTATTGAGAGATTATGGAAACCACGTCATGCTCGCGATGGTCACTCTGAGTTGTTGTAGTTATTGTGCACCAGTATGCCTTAACTACTCAGCAACATTAAAGGAGCATAAAGAACGCAACTGACTTATATGTAAAGTTTTCTCGTTCTGACCAAAAGCAATAATAAAATCCTAGTGTGTTAATGTCAACCACTTTGAAGCAAAAATCTGTGCTGGATATGATAACTATAGATCATTCAGGCTCCCTTTGTTGGGGTTTTCTGCTGCTACATCTATCCTCTATTAATATGACAGAGGTTTCATGAGAGAGTCAGACTCTTATCAGCTCTTCGTTATGTGTTATATGTTGTATGATAAGTTCAAAAATTTGAGACCTAATCATAAAATTGCAAAGATCCAAAAGGAAGCTTTTATTCCTGTATAATGCTCTAATGCTTATCTCAGAGTGTGCCAACAGATCCAGTCTCCTGCTGTCTGATTCACCATTTTCAATTCTCCCACTGTGATAAATGGAGATACAAGGAAAGCTATTCTGCTCCGACTCCAATGTGTCACAATGTCGAGACTTCGAGTGCTGGTTCTTCTGACAGGATAGAAAGAGTTCCCTGGATTGCATCCACTTGTGTCACAATAACATGCAGTACAGCATGAAATAACAAAACTAATATGTCAACAAGAAGAGGCCCCAAAAATGATGAGGGGGGAAAACAGGGAGGAACTACAAAGCTAGAAAGTCCCCCAAATTTAAAAGTTTTCTTGGTTTTTTCTAAAAAAAAACAAGTCGGGGCCAGTATGGGGTTTCTGTTTTTCCCCTTTCGGTTTTTTTTAACCCCTGCAATAAAAAGGGTTCCCCCAATTTATTTTAAATTTTTCATTTCCCCATGTTTTAAGCCCAATGAGAAATTTTCATTTTTAGTTGGTATTTTATTGGACAGAAACCCAAAAAAAATTTAAATGCTTAAAATGGGGGGGTGGTTTCAACATTTTTGTGCCTTTATTTTGATAGTTTAGATAGTTTAGTTATCCCATTAGGTAACAGTGTCCAGTGTTTAAAGGGGACATCATGCTTTTTAAAAACCCCTTTCCTTTTTCCCATTTAAAACATTTCAGATGTGGTTGTATAAAGGGGGAACTGAAAAGCTTTTGGTTTGAAATTGTCGTTATTGAGCTCCCAGGTGTTATTTTTCTCATTTTTTAAGACCCTTTTGACCGTTCCGTTTTTCTTCGTTCTATTTAAATTAAAAAAAATGGGCAATTCACCCCGCCCCCCTCCAGGTGCGGAGCCTTCCCCCCCCAAACCTGTTCGGCCAAATTCCCTAAACCCGGGGGCTTTAGGCCCCCCAGAATAAAACAAGATTTTACCAAATTTCTTTACTTTGGGCCCTCGATAGGTATCAACAAAATGTCTAAAAAAACAAGAATATATAACCCAAAAACATTGCATCAAAAAATTTCTATGTTTTCTGGAAGGGATGAGAACAAAAAAGCACTAAAATTTAAAAAGTGTGGGTTTTTAAAAAATTTTCAAAACCCCAAAAAAACAACAGGGGGGATGGTTATTAACAGGCTTTTGCTGAGTTGCAATCATCAAAATCAGGTATGTTAAAGCAGGGAGACGTCAGGACCTCGGGAGGATTGACTTTGAACACCCCTGCCCTAGTAGGCTGCATGAAAAATATAAATCCTCAACAATAGCTGAGAAAAGTTAAGGAATTCACAGTAGTAACAAAAGCTGTAATCCCATTACTAACAATACTGACAATATTTTTACACAAACTACATTAAGATATCTTTTAAAATGTTAATGCTACCACAAATTGAATGAACACAACTTTTAAAAAAGACTCCAACAAAGTTAATGAGTTTGCTAACGCTTTGATTGCAAAACTGTGTTTATTTTGTTATTCAAAACTCACAATATGGTGATGTGAGCGCACAGTGTTAACATTAACAGGAGGCACGAAGCTGTGATATCAGAACGACAGCCAGTGAGGTCTATCAACACCTCAACAATCAAGCTTGCTGTCATTTTACCGTTATCTGCAGCTTACCTCTTTGCTCTGTCCTCCGCTTCCATAGACAGAAGGAACTGACCCCTCAGACAGACGGAGTCTTACGGCTAATCCTCCTTCATACTGGCCGAGGTTGCTAAAACTCTCCTCCCTGAAGTGCTTTGCGCAAACAAAGAGGACTTTCCCCACTGATGTTGGCACGTTGAAAAATTTATTTTAATCAGGCACAAAGAGGTTCTGATCCTGAGGGACGGTGTAATGACTGGTGTGGGTTAATACACCCGACAACATTTAGATTTTTCCGCTTGCTGCTTCAGCATCCTTCAACTTGAACTACACGAATACTGCACGAAAAAATGGCGGATTCACTGGATTGGTTAGCTGGAAGTTCATGACCATCTTTAGAAGTTACACAGAAAATACTGTGACGTAATAGAGAACGAAACGTAACAGAAAATGGAAAAATCTGAACAGACTGATCAAATATGACCCAAACAGCAACTAAATATATCATCAAAGGATCTGAAGTGACTAAATTCCAATTTTCTAGACTTTCAGAGACTCCCAATACACAAAAAATTTGTTTAAGAGCTAAAAAGTGGATTTTCCATTATATGTCCCCTTTAATATAAGAGCAGCTGTTGCTGATTCTGACCTCAGAGGCTTGTTTGAGAACATTAAAGAACAAACAACATCATGAAGACCAAGGAACACAGCAAACAGTGATTCTCCTTCTCACATATAAAGCCCTTAGCCCTCAGAGATCTGATTGGTCCATATGTTCCTAACAGAGCACTTTGTTCTCAGACTGCAGGTTTACTGGTGGTTCCTAGAGTCTCTAGAAGTAGAATGGGAGGCAGATCCTTTAGTTATCAGGCTCCTCTCCTGTGGAACCAGCTCCCAGTTTTAGTCCGTGAGGCGGACACCCTGTCTACTTTTAAGGTTTTTAAGTCCAGAACCTTTTAGAGAATGCATCTAAAGAAAATGTTGGTGGCCAGGGAAGTAACAGAATCTCATTCAATGTAACAGTGTCTCCTTTGGCCTTATTCCCATCACTTTTTACAATAATATAAATGGTCAGTCAGTCAGTCATTTTCTACTGCTTCTTCCATAGTGGGAAGCAGGGAAGCTGGTGCCTATCTCCAGCAGTCTATGGGCGGGAGGCGGGGTACACCCTGGACAGGTCGCCAGTCCATCGCAGGGCACCACACAAACTACCATGCACACACTCATTCACACACCTAAGGGCAATTTATAGAGACCAATTAACCTAACAGGCATGTCTTTGGACAGTGGGAGGAAGCCGGAGTACCCAGTGAGAACCCACGCATGCACGGGGAGAACATGCAAACTCCATGCAGAAAAACCCCTAGCCGGTAATCGAACCCAGGACCTTCTTGCGGCAAGGCAACAGTGCTATCAAATGCACCACTGCGCAGCCCCAATATAAATGGTTAGAAACAGTAATTATTGAGGAGTATACAGAAGCAACTTAAACTCTTTGGCTTTTATCAAGATTTGTTTATTCTTTGTTCATGTTTTTTCTTCTTCTGGTTTATTCTTAGACTGCTCCAGGGTTTGTTTCCATTATTTCTGCCTTCTGTTTCAGAAAGATTGTATTTAACTATCATCATGCTTCCCCTCTATGTACTTGTTTTTTCTTTAGTATGCATATGTTCTTTGGTTTTCAGTTACCCTTTGTTGGGCTTTTGTCTCAGTTTTGTTTTATGTTGCTCTTTTTATGCCTGGCGGGTTTTATATGCAATGTTTTGTTCTAATACCAGTTTAGATTTCAGACAAAGCAGCTCATCTAAGCCTGCCTCCTCTTGGGAATGGTCTCCACTTGGATTCTTTTCTCAACTTCATTTAGTGATATAACAAATATCAAGGAAGTACGTCAGGAAAATGCACCACCCAGAGACGAACCTCTAAGTGAATGTGTCAGGAGACAGAAACCCAATGAGGACATTGAGGAAACATCATGGAAGGATATCCTGTGCATGGCTTGTAGTTCTGCAAAATGAGGGAAAGCACAGAGGGACTGATCATCAAAGCATGCAAACAGCTGCTGAGCAAGAGAGCATCAGAAGCTTGGGTTTACTGGACAAGACAGGATCCCAGGTTAAGACTGCACAAGCAAGCCTCTGAGACTGCTAAGCACATAATGGCAATGGAAGGGTAGTCAGATCCTTCAGTTTTCAGGCTCCTCTCCTGTGGAACCAGCTCCCAGTTTTAGTCAATGTAGCAGACACCCTGTCTACTTTTAAGGCTGGGCTTAAAACTTTCCTTTTTTATAGAGCTTATAGATAGAGTGGCTTAAGTTATCCTGAGCTATCTCTGTAGTTATGCTGCTATAGGCTTAGGCTGCTGGAGGACATAATGACCACTTTCACTCTCTCTTCTACATTCTTATACAACTCTCCAACTTTGCGTTATTTGCTATTATTTCAGCTTTTAACTCTGTTCTATGTCTGTTTTTTCTCTTTCTAGAAGCTACACCTGGTCTGGCTCTGTGTTTAACTGTGGCACCTTCCAGGAGGGGGACATCGGGTGAGCTGCTGCTGCCAACAACTTAATGCTCACCTTCTGCAGATCAGATGATCCACTTGGCCCTGTCTTTCAGTGTTTAACCCTGACTCTCCTAGACGTAGCTGCTGGCTGAGCTTCTACTGTGACTAACTCTATGTGCTCTCTTTCATCCTCTAGACTTGAAAACTGGCTCAGAGTTTGTCTGCTTAGCTGTCTTTCTCTCCTAGATGAAATCTCTAAAGGAGCTATAACCATCAATGTTTCACTTTTCCTTCCCATAGAAAGGACTCCTGGATCAGTGCTTCTTTGTTCTCTTTGTGTCTCTGCTCTGTTCTCTCAAATCCCCAGTCGGTTGTAGCAGATGGCCGCTCACACTGAGCCTGGTTCTGGTTCTGCTGGAGGTTTCTTCCTGTTAAAAGGGAGTTTTCCTCTCCACTGTCGCTTCATGCATGCTCAGTATGAGGGATTGCTGCAAAGTCAATGCCAGCGACTGTCCACTGTCTCTAGATAGATAGAAAATATGACCCAGTTTGAATAATAAACTGAATCTGACTATTTGATAGTTAGGATTAGTTGGAATGTTTGAACTTGGCTTGAAATCTGTATGATTTGATTGACCTCACTTTGTAAAGCACCCTGAGATGACATGTGCTATATAAATAAAACTGAATTGAATTGAAAAATAGCAGGGTGCAACATGAAGGCAGTACAAACACACCCCAAAACACACACACACACCCACACACACACACACCACCTTTTGTTTTGCTATATGTAGTGAGGACCATGTGTTGACTCCCTTTGACTTCCATTGATTTTCAGTTTTTTTCAACCCTTTCTATGCCCTAACCCGACAATAACCTAAACCTAACCATTACCAGTGCATGCCAACCCCTAACCTTAACCAAACTCAATTCACACCTTTTTTCTTAAACCAAAAACCGTTAGAAAATAGGTCGTGGGGACCAGCAAAATGTCCTCATTTTTTGTTCCCAAACGGTCCTCAATTTTGATGGTGAAATCGGGAAAATGGTTCTCACTGTGATGCCAAGACAGGAACACACACCACACACACACACACACATACACACACAGAGTCTGTATAATGTAGCTACAAAATCATTGTCACATAGCTTTTGCTGTAGGTTCTACCCTGGTTGAGCTAAGAACCATCATCCAAGCTGAAGTAAAATATGTAGCTAGGTTTAGAAACCAAAAAAAGGGCACCTTAGATTTTTTTGAAGTGAATCTATGTGAAGTTATCATCAGTTATAATTTCCTTACCTGAATCAGACAGTTGCCTTTTTGCCGTGACCTTGTAGAAAAGTAAATCAATCCTCAGTGTGTAAAATTATGACAGGTAGTCAGACAGACTCTCACTTTAGCCATTTAAAACAACTCAAACTAAAAACTTCATATCCATGGGATATGAAGCAGTGTTAGCGAATATCATTTTATATAGTATCACAGACATTGTTCAGTGTGGTACGATACATGTAGAAGGGTAGAGGTTTATCATCCTCTAATATACATAATGCTGTATAAAAGACACAGTCTTTTTTTGGTGTCTGACAATAAATCAGACTAAACTTGTCCTGTTTTCGGTCAGGTAGGAATAACAAAATTATTTCTATTTGCTAAATGTCAGAATAATGATTTTTTTCCTAAATTTCTTCAAAGTCATAAATTTACATTTCTAAGATTAATATGCCTTCAAACTATTTAGAAAAGCCTAGGTGATGATCTCATTGCATTGTAATCTCCTGATAGGTTAATTCACACCACTGGATATAATTTAAGGCAACATCTCCAACACACTGCTATCTTGAATGACATCATGGAAAAATATAAAGAAATCTGCCAAGATATTAGGAGGAGAATTGTGGACCTCCACCAGTCTGGTTGGGTCTAGTTTCCAGATGTCTGAAGGTTCCACGTTCACCTGTTCATACAGTTGTCCTCAAGTAGCAAGTATTAACGGCAAAGGAAAAGGTTCTATGTCCCAGAGGTGAACGGGTTTTGGTGTGAAATGTTTATCAACCATTAAACAAAAGCAAAATACCTTCTGAAGGTCCTGCTTTAGCTGCTCAGAGGGTGTAATCTTCCATAGTGAAATGGGTACTGTATGAACATGGGCTGAAACGCCACGCAGAGAGGAAGAAGTCTTTACTCCAAAAACAACATAAAAACCGTTTGCAGAAAACATGTTCTGTGGTCTGATGAAGCTGAAATTGCAGTATTTGGTGATATTGACAGGCATTACGTTTGGAGGAATAAGGGAGAAGGTTGCAGGCATGAAAACATCATCAAAGCAACATCATGTTGTGTAGACACTGGACTTGAGACTGGAGCACAGAATACATGGTGTCATGAGAAAAGAACAGCATATGGGAATATTGAAGCAACATCTAAATATGTCTGCCAGAAAGTTAAAGCTTGGGTTCCAATTGGGTTTTCCAAATAGACCATGACTCTGAGCATCCGAAGCAAGGCAGCAAACTACCGTGAAACTTTTGTTTAAATGGTTTGAACTATAAAACCAGAAGGTATCTAGTCATACAAATCCCTTCATTTTAACAGGTACCTTCATATTTTCATGTAAGCTGTTTACTAAATGTGTAACAATGGTAAAATAAGATCCATTAGGTAAATGTATATGCATTTAGAAAGACATTTTTACAAAATGGAGATATAGAAGTGTTTAGTGTTTCAACAGCATACAGGGAACCTTCTGCAGTGTTGATATAAGATCTCTCTCTTGAGAGAGAAAGACATTGCTAGTTAGTGACCTGATTTCTGACAATCAGATTGATTTATTTTGCCTAACAGAAACCTGGCTGCAGCAAGAGGATTATGTTACTATAAATGAGTCAACTCCTACTAATTATTTAAATTTTCACATTCCTCAAAAAAAAATCTGGGCGAGGAGGAGGAGTACAAACCACCTCTTTCAGTCCGATTTATTGACTAGTCCCGGACCAATTTAAAGCTACAACTATTTTGAATATTTAATCTTCAGTTTTCCCCCATCCAAATTTGCAAAGCACTAAAACCACTTCTGTTGTTTTTTTGTACGTCACCAGGCCCTTACTCTCACTTTTTTAGATCGTTTTTCAGACCTTTATCTGATTTAGGTTTAAATACAGATAAGGTTTTTTATAGTGGAGAATTTTAAAAATACATGTTGACACTGAAAGTGATAGCTTAAAATTAGCCTTTAATGCTATCTTAGACTCAATTGGCTTTTTCTCAAAACTTAACAAACACCCCGTTTGTCTTCATTTTGGACCTTGTGCTGACATATGGCATTGAGTGTAAAGACATAACAATATTTTCTCATAATCCTGTCCTGTCTGACCATTTTTTAATTAACCCTTTGAGTTTAATTTAACAGAGTACTCCACACCTGAAAAAAAAATTATTATAGTAGATCATTATCAGACGATGCTGTAAAAAAACCTTTAAAGAATCTGTTCCACTTTTGATTTCCTCATTATCACAGAAAAAAACAGTGGAGGGCAATAATTCTGTTTCTTCCCTTCACAAATTGATTCTCTTGTTCAGAGTGTTACTTTATTATTGCGTGGTGCATTAGACAATGCAGCCCCCTTTAAAAAGAAGGAATTTTCATAGGAGGCAGGCCCCCGGTTTTTAATTCAGAGCTGCAATTTTAAAAGACAATGTTAGAAAATTGGAGCGAAAATGGCGCTCTACACCTAGAGGATTCCAAATTTAACTTGGAAAAATAGCCTACTGTTGTATAAAAAGACACTTCACCAAGCTAGAACAGCTTTTTCTATTTTAATAGAAGAGAAAAAGAATAATCCTTTGGTTTTCTTTAGTACAGTTGCTAAACTTACACAGAGCATAGCTCTGTTGAGCCATCCATTCCCTTAGCTCTTAGCAGTCATGACTTATGGGATTCTTCTTAAAAAAAATTTGATTCTAAAAAAAATAAAATCTTTGACATACAAGATGATTACTTCATCCTCAGCAAGGGAGACAACATTGTAATAACTGTAGAACTTGATCTGTGTTTGGACTGCTTTGATCCTTTTGGGCTTCCTGAGTTTATCAGAAAATATTAGCTTCATCTAAACCCCTTCAATTTTATGTTAGACCAATCCCAACCGAAAATTTTTTAAGAAGTGTTTTCCCCTTTATTACCGCCCCATTTTAGATATGATTAATCCATCTTTAGTATATGGATATGTACCACAAGCTTTTAAGGTAGCTGTATTTAAACCTTTGCTTAAGAAACCTTTGCTTGATCGAGATGACTTAATAAATTATAGACGTATATCCAATCTTCCATTCTTATCTAAAATTTTGAGAAAATAGTTGCTAATCAAATGTATGAGCATTTACACAGCATTGACCTGTTTGAAGGGTTTCAGTCAGGCTTCAGAGCTCATCATAGCACTGAAACAGCTCTGCTGAAAGTCACTAATGATACTCTTATGGCCTCAGATAATGGACTTGTGTCTGTACTGGTTCTGTTAGATCTCAGTGCTGCATTTGATACAGTCGACCATAATATTCTCTTAAAAAGGCTGGAATATGCTGTAGGGATCAGGGGAACAGCGCTAGGCTGGTTTAAATCTTATTTGTCTGACAGATTCCAGTTAGTTCATGTAAATGAACCCTTTCTCTCTCCTAGACATAGCTACTGACTGAGCTTTTACTGTAACTAACTCTATGTGCACTCTTTCAGACTCTAACCTTGAAAACTGGCTCAGAGTTTATCTGTTCTTTCTTTCTAGGTGAAACGACTAAAGGAGCTACATCCATTAACATTTACCTTTTCCTTCCCATGGAAAGGACTCCTGGATCAGTGCTTCTTTGTTCTCTTTGTGTCTCTGCTCTGTTCTCTCTAACCCCCAGTCGGTCGTGGCAGATGGCTGCTCACACTGAGCCTGGTTCTGCTGGAGGTTTCTTCCTGTTAAAAGGGAGTTTTTCCTCTCCACTGTCGCTACATGCATGCTCAGTATGAGGGATTGCTGCAAAGTCAACGCTAGTGACTGTCCACTGTCTCTACATGCTCATCCAGGAGGAGTGAATGCTGCAAGTCACTGACTGGATGCAATCTGCTGGGTTTCCTTAGATAGACAAACTTTTTATCCAATTTGAATAAATAACTGAATCTGACTGCACTGTTCAATGATTCGGATTAATTGTAATGCATGTACCTGACTTTTGTGAAGTGCCTTGAGACGACATGTGTTGTGAATTGGCGCTATATAAATAAACTGAATTGAAATTGAAATGGTAAATCATCTTTAAACTCCAGGGTTAATTGTGGAGTACCACAGGGTTCAGTACTTGGGCCAATTCTCTTTACTATATATATGCTTCCAATAGGTCAAATTATCAGGCAGCATAGGATACATTTTCACTGTTACGCTGATGATACTCAGCTTTACTTATCCATAAATCCTGATGAGCCCAACCAGTTAGATAGACTACAAGCATGTCTTGAAGACATAAAAACTTGGATGACTTTACATTTTTTGATTCTTAATTCAGAGAAGACAGAAGTTGTCATCTTTGGACCGGAGTCTTTAAAAAAGAAACTGCTTAGTCAATCACTTAACCTGGATGGCATTAAATTGACCTCCGATAATAAAGTAAAAAACCTTGGTGTTATTTTTGACCAGGACATGTCATTTAAATCCCATATTAAACAGGTTTCTAGGATTTCCTTCTTTCACCTCCGGAACATTGCCAAATTTAGAAATATCCTATCCAGGAGTGACGCTGAAAAACTAGTCCATGCATTTGTTACTTCAAAGCTGGACTATTGTAATTATTTACTATCAGGATGTCCACAAAATGCAGTTAAAAGCCTTCAGCTGATTCAAAATGCTGCAGCAAGAGTTCTGATGAAAATTAAAAAGAGAGATCATATTTCTCCTATTTTAGCTTCCCTTCATTGGCTCCCTGTTAAATCCAGAAAAGAATTTAAAATTCTCCTCCTCACATATAAAGCCCTTAATGATCTAGCTCCATCATACATCAGAGATCTGATTGTTCCATATGTTCCTAACAAGGCACTTCGTTCTCAGACTGCAGGTTTACTGGTGGTTCCTAGAGTCTCTAGAAGTAGAATGGGAGGCAGATCCTTTAGTTATCAGGCTCCTCTCCTGTGGAACCAGCTCCCGGTTTTGGTCCGTGAGGCGGACACCCTGTCTACTTTTAAGGCTAGGCTTAAAACTTTCCTTTTTGATAAAGCTTATAGTTAGAGTTGCTTAGTTTATCAGGGAGGGAGCCTTCCTCCCTCCCTGTTGGATGGAGTAAGGGGGAGTCAGGTTTAGCCTAGACCGGCTCAGTTATGGTTGAGGTGCAAACACACCCTCCATTTCTGCTACCTGTATGACCCCTTCTCTTTTCCAATGGTTATAATCAGTCTGACAGAGAGAGGTATCCCAATCGTTGTGGTTTTTAGTATAACAATGACCATCAGTGGGACCCTTTGTGGGGTGCCTTGAAACGACATTGTTGAAAATAAGCGCTGTTTAACTAAATAATCTAAACCGAAACTTTCTGTGTAGTTATGCTGCTATAGGCTTAGGCTGCTGGAGGACATAATTGCCACTTTCACCCTCTTCGCTACATTCTCACACTACTCTCCAATTTTGCATTAATTGCTGTTATTTCAGCTCTTAACTTTGTTCTCTTTCTTTTCTCTTCCTAGAAGCTACACCTGGCCTGACTCTGTGTCTACCTGTGACACCTTTCTGGAGAGGGGCATCGTCCGAGCTTCTGCTGCCATCAACTTAATGCTCACCCTCTACCGATGATCCACATGGCCCTGTCTTTCAGTGTTTAACCCTTTCTCTCTCCTAGACATGGTGATTGACTGAGGTTTTACTGTGACTACCTCTATGTGCTCTCTTTCAGACTCTAACCTTGAAAACTGGCTCAGAGTTTATCTGTTCTTTCTTTCTAGGTGAAACGACTAAAGGAGCTACATCCATTGACATTTACTTTTCCTTCCCATAGAAAGGACTCCTGGATCAGTGCTTCTTTGTTCTCTTTGTGTCTCTGCTCTATTCTCTCTAACCCCCAGTCGGTCGTGGCACATGGCCGCTCACACTGAACCTGGTTCTGGTTCTGCTGGAGGTTTCTTCCTGTTAAAAGGGAGTTTTTCCTCTCCACTGTCGCTACATGCATGCTCAGTATGAGGGATTGCTGCAAAGTCAACGCCAGTGACTGTCCACTGTCTCTACATGCTCATCCAGGAGGAGTGAATGCTGCAAGTCACTGACTGGATGCAATCTGCTGGGTTTCCTTAGACAGAAAAACTTTTTATCCAATTTGAATAAATAACTAACTCTGACTGCACTGTTCAATGGTTAGGATTAATTGGAATGTATTTACCTGACTTTTGTGAAGTGCCTTGAGACAACATGTATTGTGAATTGGCGCTATATAAATAAACTGGATTGAATTGAATTGAATTGATAAGCGCTGTGTGTAAGAGTCAACTGCTGCACTGGATGGTTAGTTTTTGAGATAAAATCATTTGAATGCCCCAGCTACACTTCAGCAGTTCTGTTGCAGAAAATGAGAAAAAGTGTGGCACAGCGAAAACTATCCCGAGGTGAACCTCTTGGACACTCTTAGGTTTGTTCAAAATTACGTGAAATAGATTCACCATTAAAAATTAATCCTTAGGGTTGAAAAATGTGTTTAAATAGTTGACTGGTGATTTATTGATCTTGTTATTTTTAATCTCCAGATACATTTTCATGTAAAAGCTAGAAAGTAAGTGTAATAATAAAGTAAAATAGTAATGCTGATATGAACCCTTTGCTTGTTGCATCTATTTTTAATCAAATGGCTTGACTTGACGTGACTCTTAACGTCCTACTGAGAAGACATCATCTCAGCATCAGTTGTTTTTCCTGCCACCACCCACCTTGCTCAATACAGACCTGTACTTTTCAGTCCAACAGAATGCTGGGTAACAAAGGTACTGTCAGATGTGAATACATTCATAGATCATCTGGAGATTTTATTAATGCATGAAGAGTTGCTGCTTGAACCGACCCCTCATCCCTTCCCCTTCAGCAGAAAATTATTAATGGTGGTTCCCCCAACTGCATCAGCTTGCTGGTGATATCTGGCATTTGGCTTTACAAGATCGTATCGACTTTTGGGATATCATGCAGAAAATGAACTGTCATGGGTGCAGAAGCACACCGAACAGAAGGTGGAGATACCTTTGTTCTGCAGAAGATCAGAAACCAGCCTCAGCATGGAAAAAGATACAACAGAGAGACTTTGTAGATGGTTCTGCACAGGCCTGCTTTGTCCTTAAAAAGTGTAGCTACCAGCTTCTTTTATGGAAATGGGTTTTATGGGTGGTCTTCAGTGAGGATATTATAACACATCCATTTGTTCTTCTGTTTGGTTAGATGACATAATGACATCATTGCTTCTGTCTTTGCATTCAGATGGAAAAACTACCACTGAACACTGACAGCAGCCTTGTCTTGGTTTGCTGTGAATGGCTACGTGCAGAGAGATTACCATCCAAGTCCAAACAACGAATACATCAAGATGTTTAAAGAGGCTTTTCTATTGCTGCATAATGTTGCTGACTTTAAAAGGAATTAAAAGAACATAATAAACGTTTCCCTTGTGTAATGATATGTTTGTTGATGCATTCCTGTCAAGAAAACACACTAAATCTTTGCATTTTTAAAGTTCACAATCCACAAATATCTATGATAGTTCAGATTTAACCTGACAATAAGTTGCATGGTAGTTCAATCATCCATCAACTCTGTTACCGCTCCCTTTCAACTGTCAAAATTATATTTCATAGTAACATGTGGAACACGTGGAAAAACCTTCCACTTCTGTTTTCCCACGTGTTTCAAATGATGTGGTTTGTGAGATGATTTTTATATAATAATGTGGAAAACATATGTGGGAAAACCTTCCCACATGTAAAATTCTTGTGTTTCACATGTGGAAAGTAGAGTAAGCAGTAGTATTTAGAATGTGATATGTAAACATGTAGAGAAACTTTCTTGTGGGAAAACCTGCGAATGTAAAATGTGCTCCACGTGTTTCACATGTGTAAATTGTAGTTTTTAGCATGTAAACATGTTTGTTTCACATGTGGACATTATAGGAACATGTGAAACACAAGTAGGAAACCCTTGTACATGTAAAATTATGCTTTACATGTACATGTTTATCACATTAGCCAACTATATATTTTGTGGCATGTGAACACATGTATTTCGTATACGGAAATTTTATCATGTAGTAACATGTGAAACACTTGGGAAAAGCTTTGCTTGTGGCGATTAAACTGTGGAGAAACAAATGAAATGTTGCAAATGCAAATGCTTTTCCTCATGGGTTTTGCTTTTGTAAATGTGTAGTAACAGGCGAAACACACATGGCAATTATTATTTTTATGATATGTCAACACATGAGACAATCTTCCACTTGTTTCACATGTGGCTATTATTTTGTGTAGTAGCAGCATGTGAAAAATCTTTGACAAAGAAAATGTTTGTTACATGTGAACAAGTGGGAAAACCTTCCATATATGATTTTACACATGATACATTGGACAACTTGTTTCACATGTATAATTAGTGTGTAGTAACATGTGAAACACATTCGAAAACCTTACACATGGGAATGTTCCTATGTGTAGAGCACATGCGTTCGGCATATTGCACATTTTACCTTATTTTAGCTTTTGTGAAACATATGAGCACATTTTTCTTATGTGATCACATCTCTCCGCATTTAATCACAAGGAAAACGTGAATTTCACATGTTTTTCTACTGTGAGGAAAGAGCGCTAACAGCAGCTTCACCGTGCAGCCCGCTGATGATTGTAAAGCAAAATCTTCTTGATTTTGGAAGAAAAACAGGAACATTCATTTATTCATTCATTCATACATCTTCTATGCCGCTTCTTCCATAGTGGGTCACGGGGAGCTGGTGCCTATCTCCAGCAGTCTACGGGCGAGAGGCAGGGCTCTGGACAGGTCGTCAATCCATTGCACTTTTAACGTCAAAGTTTAGGCTCTAATCAGCTTTGCCAAAGGAGCTATTGTCAATAATATTGATTCGGAACTTTCTAATATCCTTTCACTACATATTTGCTGAAAATGTTTCAGTCTATTTCATTCTATTCCCTTTGAATAGATTGTCAGTTTTTTATGTTAAATAATATCAGAAATCAGAGTCAGTTTCTGCTCCCAGAAGTATTCCACCAGCTCTTTCAGAGCAATATGGAGAAAGCGATTGTATCAACCAGGCTGATAATGCAAGTTAAGCCTGTGGCTGATTTTCTGACACGCCAAAGCTAAGGCTATGGGGGAGATCAACACCTAACAAGCAAGAAGTAGAAAAAATAACCTAGCCCTCTTATTGAGGCAATTCACATCAGCCCGACAGGCGGTGGGATGAGTGTGTTGGAAAGATAATTGTACCTGGAGAAAATCTAACCACAGAAAGGTGCAGAGTTTTATCTGCAAACCACCTTCTGTTTTAGCGATAGGGTGGGATATGAAAACTGGCAAGGGGCCAGTGGGAAGGCCGGGAATGTCATTACAGATGGGTTGCTGAACAGACGATAACCAGTCTCACTCTTTTATTCCCATCGCTTTGTTTATGCTCCCCACTCCGTTTTAAACCTGATGAGGTAAACATATAAGTCTCCCGGCTTTGGAAATCAATTGAAGTGTGGATTTGTTTCCACAGGGCCCTGATGGACCCTGTGGTGCGGTTTTGTAAAAGGTCCTGGGGGGGAACTCTGGCTGCCCTCAATCCCTTCAAACACTGAGAGAAGATCTGTAGATTAAACATGACACAGCAACACTCTTCACTAACTCATGGACACATGAGAAGATGCAGCTGCAGCTTCTCGTCATCCTGCTTGCAGTCTTGGGTGGAGGCCAAATCAACCCAGTTTTTGGAGGAACTGTGTTCCTATGAGAGCAGCGAAGTAGGTTGAGAGGACAGCCATGCTCACCAGACTTTTGAAGCGTGTGCACTATCTAGGAAATAATAAATGACATGTAGCCAAGCATTGTTTTTCATTTTAACAACGTTCATATGCTCTGCAGATAAAAATACTGCTGTTTTCCAGCTCCTGGTGGCTTGTTTATATATATATATTTTGACAGACTTACAATATGGCATTATTTAAGTCTGACTATATTTGATTGTTTTCAACAGAAAAACAAAACAGGGTTTCCAGTAAACAACCCTCACCTGACTACATGGATCTCAACAGATTAATTAAACAATCTACTTTCCTAGTCATTTATTTATTTAAGTGTGTTCTAAGCATATTTAAGACATGATGTATTTAGTCTGACTTTGATTTTCTTCATTTATTTTAAATATGTTCATAACATTCACAACATTAACATTTTACAAGATAAATTTCCTTCTAACACGGTTCATAAGGTGGAAGTTATAAACTTGGATACTCCCATCCCATTACATGATTCCATTTAACTGCTATACTTTGCCAATTTTCCAACCATTTACAATATATTAGTATAAAATATTCACAGTTTCAAAACAACACTTTGTCTTATGAAAAATCTAAAAGAAGAAAAAACAAAACTTTGTAAGAAGATTTCTGTATTTTGACAAACCGTTACTGTCCTGGAATAAACACACACTCATTATCTTAATATCTTTTTAGAATGTGCATTTTGTATACTTTATAAAGAATATTTTAGGTTTTTACTTTGCATCTATTAGATTACTCCATAATTCTTCCTGTTACACTGCATTTTGTTTATTCATTTCCCCTTTTAAATTACAGTAAGATAATTGTTCAATTTTATTGGTAAGTATGGTGTTTTTATTTATCAATCTGATGACTGACCATCCAGAACTGCAGCTTTTATGATGTGGGATGCTCAAAGTCTCCAATATCATGATCTGCTCCAAGTTGTAGTTGAACTTTCTATTGTTAAAAGCAACAACTGACACAGTAATACCCTCACTGCCACAATCTGAGAGCCAGCTAATATTGTCAGCCAACTGCCACCCCACTGTCTTTGATAGAGCATTAAATGTTTGGATTTTTATTTATTTTGCAATGAATTATGATATTTAAACAAACTTGCATCATCTCTTACTTACATTGCCTTTTTGCTCTGTAGGTTTTCAGTTTTCCTCGAAAAGCCACAGACAGACAAAAATCATTTTATCAGCACTCTTGGTAAAGTTAAATTATCTCACTCTGAGAAATCTTTGAATATTCCAGTTTTCAACTAAAATATTTATTCACCAGCAAAAAATATACTTTGAGAAATACTTATTTAAAAGAAACCCTGGTGGCACAATTATTGCTAACAACCTCCTTAAAATATACCTGAAATGTTCTTTTATATTTGCTTTGCTTGTTGATCTGAGTTTCCAGGGCTTTTTACATAGTGATCCACGACTTGGTTTTACTGGGGTATAAATATGATGCAGCACAGAGGCCAGTTTCTTTTAGCCACCAGGCTTCAAACAGGAGGGTAAAAACATATCCAAAGCTCACTGAACTACAGCAAAGAGTGGCATCTTGGGTTCCACTGTCAGGGGTTGTGTAGCGGAGGACCCTGGAATGCAGACGAGCAGTCAGCAAGTAAATGAAATTATTTAGTTAACAAAACTTACTACAGAAGGTGATGGCAAAAACAGATATGGGCAGGCTGGCAAGGCAGGCTTGGCATGATCAACAGGACAAGACATGAGCAGAGATGGTGATCCAAAATGTTTCCGTGAGGAATGAACAGAACAGTTGTGTATATATGGAGCAAGAACCAGGCGAAACGAGGAGACTGAATGCTAGGTGCAGGTGAACCGAATGAAGATGATTGAAAACAGGAGAGAACAAAATGTGGCTGGAGCAGAACAGAGACTCTTGAATACAAACTAATAGAAACACAACTAGTAAACTATGAAATTAAAGCATAACCAGATCCAAAAACCTAACTTGACAGGACACAAACTAGAAGAAAAAACTAAAGCATCATCAGGAAAATACTAAACAGAAGCATGATTCGAAACCTATCAAGAATAATAATAAGAAGAACCCAAAAACACCCACAAATCATGACATCCACAAAGTCTCCAGAAGAACCACTCGGTGCCATGTACTTCCAATCAATTGTTTGAGAGGTCAGGAAAAAAGCCTTTCTGTCCTAATATCGCAAACATAAACATGTAGAGTTTACAAAGCACTGCAGAGACTTCAAGCTGAAGTGGTCGAAGTGGTGTCAAACAAAGGATAAGTATGTGGGGAAGAACACCTCCTGCCCTATGTTAAGCAAGGTGCACACTCTGTGATGCTGTGGGTCTGTTCTTCTCAGCGCTCTGGAAACCTTGGTGGAGTGTATGGCATTATGAAAAACCAGGGCAATTTAAATACAGGTCTGGTGGACTCTGCAAGTTAATCTAAAACGGGCCATCGTTGGGTTGTCAGCAGAATGAATGACCGTAAACAGTTGACCGTAAACCCAACTGAAACAGTTCAGCTGACACCAAATCAGACTTTCTTCATGGTCACCTGTCTACAAACCTAAATACTGTAGAAAACCTGTAGGTTGAGCTGAAGAGAACATCAAAGATGATCCAGGACTCCAGACCATCAGGAGAAATGGTCAAAGATCTCTCTTTGCACGCTGCAACCTTGTAAGGTGTCACAGCAGAAAACTAGGAGCTGCCCCATTGGCAGCAAGCTGTTGTTGAAGTAAAACAGGGATCTAAGTAAACCAATTATTACTTAGTGGGGGATTTGTTTTCCTCACTGAATAAATGTATTAAAATGAAAGGTTGGATTTTTCAAAAATATTCTGAATGAGATTATCCTACTGCCATTTGAAATGATTTTAAGGCTGTTTACACATTTTGATAGAGGATGGAAAAAACAGACCATGTCTGTACATCAAACTCAGATAATTGAAATACTGGGAAAGTTTGGACATATATAGTTTTTATTTGTACATGAATAAACATCCCAAAGCATAACCAAGCAAAATATAAATAATCAACATGTATTAAAGAGGCAATTTTATTTCTTCATCAGTCTTCTTGCAGAAGCTGCATGACTGCATTAAATGAATTGCAATACTAATCTGATGCAGTCAAAGCACCACTCACTTCAGGTGAAACAAGACATCCTTAGGCAGAAAAATAAATCCATTAGAGAGACGTTGGACCATTTGGACCGGCCTAATTGACTGTTTGATGCAGTGTGAGAAACAAAAAACACTTTAGTTGGCACGGCAACGTTGTGGACACAATGAGACTGCACGGACACCGAAACAGCCAGTGGTTACAGGCCACTAGCATTTATTAAGTATGATAACAAAGACAGAATCATATAACTAAGTTCTGCACCTGTTTCTTCTGGGTTCAGCAGGAGCAGTTAAAGTTGACTGACATTTAAAAGAACAATGCTCTTATAATGCTGCTGCTATATTTGTGTTAGTATGTTGCAGTCTATGTGTTAGTTGACATAATTAAGGTAAATAATAAATAATTTATCATATAAGAATAGTTTGTTTATGTTGACAAACTATAATAAAGATGAATGATTTCCCTCATTAATACAATCCAGATTCATGACACACGAAAGTGATATTTTAATCATTGCTCAAGCCAGTAACTGACATTTTGGGGTCAGACTGTAATGTCAGCAGAGTCCTGACATTATTTGGAAAAGCACTACTGAGCGGGTTGCTGTCAAAAAGGGCCTGAACCCAATCCTCCCATCTGAGCCATAATTTCCCCAATAACTGGGTCACCCTGACACCGAAATGAGGTGTGATTTATGGGGAACATTAGTCCAAAAGTGTTCAGAAAAGTAATATTAATCCAGGACAGCCAAGGATGATTGCAGCTGATTTTGTTACAAGCACAAACAGGAACATGAATCCAGGGTTGTCTTAGGCCTGAGCTGATTATGGTTTCTTGTTGTTTTTAAATTTGTGTGCTCTTGTCCTGTCAGGTTAATTTAACTACATCTTCCCAGATTGTTGTGAAACTGCTGTGGTTGAATCCTTTCTGAAGAAGCCTGGCTTGGATTCTGACACTCTGATGATGATAAAGACCTGTTATATGATACAGGTCTATATCATTAGGGTGTCAGAATCTCATCTTTCTTTTAAAAATCATGAGAAAATAGTCTTCAGATTTTTGATTATCTAACACCTGATGTTTCATTTAAAAGTGATGAAACATCACATAAAGAGAAAGACCAGGTCTGTTTTTACAAACCGGATTCCAAAAAAGTTGGGACACTAAACAAATTGTGAATAAAAACTGAATGCAATGATGTGGAGGTGCCAACATCTAATATTTTATTCAGAATAGAACACAAATCACAGATCAAAAGTTTAAACTGAGAGAATGTATCATTTTAAGGGAAAAAAATGTTTCAAAATCACATGGCGTCAACAAATCCTAAAAAAGTTGGGACAAGGCCATTTTTACCACTGTGTGGCATCCCCCCTTCTTCTTACAATACTCAACAGACATCTGGGGACAGAGTAGACTGGTTTCTCAAGTTTAGAAATAGGAATGCTCTCCCATTCATGTCTAATACATGCTTCTAACTGTTCAATTGTCTTGGGCCTTCTTTGTTGCACCTTCCTCTTTATAATGCGCCAAATGTTCTCTATAGGTGACAGATCTGGACTGCAGGCTGGCCATTTCAGTACCCGGATCCTTCTCCTACGTAGCCATGATGTTGTGATTGCTGCAGAATGTGGTCTGGCATTATCTTGTTGAAAAATGCAGGGTCTTCCTTGAAAGAGATGACGTCTAGATGGGCACATATGTTGTTCTAGAACCTGAACATACAGGGGTTGGACAATAAAACTGAAATACCTGTCATTTTAGTGTGGGAGGTTTCATGTGCTAAATTGGACCAGCCTGGTAGCCAGTCTTCATTGATTGCACATTGCACCAGTAAGAGCAGAGTGTGAAGGTTCAATTAGCAGGGTAAGAGCACAGTTTTGCTCAAAATATTGAAATGCACACAACATTATGGGTGACATACCAGAGTTTAAAAGAGGACCAATTGTTGGTGCGCGTCTTGCTGGCGCATCTGTGACTAAGACAGCAAGTCTTTGTGATGTATCAAGAGCCACGGTATCCAGGGTAATGTCAGCATACCACCAAGAAGGACGAACCACATCCAACAGGATTAACTGTGGACGCAAGAGGAAGCCGTCTGAAAGGGATGTTCGGGTGCTAACCCGGATTGTATCCAAAAAACATAAAACCACGGCTGCCCAAATCACGGCAGAATTAAATGTGCACCTCAACTCTCCTGTTTCCACCAGAACTGTCCGTCGGGAGCTCCACAGGGTCAATATACACGGCCGGGCTGCTATAGCCAAACCTTTGGTCACTCATGCCAATGCCAAACGTCGGTTTCAATGGTGCAAGGAGCGCAAATCTTGGGCTGTGGACAATGTGAAACATGTATTGTTCTTTGATGAGTCCACCTTTACTGTTTTCCCCACATCCGGGAGAGTTACGGTGTGGAGAAGCCCCAAAGAAGCATACCACCCAGACTGTTGCATGCCCAGAGTGAAGCATGGGGGTGGATCAGTGATGGTTTGGGCTGCCATATCATGGTATTCCCTTGGCCCAATACTTGTGCTAGATGGACGCGTCACTGCCAAGGACTACCGAACCATTCTTGAGGACCATGTGCATCCAATGGTTCAAACATTGTATCCTGAAGGCGGTGCCATGTATCAGGATGACAATGCACCAATACACACAGCAAGACTGGTGAAAGATTGGTTTGATGAACATGAAAGTGACGTTGAACATCTCCCATGGCCTGCACAGTCACCAGATCTAAATATCATTGAGCCACTTTGGGGTGTTTTGGAGGAGCGAGTCAGGAAACGTTTTCCTCCACCAGTATCACGTAGTGACCTGGCCACTATCCTGCAAGAAGAATGGCTTAAAATCCCTCTGACCACTGTGCAGGACTTGTATATGTCATTCCCAAGACGAATTGACGCTGTATTGGCCGCAAAAGGAGGCCCTACACCATACTAATAAATTATTGTGGTCTAAAACCAGGTGTTTCAGTTTCATTGTCCAACCCCTGTAGTTCTCTGCATTAATGGTGCCTTTCCAGACATGCAAGCTGCCCATGCCACAAGCACTCATGCAACCCCATACCATCAGTGATGCAGGCTTCTGAACGGAGCGTTGATAACAACTTGGGTTATCCTTGTCCTCTCTGGTCCGGATGACATGGCGTCCCAGTGTTCCATAAAGAACTTCAAATCGTGACTCATCTGACCACAGAACAGTCTTCCATTTTGCCACACTCCATTTTAAAGGACCCCTGGCCCAGTGCAAACGTCTGAACTTGTGGAGCTTGCTTAGAAATGGCTTCCTCTTTGCACTGTAGAGTTTCAGCTGGCAATGGCGGATGGCACGGTGGATTGTGTTCATTGACAATGCTTTCTGGAAGTATTCCTGAGCCCATTCCGTTATATCCTTGACAGTGGCATTCCTGTTTGAGGTGCAGTGACGTTTAAGGGCCCGGAGATCACGAGCATCCAGTAGAGTTATACGGCCTTGACCCTTACGCACAGCGATTGTTCCAGATTCTCAGAATCTTTTGATGATGTTATGCACGGTTGATGATGATAACTTGAAAGTCTTTGGTGATCCTCTTACCATCTTGGCTTCAGATGGACACTGACACTCTGAGAAGCTCTTTTTATACCCAATCATGTTGTCAATTGACCTAATTAGTGTTCATTGGTCTTCCAGCTGTTCGTTATTTGCTCAATTTCCTTTTTCCAGCCACTTATTGCTACTTGTCCCAACTTTTTGGGGATTTGTTGATGCCATGTAATTTTGAAACAACATATTTTTCCCTTAAAATGATACATTCTCTCAGTTTAAACTTTTGATCTGTGATTTGTGTTCTATTCTGAATAACATACTTGATGTTGGCACCTCCACATCATTGCATTCAGTTTTTATTCACAATTTGTTTAGTGTCCCAATTTTCTTGGAATTCGGTTTGTATTTCAATTTGAGGAATATTTCAAAAATCTCACCCATCCTGTCATATTAAATTGTAAGAACAGACTCCAAGTGCTGACCAAGACATGCTAGAAGAGGAGAGTCAATACCATATGGCCCAAACGTTCCAGGAAAACTCCTGAAGGGAACTGAAAAGGAGACTTACAGGTCTGTCTCTTTGAATATGTCGAGGAACTGGGCTACCTCTGGATGTCATCGTGATATCATCTGTTTTTCCTATGTGTGTCCATAAAATATCCTGTTTAGACAGATCTACTCTTGCCAGGTCAGCATGCCACACTTAGATATGCCTGGAATGCAGGGCCTTCTTCTGATATGGAGGTTTTGATTACCCAAGAGAAGATACCTCTCTTCTCTCCAGGGCTTCACATCATGCTGACCCCCTTTAGATATCTGATGCTCAAGGACTGTTTTATCTCCTTGTCTCCTGTGTTGTGAATTACATTGCCAGCTGTAAAAGAGCTATAAAAGGTTAGTAACTCTGTCTAGAGCAGAGCGGACAGGCCAAGATTTTATTCTCTGTCCATTCTCAATTTTTGCGAGAATTAATTGAAGTGCCACTTTGATTGATTTTCACCGATGTCCTTTGTTAACTGAATTTATTGAGGCGCATTTTTATTTTTCAATTTACAGTATCTGCAGAGAAAAAGTTCAGTCAAGTTCAAATACTTAATGGGCCTCAATGAGGTGACTTTAAGAGTCTGGTGCTGAGCAGATCTCTGGAGTACTCTTAAGAAGTGGGAGGAACTTTTGAAGATGATCAGCAACAGGTGGGGCAACAGAAAGCACTAAGAGCAGAGGGTGACCGTGGGACCACTGGCTCCACCTAGAGGAGAGTAATCATCCAGATGCATACTCCTAAGACCTCACAAATCCTGTCACTTAAGGATGCTGCGATCTTTAAAAATGCCCTTCTGTCCTCTCACAGTTTTATTAGGTGTTATCAAGAAGGGTTTGTGAGGTCTTCAGATGGTACAGAGTGCAGCTGGTAGAAGTAAATATTCATATTGGTCCTTCGTTAGCCTCTCTGCACTGGCTTCCAATATTTGAAGGTATTGCTTTTGAAGTTATGGAACAGTCTATCAACAGATGCTAAGTAAGCATTTTTTTATGTTTTTGTGGCACTTATTGGCTTTATTTTCTCATTTTTTGACAGTGAGCTGAAAGGAAAGGGGTGGAAGGAGGGTGAAGACAGGCAAAGGTCAACAAGCCAGGATCTGAACCCGTGACGGCCTGTGTTAAAGACTAAGGGCCACGAACATGGGTCACATGTTTTAGCCCTGCGCCACCGCCGCGTCCTTGAGATGCATTTAAAAAAAAATTAAAGATCCATTTGTTTGATTTGGTATATTACAGTTGAATTGTCAAGATATCCATCTGTTTTTTTCCTTTTTATAGTTTTTTTGTTCTGAATTAAATTACTTTGATCTTTGTTCTGATTATTTTTTATTTTGATTTTCTTGTTTTTTTCTAGTTTTTAATTTATTCTGTTTTTATTGTTGTTTTTATGTAGATTTTATCTGATAAGTTGGTTCGTTTTAGTTCCCATTTTCAAAAACACTTCATAAAAACATAAAGTATACCATAACAATAAAAGTATAATAAATTATAAAGAAAAATAAAATAATTAAAAGATAATAAAAAGATGAGTAAAATAAGCATGATACAAGAAGGGAACGTTTCAGTAATACCTTTGAGATATGGGAAAGCTTTCTGCTCAGCTCTGCTGCTTCTAACTCCCACATAAAGCAATCTATATGCGCTGAATATGACAAGTTCAAACCTGCTCACCGGGAGTTGTCAAAAGCTGTTCTGGGAGACGTAAGTAACCATTTATTGAAGCATGTGCAGAAAATGACTCAGACTGAAAGGAAATGTTCCTTCTAAGAAAAACAATAGTATCAGCTCTTTCAGCTGCTCGCCTGCTATTTAAGCATTAATTTCTGTGACTGATATCTCTCTACAGCCCCAACCAGGTGTTCCTGTTTTTAGTCCTGACAAAAAAAAACTTCTTCAGTTTTGAACCACAATGATTCCTGAAAACAAACGTGTTTTTAACACAACCAAACATTAACAAAATGCTGTATATTAAAGGGAGATGTTTTGTGGTATGATAAATGTTATAAGCTTGTAAGTTCACCCTCTTTAGATTCATACTATTAAATTGAGATTAAGCCAACTTTTATCCATCTGCTCGGTGGGACATTTCTGACCACCCTGAGGTCTTCTTAGGACAGAGGTGTCCCAGTGAAACTCCCCACCTGCCCCAGAGCTGGCCTATGTTAGTCTATCAAAACGTATTTTTTTATCTACTCCATTACAGTGTTTTTTTAGTATCTCATTTTTTATCTTCTCCTCTTTTGTGAAGAAAGTTGTATTATTTTTGAAATACCTGCTGACAAAAGGTTCGTGTCCGGTCCTTAAGGTGTTGACTTAATTCTGAAGTTTTTGCTTAGATTGAAACACATTTTTAGATTAATAACATACAGACTGATGTTTTGAAGCCTTTATTTCTGTTAATTATGATGATTTTCTGCTGACTTAGCTTAATGAAAAGTATGTTTAATACCTGCGTAAATGTTACAAGATGATCAACAACTTGCTTATGGATTCAGATCTTCATTGTTCTGTTCTAGAAGCAATTTTCCAAACATATTTTATCCACCCTCTCAGCCTCTATAGATAGTAAAATATTAATTTGCAGTTTTAAGTGCTCTCCTGTGTTCTCAGCAAGATGTTCCCTCTTATCCTGAAGGATACGTATGAGCAGGTTCAGTCCAACCCTTTTTTGTCACTGGCTGATCGAAACTGCAGTCTGAAAAGATTTTGCTTTCTTCTGAGGCTCTCCATCTTATGTTCCTGCTCGCTCCTATTCTATGATCTGCTGCTATCCAAGATTTGTAGGTATCACTGCTGAAGGATTCTTTACTTCAAGCTGCTGTCTTACCCTGCTGAGGTTAGCTCATCTCTTTTCTGTAGTTATCACACTTCTCTCTTTTGTGATGTTATGCTTCACAGAAATTCAGAATAATGCCCTGAGTTGTGTGGGTAACTGGTCTTGGCTGCAAAAGTGAAAGCTACTGAATTACTGACAAATGTTAAAGCTGAGCTGCTCATAGAGAGAAAAAAGTAATTTGAAAAATGGTTGAATACATTTTATTTCACATCACAACCAAAGTCTTCAAAGTTTTTCCATTTGATTTTTCTGTGAACTGTAAAGGGGAAAGGTTTCTGAACTTTTGGTGAATACAAAGAGTTTGACATGCAAATATATTTACCCCCAATTTACTCTGGTATCTCTAAATAAAATCTAGTGCAACACATTTTCTTCAGAATTATAGATGTCAAAGGTTTGTTACAGAACATTAGAAAACAAACAGCATCATGAAGACCAGGGAACACAGCAGACAGGTCAGGAGGAATTTGTGGAGACGTTTAAATGCAGGATTATCCCTGTCACAGTGGGAGGTGGTGAAAGACTGGAGCGGTAAAAGGACATCGGCAGAGGCATTGAAGACGGATCTATTTTAATGGTAACAGGAACCATGGATGATAAGAGACGACCTGCAGCTGGACCTGCAGGGAGTGGTGGTTTGAGAAGGTATCAGCCTAGGGGACGAATACAAGCACATGACATGTTGTAGATTTTTATTCATATTTTCTCGTACTCGTACTCGTACTCATACTCGTCGTCTTCCGCTTTATTCGGGACCGGGTCGCGGGGGCAGCAGACTCAGCAGAGACACCCAGACGTCCCTCTCCCCAGACACCTCCTCCAGCTTCTCCGGTGGGAGCCAAAGGCGTTCCCAGGCCAGCCGAGAGACATAATCCCTCCAGCGTGTCCTGGGCCGTCCCCTGGGCCTCCTCCCGGTGGGACGTGGCTGGAACACCTCCCGAGGAAGGCGTCCAGGAGGCATCCGGTATAGATGCCTGAGCCACCTCAACTGGCTCCTCTCGATGTGGAGGAGCAGCGGCTCTACTCCGAGCCCCTCCCGAATGGCCGAGCTCCTCACCCTATCTCTAAGGGAGTGCCCGGCCACCCTACGGAGGAAGCTCATTTCAGCCGCTTTTATCCGGGATCTCGTTCTTTCGGTCATGACCCAAAGTTCATGGCCATAGGTGAGGGTAGGAACGTAGACCGACCGGTAAATCAAGAGCTTTGCTTTTCGGCTCAGCTCTCTTTTCACCACAACGGACCGGCACAGTGCTCCTATTACTGCGGCAGCCGCACCGATCCGTCTGTCGATCTCCTGCTCCATTCTTCCCTCACTCGTGAACAAGACCCCGAGATACTTGAACTCCTCCACTTGAGGCAGGAACTCCCCTCCAACATGAAGAGGACAAGCCACCCTTTTCCGGTTCATATTTTCTTTGCCACTTTATTATGCACTAATTTTCTTTGCTCCATCACATAAGAGCACGTTCAAAAATGTGTAAATGTTTCAAGTGAAGGGGTATAAATACACTACCGGTCAAAAGTTCTAGAACGCCTTTCTCATTTCATGGTTTTTTTATGTTTATGACCAGTTCCATTGTACGCTGATTCTCAGAGAAGGCATCAAAAAAGTGAATGAACACATATGCAATTATGTGGCAAACAAAAAATTGCAAAATAACTTTAAATATGTTTATTTTAGAATCCTTAAAGTAGCCGCCCTTTCCTGTAACGACTGAAATATTAACCTCTGGCCGTCTCTCAATGAACATCTGAGAAGTTCTTTCACGACTCTTTGAAAACCATTTTAGGTGACCACCTCATGAAGCTCATCGAGAGAACACCAAGACAACAGAGCAGTCATCAGAGCAAGTAGTGGCTATTTTGTAATAATCTAAAATAAAAAAATGTTTTGAGTTATTTCACACTGTTTGTTTTCCACATAATTCCATGTGTTCATTCACAGGTTCGTTGTCTCTGGTAAGAATCTACAACATAAAATGTCATGAAAATAAAGAGACCCATTAATTAGTGTATGTCTGGAAGTGAAATGATTAAAGGATTTTTTATGTTTATTTTATGTAACAGTAAAATGTTCCCTGATACTTGAACCAACAGACTAAAAACCATTGAAAACTCTATCTGATGCACACCAATTGTCTGGATTTAAAAATACATGACCTTGTTTAATTTGCGTTTCTGTTCCTCCTCCTGCTTCCTTGGTAGGAGTCCAAGAGAGGCTGCGCACTCCAATTAGCCTGATTGCTACAGACACTGATAAATAAAGACCTTCAGCGGAAGGTTCAACAGTAAGCTGACATGCAGCAATTTTTCTCACTGCTAGCTGAATAACTCATGGTGAGATCAATAGTCGAGGCCCTTCCTACATGATGCGAGACTCATTCAAACTCCCCCTAAAGAGCCATTATTTACTGCTCGCTCGTGCTGGGACAAATGAAGTCAGCATGGGCCCATTACTGTGTAATTAGAGAAAAGAACGAGACAAATATTTACCAACACAAGCCTTTGTGCTCATTAAATCAGCTTCAGAAAGGAGATTATAATGATTTCCAAGTTTAAATGTTGTCATCTGGTTAGAGTTACAGAAGAGGCTAGTAGTTACAGACACACAGTTAGTCAAACCATTTAAATATCAATAATAATTATAATAATAACAATAATAATAAAAACATCTTTTTCTGTATTTTTAAAGTCGTAACATTATTATGTCACTGACAGGCTGTTGGAAGTAACCCATTTTTTGAGGTAGAAGTCAATAAAATTCCCAATTTGATGAAAAAAAATATGATTTATTTCCATTATTCTTGCAAAAAATGATTCAAAACCGCATTGTTTGGATCATTAAAGAATTTTTTGCTTTTAGTTAATAGGGTCAACTAGTTAGCAAACAGCAGGACTCTGATTAATTTTGTCTGGAGTTTATTTCTTCTCTGGGATAATCTTAGCAACAGCATATCTGTCAGTTTCTCTTAACTGCATTAATTAGGCTGCAACCGTATGATATCTTGAAGTGATCTTTGACCAGCACTTGTCCTTTTATCTTCATGTTAGCATCCTGAGCAGCTTTCCTGCACCTGTGCAACATCGCTAAACTCAGAAGCAACTTTATGGAGGAAAATAATTTATGAAACTGTTTTTTTCTGGACACTCTAATGTTTCCTTGGGAAGGCTTCAGCTTGAGATTCCCTATTCTAGCTCCAGCTGCTTCAAGCTAAGGAATACATGCAAGAATTTTAGACATAAGCTTCCAGCATAATAAAACATGCAGACGCACTTTATCTATGGATAGAGCTAAAACCCTTCTTCATGACAAGGCTCACGTCTTGTGTCTTATCCCAAACATATCTCACTGTATATTTTTATTACTTTATTTAAATAAAACATTTAATCACTTCTATCTTGTGTTTAATCTGCAGCCTTTGAGTTTATATTTTTACAGTGAAGTTCACAGATTTTAGTTTCTATCATTGTCTTTCAGTTGTTGCAAAGATTTCTTTAAAAAAAAAATATTTACCTTATAATATTTTAGATCATGTTGTTCTATGGTGTTTGCAATGCATGTTTTCAGTTTGTGTTTGAAGCCCCTTGATTTGCATGTAGTTAAGGAGGGGCACATAAAAAGCTAGGACTTAGCAACAACACTTTTTAGCTGACACTAAGAAATTTCTACCTTACTTTTTCCTGTTTTATTGATTAATGCATCTCATTATAATTTTATTTTTTTCTATCCAAACCCAGGAGAAGAAATCCCTGTATGCATTACTGTATATGGTTAAAGTGGTAAGAAGATTTTACCAGTAATCCTGGTAAGGAACACACATCTGATAACATCAGACAACACTGAATAAAGTGTGGTGCACATTTTAGTTTACATCAGTGAAGCTGATATTATGTGACTACCATCTGTCAGATTTATTTAGTCCAGAACCAAACATGGAAACATGCACTGCGAAAAGGTGGCATAACTTCTTGTGTTTCTTCAACAATCAAATGCAGCATTTTTAACATTCACTGCTGCTGCTAGCAGCCTCATAATAACTGGTGTAACTGAGTGAACAACAGCAGACTGTGGATCAGTGGTCGTGATCATTTTCTTTTTGATGACCGGTGGCTTGATCAAAGAATCCTCCGTGCCTTTTTGCTGCCTTTATGCTAGTTTTCGGTCGATTCCTTGTATCCATTACAACATATTGTGCAACGTGACTTAATATTTGATTACAGAAGACAAGTAGAGGACTAAAGCACATTTGTTGGGCCAAGAAAAATCTCCAGCAGGTAAAGAATATCTGGAAGTTATTTATTTAACCTCTAGTAACCCAAGACGTTTTTGTGAAGTTTGTGCTCAAAATTACATGGCCAAATGTAATTGAGTTTTTCTCAGCAATTACAAACTATTTAAATAAGCTTGGTGTCAAATTAATGGTAACACTCTGGAGATTCAATCAGAAGTGTAAATATCACAGTAGCAGTTATTGTTTGGATGGCACACAGGATGGCACACAGAAAAAAAATGAAGATTTTTTTCCCTCGCCAGAATTTTTCCTGCATTGTACAGTATATAAACCTTTTAGAAATATCATGAAGAAAGCTACAAACTTTAGAAAACTCTAAATCCACTTGTGGACATTACCTGTGCAAAGTGTCATGCAGCTGAGGTAAACTAAAGCAAAGTTACAGAGGTTTTAGTAAAGACATACCTAGGCATTTTTCCTTTTGGCACCATATGGCGCATTTCGGCACAATTCAGCACCATCTGCAAAAGTGGAGATTTCTTGTGTTTTTACTTGAAAAATGTAATACACTACTTTTTACATGTCTAAAACAGCCTGTTTTTTGATTTTTTTGTTTTTATTACCCACATTAATTTTTAAATAATTTTCAATAAAACAAGAAAATGCCATGTTGAATCATATTGGAGCACATTTATTGAACAACCAGTGCCAAAAAAGCAAACATTACAATCCTTTGACAGTTACAAACAAAATGTAAAACCCACTAAATCACATTTCCATTTTTATGGCTCTGACCACAGCACATTATGCCACAGCATAAAACAATTTGTCTTGGATGTTAGACAAAGTGAGACATTACAGGCTGTACAATAAATTGGGGGTTTAAACTTCTGGATGCCAGCCTCCTGGCACCTCTTGCAATACCTTCTTGACTGGGTTGCATCAGTGCCATAGTAACAAGGTATGCAGTGTGGTGTTGAGGTAGGTGCAGGTGTGGGTGAAGGTGAGCCGACAGCAAACATCAACATTTCGTGTGCAAGTTCCTCCTGGAACACAGGACCAGTCCGTGTGCGGGCTAGCTGTTTATACAAGATGAAGCTATTTACAATGGCAATGTCAACAAAGTGATAGAAAAAGGTCTTATACCACTTCATTGTTTTGTGACGTATAGAGTAATAGCCTATAATTGCATCAGACAACTTAATGACACCTGTGTATTTACTGTAATCCACAACAGCATCAGGGACAGGAACTGACAAATTCTTCCACACCCCGGCCTTCCCCATTTTCCGCTGCACAGTTTTGCCAGAGAATGCCTTGTGCACCGTGGAGCACAAAGTCACCTCCCGTGTGTCAAACCACTTCACAAAGAGCAAGTTAGTTTTCCGAATCCAGCACATATCTCCCCTCTCAGCCCTCTTTGGAAAGTGATTTCTGTCTGTGTATGGAAAACCAACACAGTTTTTTCTGATAGTGTCATAACACCCAATATGCTTTGTGTGGAGATGTTCAAAAAGGGCAGGGCTGGTGTAAAAATTGTCTAGATACAAAGTGTAGCCCCTACCAAGCAAAGACAATGGCAAAAGATCCACAACAGCTGAATAACTCAGACCCTGTCCTGTGCTGTGCTCACTCTTCCCTGTATACACAAAAAAGTTCCATGTGTAGCTTGTTTGTGAATCAGCCAGCACAAAAATTTTATAGCCCCACTTTGTAGGCTTGGCCTTCATGAACTGTTTCATGCTAGTTCTAGCCTTCGATGCCACTATCTTTTCATCTATGCAAATGTTCTTATAGGGCTGAAAATTAGCCTGGCATGCGGTAACTATGTGGCTGTAGAGTGGTTTTATTTTGCACAGACGATCGTAGTCCGGTGTGCCTTTTTTCTTTTCATTTCTTTTGGATGGCTGAGGTGCAATGACCATAAAATAGCCTCAAACCTATTGCGTGCCATGCTTTCACGTGGGAATTGGAAGTTGTACGGCCAATCTCGCTTCCAATAATTCGACCGATGGTGTAAATGTACAAGGCCAGTGAAAATAAGTACTGACATGAACACATAAAATTCTTTCTCTATCAGAGGTGCTCATTGAAACTTCTGGCCAGCCTTTTTTTTGGCAGCATTGGCAGCATTTGTTTTGTCAATAAGTTCACGCACTACTGTCACGTTGAAAAAAAGCTGGAAAAGGGAGAGTGGAGACCATGCCGCTTTTTGGTCAACTGTGGGGCCTGGTTCCTTTGCTGGGGCAAAGTTGATGTTGTCTGGATTGGTGTCCGCCTCATCTTTGCCACGCCACACTGTTGACTCCTCATCATCGGACCTGCGGTGGCGAACCTTGGAACTAGTCATTCGTTTCTTTGATGGTGCCTCTCCAACAAAGCTAAAATGAAAAGTACTTATTCAATACTATCCAACAATCAATCATAGGTTACTTTACAAAAAATTGAAGCGATGACAAACCTTGCAGTCTGCTCCAGGACAGGTAGACATGAGGTAGGCTGAGTAGCCCGGTGTGAGATGACTGGGGACTTGTGGTAGGCCTCATAGTGGTGGTAGGCTCATAATCATGGTCATCATCATTTTCATCACTAAAAATAAAAGAATGTAAATTTATTAACAATTAGGAATGAATGTATGTTTTCACAACACAGTCAGTGACATTGAAAAAAACTACACAGCTCCTTTGTTTACCGGGCAGGTGGGGGTGGGTGTGTAGGGGCTACTTACAGATGCAAACATTTCAGTACTACCTTCCACTGTGTGGCTTACAAATCCATTTACTGTGGGACATCAGCAAGCACCAGTGTAAAAAAAACAATCAATCTTTGCAATAAAATACGTAACAGCAACGCTAAAAATAAAATAACGTCAATTTATTGACAACTAGGAATGAATGCATGTGTTCACAACACCTTTATTTACCAGGCAGGTGGGGGTGGCTGTGTCGGGGCTAATTACAGATGCAAACATTTCAGGACTATCTTCCACTGTGTGGCTTACAAATCCATTTATTACGAGACATCACGAAGCACTAGTGTAAATAGAAAATCAATCTTTAAAAGTATTTCACAATAAACTTAAAATTACATACCTTTCAAGCAGCGGAACTGCATAATCCAGCTCATCATTGACCTTGTCGGGATAAATAAGGTCTTCGTCTTCAGATGAGGAATCCTCTGCACAGACTTCAGTACCGCAGTCCACTGTAATTAGGTCCAAAGCTTCAGTGACGGTGTAGAACTTTGTGGGGGAAGCCATTGTGTTTCAAACCACAGCACATAAACAGCCAGAGATAGGAAATAGAGGTTGACACGGGAGTGGATTTTCTCTCCTGTCCCATCCCGCTCCCACAGAAAAATGTCTTGTCCCATCCCAATCCCAGGCCAGCATAACAAAAAAAATCCTGTCCCATCCCACTCCTGGTAAATTGACTCCCCCTCCCATCCCGCTCCCCTTTAGAAACGACTCCCACCCTCCTGTGTCACTCCCCTTTTTGTTTTCTTTTTTAGTCTTTTTGGCAATTTTTTTTGTTTTAAAGGGCCAGTTAGGTCCCTGCTTTTAGCTGTAGTAAAAGGCCAGTTTAAGTAAAAAGAATAATAATGAAGAAATAAAAAATATCAAAACAAGGAAAACAGACCATGCCATCTTAGCTGAATAAACAACATGTACATAGTTGTATTTTTACTCATTTATTAAGTGATTGTTTTCCCTTTTTAAAATTACCTTTTTATGTTTCAAATTGCTGAAACAAAAAAAATGCACCCTTAGCAAGAGAACTGTACTTGGTGAACAAAAGTGCAAAAGGCATTTCCTCCCCACAATTTAGAAACTGTACCTCAAAGGTTCACAGCCCTGGTCCCCAGGGACGCCTTCCCTGCAAGTTTTTAGATGTGTGTCCCGTCCAGCACACCTGATTCAAATTCTGACATGAACCCCCTATACAGGCACCAAAAAATGGAGGGTTCCCAAACTGGACAATATTAATACAATAAAATCATTTAAAAAAATAAATGTTGTGAATGTCCCATAAGTGAGGTAAAATGTAACATGAAAGAAAGTAAACATTAAATGTTCCATTAAATTAAAGGTACCATTTATTTATTTAATACATCATTAGAAAAAAAAAATGTAAATTATATCATGAAAAAGGGCTATTTTTGCAATTAAATGTGCCCCTGAATAATTAAGTATAATTTTTAAAAACCGACATGACGTAATTAGTGGTACCTTTAATATTTAATGATTTATTAAAATAAATTGTACATTTTTAATGGTACATTCAATTTTTTTTTTAATTTACAAAAATATTTTTTTAAAATTTTTCCCTTGATGAAGGCCCTTTCTACGGAAACCGCGAGGGGCATGGGGGGAATTTTTTTTCCTTTTGCGTCCCCACGCAATACTTTTTGCGTTCCCCACGCAATAGTCTTTTGTTTTATCTCGCAATACTTTTTGGGATAGTTTCCCAAAACCAGATAACTGCAAAAATGGAAAAAAAAACCTACACCCCGGTTTTTTTTTAAAAGAGATTTTTGAGTTTTTTTTTGGAATCGGCCTTAAATAAAATGATCGTCAATCAGACAATTATTATCTACAAGCTGTCAAACTACTGAACTCTGGACAATAATACTGCACGAAAAACCCCATCTGTGACACTTTATTTGCTAATTGCTGCTGGCATGATGTGCACTTTTTTTTTTTGCACGCCATTAGTGCTTTTTTTTTTTATCGTGATTAGAATGGTTTTTTTTATCTTTAAAATTTTTAACGCATTGTTGACTGCATGTTTAAACCTGCATATGACAAAAAACCATACCAAACAATATCAGTACTGTTGTTTTTAGCATTTTGTCATCTGTGGCAGCTGTTCCAAAATGCACAAGCTTTTTCAAGGCAATTTAACAACTTTTGCGAGCGACCGCAAAAGTATTGCGTGGGGGCGCAAAAAAAAATAAAATTCCCCCTTTCCCCTCGCGGCCCTCCGTACCTTTTCCCCTCTACTATGGCAAAGGCTCTTAAATCTTTAGTGCACATTTTGAGCAGTTTTTTTTGGTCAGATGAGACTTGATATGTGATGGTTTTTTTTTCGTTTTGACGAATGAAGAGATAAAAGGGCTGATTTAATCCAGAAATTTTCCTTACAAGGTGTGTCTTAATCACTGGGGTTCTTGATTACGACTAAAACCGTTTTACAAAGGCAGCATACTGTGTGTTAACACCGCTGCATTCAAACTCTCCTGAAGTTCTGTTAAAATTTTGCGACTTTCCCTGTCAGCTCTATGAGTTTAATAGATAAATCCTTACTTTTGACTTTCGTTGCAAACCTGGGGTTTGCTCCCTCCATTCTGAACGCAGGGGGAAAAAAATCGATCAGAAGCATTGTTGGCTTGGGGGGTCGGTGTAGTTTCGTTTGACTCAAAATTATATTTAAATGATTCTTGGGAAAAAAAACCCACAAATGGGGGGCGTCGATCCAAGTCTCGTTTTTTACATTTCCAAAGACAATTGATCCTAGTTTATTTTCCCTCCTATTGGTTAGCTCCCACTCCCGTCTGCTACCGTTCATTTTTTATCCTGTACCGTCCCAATCATGTGATCTTTACTAACGCTGTCTCCCATCCCATGGGAATCCCGTGACCGGTGGGATTCCCGAAAAAATGTCAGCCTCTAATAGGAAGGTCCGGTGCATAACAGCTGTAGCGACTGCGCCTAGCGGTGCAGCGTGCTCAGTGTTTATACTAACAACCTGCATTACGCACGCCAATAACTCGAGTTTGGATTGGCCGAATTGCAAAAATGACCTCTCCTTTTCATTCTTGTTGCCACTAGAATAAAGTTATCTACACGTCTTTAACATCAATCCAGTAAGCAATCCACCAATCAGCAAGCAGAGGCCGAGATTTCCGGTGAATCAATTTTGTAGAGTGCATTTACTTCCTGCATTTTTCTGATTCAACTGCTTGTAGGACCGGTGACAAAGGGCAGCCCTGCTGGACTCCAACATGCATCGGGAACAGGTCCAACTTAGTGCCGGCAATGCCGACCAAACTCCTGCTCCGCTTACACAGGGACCAGATGGCCCCTAATAAAGGGCCCCCGATTCCATACTCCTGGAGCACCCCCCTCAGGGCATCACGAGGGACACAGTCGAATGCTTTCTCCAGGACCACAAAACACATGTCGACCGGTTGGGCAAACTCCCATGAGCCCTCGAGTACCATGTAGAGGATATAGAGCTGGTCCAGTGTTCCACGGCCGGGACGAAAACCACACTGCTCCTCCTGAAGCCGAGGTTCGACTATCGGCCAGACTCTCCTCTCCAATACCCTGGCGTAGGCCTTACCAGGAGGAGTGTGATCCCCCTGTAGTTGGAACACACCCTCCGGTCACCCTTCTTATGAAGGGGGACCACCACCCCAGTCTGCCAGTCCAGAGGCACTGTCCCCGACCGCCACGCACTGTTGAAGAGGCGTGTCAACCGTGACAGCCCCACACAACATTCAGAGATTTGAGGTACTCAGGGCTGATCTCATCCACCCCCGAAGCTTTGCCACCGCGGAGCTTTTTAACCACCTCGGTGACTTCAGCCTGGGTGATGAAAGAGTCCAACCCCGCGTCCCCAGCCTCTGTTTCCACCAGGGAATGCGTGATGGCAGGATTGAGGAGATCCTCGAAGTACTCCTTCCACCGCCCGATAATGTCCTAGGTCGAGGTCAGCAGCCTCCCACCCACTGACTGCTTCCCCCTCCTGAGGCGCCGGGCGGTTTGCCAGAATCGCTTCGAGGCCAACCGGTAGTCCTTCTCCATGGCCTCACCGAACTCCTCCCAGGCCTGAGTTTTTGCCTCTGCCACAGCCCGGGCCGCAGCACGCTTGGCCTTATGGTACCCGTCAGCCACCTCAGGAGTCCCACAAGCCAGACACAGCCTTCTTCAGCTTGACAGCGTCCCTTACTGCCGGTGTCCACCACTGGATTCTGGCGAATGCCGCCACAACAGGCACCGCAGACCTTATGGCCGCAGCTACGGGCAGCAGCATCGACAATAGATGCGGAGAACATGGTCCACTTGGACTCTATGTCTCCAACAACCAAAGTTTGAGCAATAAACATAAAAAAAAAAGAATCTGGAGTTTCCCCCTGTTTCCGGGAGGGGGGATGGGGCTTAAGAGGTTTTAAGAAACAGGGAAAATCCAATCATCTGTTTTACATTTTCAGTAATAGCTCTGTTTTCATTTCAATGTTCTGTCTGTTTATTTTTGTTATTTTTTATGTATTTAGCCAAAGACGTGAACAAGTTTCGTCTTTTCTGACAGTCTGCTGGTGGCAAAGTGTCTCAAGGTTCAAATTTATTTTTTTCTTTACTAGGAAGAAACTTTCTGGAATAAAAAAAGTTAACACTATAAGTTTACCAGCTGTAATTAAAGTATTTTCCTGAAAGTAGCTTTCAAATGTCATCTCGAGCATTCAGATAACTGGCCAACAGCACCCTGGCTGTGTGTGTGTGTGTGTGTTTGTGTGTGTCTATGGTGGTGGTGTGAGTTCTCTCTCCTGAGGAGCTCTGCTGCTGCACTAGTGGTGTTTAGTTTACAGTAATTAGACAGGAAAGAAGGTGTAGAGAGAAGGGGAAGACATGCAGCAAATGGGCAAGAATTGACTATAGCCTTTATACATGATGTGTGCGCTCTACCAACTGAGCCACCAGCGCCCTCTGTGTGCTTTTTTTTTACTTTAAAGACTGCTATGAAGATATTTGAGAAAGCAGCCTAAAATCGCAGGAAAACAGAATACAATGTACAATGTATGCAGAAAATCTAAACTTTTTCCACACTTTATAAATTCTACATTCTTATGACAAAGTGAAAAAAAGTTTTGAATTATTTAGAAATTTAGAAAACAACAGAATTTGTAAATAAGTATTTACAACCTTTAAAATCACTGTCAAAATTGAGCACCTCTTTTCACTGCATGTTTGAGATATGACCAATAAGCCCACTGCCATGGCAGCTTGATTGAATCTAGCAGAGAGTGTACAGGAAGGGACTCAGGTCACAGCATTGTGGTGCACCTGTACTGATGATGATGAAAGGAGATGTGGTAGAGCCGAACCTGACAGCCTGAGGTCTGTCATTGAGAAAAATATGTATGAAGTGAATTAGCAGAGATGATCTGACCAGGAGAACCCAAATTCTCTGCTCTGATGAAACCAAAATAGAGATTTTTGGCCTGACTCCAAGCATCACACCTGAAGAAAAATAGGCACTGTCATCAACTGGCCAACCCCTTCCCTACTGGGAAACCAGTCCAAATAGAAGGCAAGAGGACAGCAGCCAAATGCAGGGAGAAAGAGGGGAAACCTGCTCTACAGTTTCTGATAACTCAGAGTATGACAATTCAACTTCCAACCTAAACATGACTTGAAGCATAAAGTCAAGACAAGAAAGGATTGAATTCAGGAGCAGATGGTGAACGTTCTTAAATAGCCCGGTCAGAACCAATACTTAAATCCAGTTAAGCTTGAGAAGATCTGGAGAGAAGAATAGGAACAGATACCTCAAAATAGATGAGCCAAGCTTGCAGAGACCAAAGAAGATTTAAAAATCAGATTAGAAGTATTGAGCAAAGGTGGCAAAATGTTTATTTTTAAACATTCTCAAATGTTTCAAACTAACTTTCTTCATTTTGTCATTATGTGGTAATGTGTGCAGCACTTTAAGGGAACATACGTTTATTTAATTATTTAATTAGGCTGTAAAATACGAAAATGTGATAAAAGCGAAATCTTTCTCTGATGCTCTGCAACTCAACATAACTTCACTATCAAAAGAAACGTGGAAGAAAAGTTTGACTCCAAACTTCTGCACAGCACTGTATACAGTGTGTGATGCATGTATAAAAAGCCCCCCAAAGTTTCCTTTTGTTTGTGCATTGTTAGTTCCATCTAATTATATGAAAATCCAGCAGATGATTTACCTAAGGAGTGGAAAATTCTGTAGGAAACATTAACCTTATATGAGCTAGTCTGATTAAAATTAATGCAGTGGATGGTTGTGTTGCATCTTCCTTCTGACTTCTAATGGTTAATTCATACACTGTGTGTGTCTGTGTGTGTTCTTATCCAATTTCTTACTATTTCAGGGGTTTCTTTGGTCATACCTGGGGAGGATTCCTTCCCCTCCATCCAGTTCTCAGTAGCAACTGATCACGCTCCACAACATCCCCCATAATCCTTTGCTCTGCTTCCATTTGATGTCATCTTTTCCTGGGGATTAACATAGGTGCCCTGAGGGGTTGTGATAAGCATGGCTTCTTAGAACAGCCTAGTCAATAAAAAACAGAATCACAATCCTTAATAGTTTCATTTACACACACACACGTACACACACACACACACACATACATACCACACACACACACACACACACACAGCAAGCCACCAACAGCAGGCCAGCAGACAGGCGTACAGAAACACACAACTGCAAAGTCCATCTGGAGTACTAGAAATCATCACCACCAAATGATCAGTATTTAGAATTTTGACTGTGTTGGATATTAAATAAAATTGAAATATACAACATTTATGCTCCACTGCAGTTATATCTGTCGTTTCACAGTATTCAGTCAATATTCAGTCAATTACACAGTGTAGGTGAGATGCACAATGGTGCAGTTGTTAACACTGTTGGCCTTGGTGCTGACTTCAAATCCTTACTGGGGCCTTTCTCTGTGGAGTGTGCATGTTCTCTGCAGGTTCTCTGTCTTCTTCCCTATGCCCAAACATGCATGTTGAGTTGACTGACTCTACCTGCCCTCAGGTAATTTGTGTGTTTGTGGTTCTGTGGCATGGTTCTGTTTTGTGCCTCACTGTCGCTATAGTGGCTGGTCCACGGCCTACCCTGCCCCTCTCTCCCATTAGCCACTAAGGAATATGTTCAAAAGTAATCATACCCTTTAAACATTTCCTAACCTTTTCACAATAATATTAAAACATCATTGCATTTTCTTTGGATTTTTATGTGACAGACCAACGTGCACATTTCTGAAGAGGGGGAAACTTTTCAGCAATAATTCACAGATAAAAGTCTGATAAATGTAGACCTTTATTCTGATACCCCTAAACATAATACAATGTCATAATAATTGTCACATTATTGTCACAGTCCAGCTAATTACATCTAAGTCTGACTGCAGCTGTTCTGTTTCTGGCCTCAGAGGTTCTTTAGAGAGCATCAGAGAACAACCAGCATTATGAAGACCAAGGATCCCAGCAGACAGGTCACAGAGAAAGTTGTGGAGAAGTTTAAAGCAGGATTGGGTTCTGAAATAATATCCCAAGCTTTGAACATCTCCCAGAGCTCTGTTCAATACATCATCTGGACATGGAGGGAGGATGGACCACCTGCTGACCTATTAATCCACAGATCCACCACTCAGGTGGCAGAATGTGTCCACAACAACTATGAGTTTGCACAACCGAAATCTCCACAAATCTGGCCTTGATGAAAGAGTGATAAGAAGAAAGACATTGTTGGAAAAAAAAGCCAGAAGTTATTTTTGTGTTTTGCCACGAGCCACGCAGGCAACACAGCAAACATGTGGAGGAAGGTGCTCTGATAAGATTAAAGTGTCTTCTGCATGGTGAACATGCAAAAGAAACCCTGGACACACCATTTTGATTTATCAGAACTGGGGAGATGGATGGCGCTAAATTCAGGAGAAACTTGGAAGAAAACCTGTTGGAGGCTGCAGAAGAACTGAGAACGGGGTGGAGGTTCACCTTCCAGCAGGAGAACCACCCTGAACATACAGCCAGAGATACAATGGATGGTTTAGCAGATTGAGGTGTTATAGTGGCCTAGTCAAACTTTAAATTTCCATGTAAATTTTAGATATGTCTGTGCCCCAACTCAGCAAATTCAAATAGCTGAATTACCTTATCAGCCTGGTCAAAGTCCAGATTTAAATCAAAATCAGAATCTGTGGCAGAACTTAAAAACTGATGTTCACAGATGTTCTTCATCCAATCTGACTGAATTTCAGCTGTTTTGCAAAGAAGAATTGGGCAAAACCTTCAGTCTGTAGATGTTCAAAGCTGGTGAAGACAAACCCAAAAAGACCTGCAGCCCCCTACAGAGTATTGACCCAAGTGGAACAGAATACAAATGAACTCACTCCCATTTATATTTATTAAAATATTTAAGATTCATGTATATCTTCCCTTCCACTTCATAACTATTCACCATCTTGTGTTAGTTTGTCACAAATAATTCTCAGTGCAAACAGACTGAATTTTATGGGTGTAATGTGATAAAAGATGAAAACTTCAAACCTTATCAGCAACATAAACTGCTGCATTTTGTAACATAACTGTGGTTTAGTTTAGATCAGGGGTACCCAAGTCGATTCCTCAGAGCTACTATCTTGTAGCTTTTCGATGTATCCTTTCTTTAACACACCTGAATCAAATGGCTGAATTCCCTCATCAGCATTCAGTCATGCAGCAGCTCTGCAGAGGTTTGGTAACGAGACATTCATGTTATTAATGTGTGTTGGAGAAGAAACGCGTAGATCCTTGTTTTTTGGTTGAGACAACATTCATTTTCAGAGAAATGCTTTAAAAACAAAAAAGAACAAAAAGGCATTTTTATGTCATAGAATAGAGAAGCACGCAACAATAGCCAAGGGCAAATCAAATGATAAAAAAACCAAATGCACAATTGAGTGAAAAAAATAATCCGAATGACAACAAGGGCTGTTTAAAACTTGACGCCACTATTAAGGGGCAAAACTTAGGCAAAATCATGTGTTCAGAGATAAAAACAAGGAATGGCTGTAAAAAGTATTTGCTCCCTCACAAATATTTGCTTTTTGTCACACTTTGAAACAAGAAAAAAAAATCTCTAAAGGGGAAAAACTTTTCACTGCATTGTATAAAGTCAGACCTCTTGTATGTTCTTGACAACAACAGTATCAGCAGCAGAGAAGATTGAGGATGGGCCTAATGAGCAGAAAACAAAACCACATTAATACAGAAGCCTCATGTTTCCTCAACTGAATCTGACACCTTGCTCTTCAGTCAATAGCAAACGATCAATACTTGGTCCATGCTGAAACCAACATTTTCAGATGATGCCAAGCATAAATCATTTATGTCATGACTGAGTTATTGACCTTAGAGGAGAAAAGTAAAAATACAAAGTACACCCACACCCACACACACACATACACACACAATATATAGAGATGTATAGAGAGAAATATGTTTGTGTGTATTTAGAGCCATTGTTTCTGTAATGCTTCCACTATTCACAGGCCTGTCTCCTTCTCTCTCTCCCACCACTTACGCACAGAAAACTGGATCATTTGCATCTCCCTGGGGGACATACCCGCTGGGCTTTTGGTACGTTACATGTGTACAAAAATTTTTCTTCATTGCACATCTAATCACTCAACAGATAAGGCTGGGATGTTCTCTGAGGGAAAAAAAGGAGATATACAAAGAAGTTAATGAGGTTTTTCCTGTCCTACACCTCCAGAGGCAGGGGTCCACTTAGCAGCATTGTCATTAGACACGAATTAAACTGGGACTGTTGTTTTGCTGCGCTATCACTTTTTGTCCTTCAATTGCATAACCAAACTGCTCTTTGAAAAACGAAGGAAGTTGAGGATGCTGCAGCATTAGTGCACAGCAACAGAGAACGGTGCTATTTTGTTGCTCCCGTTTTCCGCAGAACTAGTTTACACACACAAATCTCAGCAGTTGTCTTGTGTCAGATTTGTTGGAAAATTTTAAAATGAAGCAGACAAGGACTCAGACACACGAGAGGACCAATACGTTAGCCAGCACCCTGTAGCAAGCCAGAAACTGTGTTCTAATAATATTTTTAATCGCCTCCACTCTGCAATCCATCACAGAGATAGCGATCTTTCTCTGTCCCTTCCTGCCGCGATAGACTTGCAGACACCTCACACAAAGTCACCTGCATACAGATTTCTGAACAAAAAAACACAGGACGCCTTGCAAATGAAACCTTAGGCACAAAACAATATAGCCTCCATGCTTTGATTATAAGAAATACATTTAAAGCAAAAATATTAGCCAGCACTGTGCCACTAACCTTTTTCCCATTACAACCACAAACCAGAATGTATTTTATTAATATTTTTGTGATGATATGTTACTTTGTGTTACATAAAATCCTGATACAATACACAGGAGTTTGTGATTGGAACTTGACAACATTTGTAAGAGTTAAAAGGGTATGAATACTTTTGCCAGGCTCTGCATCTGGAGAGAAATCTGTGCGCTGGAGACCTAGAAACAAAATCCAGTTATATTCAGATAATGTCCTTCAAACAGAAGCTGCCTTTCTTCTCTTCACAAATCATGTGCCTCCAGCTAAAAGCAGACAGTGGCATAGGGAAAGACTTGGACCTCATGCACATTAATATTATTTGCAGTAATATTAAGACTTACCTGAATTTCCTGTACTGAGAAAAACAGTTATTTCATATAAACGACAAGCAAACAGACAAAGTGAAACAATAATTGACAGGGACAGCAATAAGATAAAAGGATAAACTTCCCAGCCATGTTAGCTTGACTTGTCTTTACTCTTGCAATACAATTTAATCTGCAGACTTTGGTGAAAGTGTAGAACATGCTTTAAGAATTCAATATGCCTACTGTCATTATTAAGTTTGACAGTATAATTTTGTGCCTGCAGAGCTCAGCGAGCTGCATGTGACTGATAGGAGAAAAAAGGCCCAAGTCTTGGAGAACAGACCTAGACAGAGCCTCAGAACAACAGACACAAATCTGACTGAAAATATGTCAAAATGAAAAATGGGACAATTTCTTTTCATCTGTATGTTTTTATTTTCTTCCTTCTGTTGTGTTGGAGATTAATGCTTCTTCGTCCACATTTTACTCCTTTGACATAAAGAAAAGATGAAAGCAGCCTTGACTGAGTGATGCTGTGTTTAAAAGTATGTTAATATTTTCATTTGCCTGGTTTGGTTCTATTTTGAGGGATTATTTTCAACTTTTGGAAACAAAAAGCATGGTATGTAATCCATGAGGGCATTAAGCATCCAAACGCAGCCCACACTGCTCAGTCTTCCTTGCTGGCACAAAACCTTTATAATTGAACCTGAGATATCAAGAAAGGCTGTACTGATGCCAGGTGCATACTAAAAATAGTCTTCTCTCATTGGATCCTCTCCTAGGGATGCCATTTTGCCATGCATTATGCATATATGCAAATATGAGGCAAGAAAATGGATTACCTGAAAGGGCACCTGTGGTTTCCAGCTCAAAGATATATGCAGTGGGGTGAAATGAAGCAAACTGAGCTTTCGTTTAGCCATTACACAGCTGTACAGCAAAATGCAGAAACACTTTTTGAGACAGTCAGCGTTTCAAACCTGAGCGATGACTGATAAAGAGGGAGCGAATCACTGGCAGACTCGAAGGTAAATAGGCAGGTAGATGGAGAACCCTATCATCTTTTTCCTGGTTGTTTACAAGATGATTAGCAAAATTCCCCTAAGATTTAAACTGAAACTGCAGCACTGCATAGCATCAGTCCCTCTTTAGAGTCACCTGCATAACAACATAGATAAAAGCTCAGAAATAAGACAGAAAAAATGCTTATGATCATGAACGTATCCCTTTAAACTGTAACATTCAAAATATTATGAAGAAGTTGGAAAATGTTAATTAGCTTTTACTTTTCTGTTGCTCTGCTTTTAACATGACTATGCCAGGCATCAGCAACCTTTCAATCCAAAAAAATATCTATGCCCTTTCTGATTACAATCAGGAAGGGCATAAACCAACACAAACACACATTTAAAATCATTAAAAATATTTAACCCATTTTATATTTTCACTCCTTATTCCCACTCAGTATAGATAAACATACTTGTCACTGTTAATAAATAAATGAAAATTCAACATGGAAGACTCACCACCCCGTCTCGTCCAATCACTCCTCACTGGCTGCTCCAATCAACAGCAGGTCCGCACTCCTCCTCGGCCAATCATCTCCCAGGGCATCACTTTTAAAGACCTTCTGCATGGAAAACACCGCTCTTCTGCTGAGCTTCAACCCTCCACCACCCCTTCTCCACCATAGGCTCCCAACTCCTTCCAAACCAAGGCCTACGCCACCACCAGGATCGGATCCCAGGGGGGAAGACGTACCTAATCATAATCATAAGATGTTTATTCAAACTCATTTCATCCTTAGCGTTCACGTCTTCCTCAGGGGTCCGAGCGCCAAAGAAATAATCTTTCATTAATAAACTCTTTAACCGTCTTCTTGTTGTTTCTCCATTATGTGAGTCTTTCCAGGTTGAATTCACATTCATCAATTGGCTGTGTGTTTGTGTACAAGACCCTTTTTTTGGCGTTTCGTAAATTGTGCAGTTCACATTGGCTATTGTTGCTCTGTGGCATTTTTGAGAAACTCCAGGTCTTTGCATTTTTCAGTTGAAGGTGGCAAGCAGCCATAAGTCTCCAAACCCATGAGCAAGTAGCGCTCCTGCAGCCCCAACAGTTCGTCCTCTTGCCCTGCTTGTAGCGAAATCCAAGTAGGCGGTGAAGAAGCACCCTGGAATCCCCACATCGCCAGACTTTCTGTTGCGAGAGGCAGCAACATCAGTGTTTGAAGAAAATAAGTGATCAGGCAGGAAGAAATGTAGAAACAACTAGAAACGCCCTAAGAAAGTAACTAGTGACTGAAATCAGACAATTATGATTGGCTGGGGATAAACTAGAAAATCTAATCTAAGCACCATACTAAAAACTACTAATATTATACATCCAGAAGTAGAAAAGGACAGATTGGTTTAAACATTCATCCAACAAAATAAGCATATTAAAAATATGCAACACATACAGGAAAATAAAATAAACAACAATGAGGGATTAATAGTAACAGGTCATTCATATGTATGAGATTTGAGCTGTAATTAAAAGCTAGCAGTGCATCAGTGTCCTGCACCTAGACATGAGCCTGGGTCCAGCGCAGATGGTTCACTCTTGTAAAATTTACATAAATGCTACACAAGTATTGCAGCAATGCCAAGATAACATTAAAAATCCTCCAATAACATTATGCAGATACTCTGTCTGCACCGATGAATATTCATTCACCTCAGCATGCTGAATGTTGGAATGCCCCACTGGCTCCTACTGGCTACAAGTAGGGCATTCCAACATATTTTTTGATTAATTCAGTTTATATTTCTTTGGCCAGTTCGGGGCACTCATAGAGTGTTTTTGGAGAATTAAAATTGAGCCAAAAACTAGCAAGATTGATCTTACTGAGCAGCTTGCCATCTATACTAGGTCATTTGTATTTATTTTGGTTATTATGTGACAGGAGATGAGCTACAAAGCTGTAACAGATTTGTCCAAGACGTTTACAAAAAGCAGGTTGAGTATTTTTCAAGCTGAAGGAAATGTTTCATTTTTGACTCAAGGTTTTCAGTAGCTGTGGAGTAATTAACTTGAACCCTAAATTAATAATAAATCAATATCTCATCAAATGTAACTGTGGCAATCCTCTGTCAGCAATCTTTATTTACCCAAAATACTTATTTAGTATTCTCCTTCATATATCTATGGGATCAGTGCTGCGGCTGCTTTCATCACATACAGTGAAAGTTAAAGCCAAACTCTGCTGATGCAATATCACCACTGTGTCCGTATGTTTCTATAATCCATCCCTCCATTTGATGTAACCTGCTCATGGAAAACATCCCGTTGGTCTATTGCTGTTCACTGTAATCATGGTGATGCTCTGTGGCAGCAGCTGCAGTAGCATGCATATAAAACGCAGCAATAAACATGTAACACATTTTGCTGCAAATAAAATGAAATTGTAAGATTCATAAACTTTTCACTTTCTGTTAAACGACTGAGTTACATTACATTTCTTACATACGGCCCCCACCTCTACGTTATTTAAGGGAATTTTTCAGCTGCAAACCACTATCTGTAACTTTCTAGGGCTATGAGGGAGATCCAGCCTCCTGCTGTAAGGTAATCCCTTTCCCTTCTGACAAAGACTCATCCTATACAAAGCAAACTAAAGCACATTTTCTGTCATCTTTTCATGTTGGCACAAGAGAGCCACACACAGGCTTCTTTTTAGTGTTGAAAGCATATGAATGCTCTGTTAGTGTCGAGCAAAGGTGACAGGTCTCAGTCATCTTTTCAGTGCAGGTGAAATTGAGGTCTCCGTCTTGGCTCTGGTGGAAACCCATGTGAGCGGAGATCAGATTAAAAAACATCTGAACGAGACCAACAAGCAACGAGCTGAGGAACATGAAAGAGAGAAGTCAAGGTCCGAGGGTAAAATCCTTAATCACACTCATGCCTTCCTGCACAAAGGAATATGTTAACATACTGTGTGAATGTTGTCTATGAAGCTCATTCTGTTGTCCCTGAAGAAACCGTGTAATTATCCTTTGCCCCTCATCCATCTGCTGGATTTTAGGGCACAAGATGGGTAATATATACTACATGAGCTCTGGCTGGCAAAGAGGTATTTAGCCTACAAGCGTTGCGTCATTAGTGCAAGATATAGTAGCAGATTGTGCTTTTTCAATACATTTTGAGGAAAATGTACTTATATTACTAGAATTGTTCACTGTTGATACAGTTAATTTTAAATGTTAGAAAAACGGACAGGCTGTCATAGAGTGTTGTAAGTTTTTCATATGACTGTATGCTCAGTGTGAAGAGGTTGTATAGAGAAAGCAGGGAAACAGAGGAAAAGCAATTTTTGCTTATGTCTTGCATACGCTCATTGATCTGTAACGCCTCCCTGATGGGAGGAGCTGGAACAAGTTCTGCCCTGAGTGACTAAGGTGTTCGGCTGGTGGTAATTATATTCCAGTGCTGAAGAGTTTTTGGAGGCTTTGGGGCAACTGGAACCCACAGCCCTCATGTAAAATATTTTATTACTGTGTATGTGGAGGACTAATAATTGTTCTGAGTATTACTATGAAAGTTTAGGAATTAAAACACTGCTATACATGTGTCAGCTTAAACTCTAAAAATGAGTTCGAGTTGTATCTAAAATAAGTTTAGTATCTTAAAAAAATTGATTTCAGTAAATCAGTTCTAAATGTGAAACTCATAAATAAAACAGATTCACAGCACACAGAGAGGTGTCTATTAAGTGTTTATTAAAAGTTATTTATATGTGTTATTTCCTGATCATTTTGATGTTTCTGGCTTACATCTAGGGAAACCTAAAATTAAATTTCACAGGAAGTTCAGATATTACGTCAAACTGATGAAAAAGGATTTTTAATCCAGAAATCTGGGCCTACTCAGCAGTATGTCCAAGTACTGTACAGTATCTGGACCCAGTACTTGGTCCTGGCTCATGAATCACTGCATCAATGCAATGTGGCATGGAGGAGATCAGCAAGTATTTCTGCTGAGGTGGTCAGTTTGGTAGTGTTACCATGGTGATTAAAGTAGTTAATGGCACTTCTGGCAGTGTGAGCTGGTACAAAGTCTTGCTAGAAAATGAAATCAGCGTCTCCATAATGCTTGCCAATAGAAGGGAACATGAAGTCCTCTAAAATGTCCTGGTAGAGACGCTGCCCTGAATTTGGACTTGATTAAAACCAGTGGACCAGAACCAGCAGATGGCACGGCACCCCAAATCATCACTGACTGTTGAAACTTCCCACTGGACTTCAAGCAACATGGATTCTGTTCCTCTCCACTCCATCCGGAGTCTGGGACCTTGATTTCCAAACTAAATGCAAGATTTACTTTCATCTGAAAAGATGACTTTGGACCACTGATGAAAAGTCCAGTCCTTTTTTTCCATAGCCCAGGTAAGAGGTTTTTGTTGATGTCTCGGGTTCATGAGTGGCTTAAGACAAGGAACGTGGCAGTTGAAGCCCAAATCCTGGATATATCTGTGCTTGGAACGCTGAGCAGCAGTCCATGTTTTGTGAATCTCTCCCAATTTCTTGAATGACATTGGCTTGGCAACCTTCTCAAAGCTGCAGTTCAATTCAATTCAATTCAATTCAATTCAGTTTATTTATATAGCGCCAATTCACAACACATGTCGTCTCAAGGCACTTCACAAAAGTCAGGTACATGCATTACAATTAATCCGAATCATTGAACAGTGCAGTCAGATTCTGTTATTTATTCAAATTGGATAAAACGTTTGTCTATCTAAGGAAACCCAGCAGATTGCATCCAGTCAGTGACTTGCAGCATTCACTCCTCCCGGATGAGCATGTAGAGACAGTGGACAGTCACTGGCGTTGACTTTGCAGCAATCCCTCATACTGAGCATGCATGTAGCGACAGTGGAGAGGAAAACTCCCTTTTAACAGGAGAACCTCCAGCAGAACCAGAACCAGGCTCAGTTGTGAGTGGCCATCTGCCACGACCGACTGTGGGGTTAGAGAGAACAGAGCAGAGACACAAAGAGAACAAAGAAACACTGATCCAGGAGTACTTTTTATGGAAGGAAAAGTAAATGTTTAAGGATGTAGCTTCTTTAGTCGTTTCACCTAGAAAGAAAGAACAGATAAACTCTGAGCCAGTTTTCAAATGTTAGAGTCTGAAAGAGAGCACATAGAGTTAGTTACAGTAAAAGCTCCGTCCAGTAGCTATGTCTAGGAGAGAGAAAGGGTTAAACACTGAAAGACAGGGCCATGTGGAATCATCGGTAGAGGGGAGCACCAAGCCGCCGCCAGCAGAAGCTCGGACGATGCCCCTCTCCAGACAGTTTGTCACAGGTAGAACACAGAGTCAGGCCAGGGTGTAGCTTCTAGGAAGAGAAAGACAGAGAACAAAGTTTAAAAAAGCTGAAATAACAGCAAATAATACAAAATTGAAAGTAGTTGGTGAGAAAGTAGCCGAAGGGGTGAAAGTGGTCATTATGTTCCTCAGCAGCCTAAGCCTATAGCAGCATAACTACAGAGATAGTTCAGGATAACCTAGAGACCTCTAACTATAAGCTTATCAAAAAGGAAAGTTTTAAGCCTAGCCTTAAAGTAGATAGTTTGGGGGTCCATCTAGAGCCCACTGATGGCCATTGTTATACTAAAAACCACAATACGATTGGGATACCCTCTCTGTCAGATTGTGACCATAACCATTGGAAAAGGAAGGGGTCATACAGGTAGCAGAAATGGAGGGTGTGTTTGCACCTCAACCATAACTGAGCCGGTTAGGCTAAACCTGACTCCCCCTTACTCCATCCAACAAGGGAGAAGAAGACGGAGGTAAAATAAGGAAGATAGCTCAGGATAACCTAAGCCACTCTAACTATAAGCTTTATCAAAAAGGAAAGTTTTAAGCCTAGCCTTAAAAGGAGACAGGGTGTCCACCTCATGGATTAAACTGGGAGCTGGTTCCACAGGAGAGGAGCCTGATAACTAAAGGATCTGCCTCCCATTTCTACTTCTAGAGACTTTAGGAACCACCAGTAAACCTGCAGTCTGAGAACGAAGTGCTCTGTTAGGAACATATGAACAATCAGATTCTCTGATGTATGATGGAGCTAAATCATTAAGGGCTTTATATGTGAGGAGGAGAATTTTTAATTCTATTCTGGATTTTAACAGGAGGCCAATGAAGGGAGCTAAAGTAGGGAAATATGATCTCTCTTTTTAATTTTCATCAGAACTCTTGCTGCAGCATTTTTGAATCAGCTGAAGGCTTTTAACTGCATTTTGTGGACATCCTGATAGTAAAGAATTACAATAGTCCCAGCCTTGAAGTACCAAATGCATGGACTAGTTTTTCAGCATCAATCCTGGACCAGGATATTTCTAATTTTGGCAATGTTCCGGAGGTGAAAGAAGGAAATCCTAGAAACCTGTTTAATATGGGATTAAATGACATGTCCTGGTCAAAAATAACACCAAGGCTTTTTAACTTTATTATCGGAGGTCAATTTAATGCCATCCTAGTTAGTGATTGACTAAGCAGTTTCTTTTTTAAGACTCCGGTCCAAAGACGACAACTTCTGTCTTGTCTGAATTTAGGAGCAGAAATTTAAGTCATCCAAGTTTTTATGTCTTCAAGACATGCTTGTAGTCTATCTAACTGGTTGGGCTCATCAGGATTTATGGATACGTAAAAGCTGAGTGTCCATCAGCGTAACAGTGAAAGTTATTCTATGCTGCCTGATAATTTTACCTATTGGAAGCATATATATAGTAAAAGAGGATTGGCCCAAGTACTGAACCTGTGGTTCTTCACAATTAACCCTGGAGTTTAAAGATGATTTATCATTTACATGAACAAACTGGAATCTGTCAGACAAATAAGATTAAACCAGCAAGGTGCTGTTCCCCTGATCCCTACAGCATATTCCAGCCTTTCTAAGAGAATATTATGATCGACTGTATCAAATGTAGCACTGAGATCTAACAGAACCAGTACAGACACAAGTCCATTATCTGAGGCAATAAGAATATCATTAGTGACTTTCAGCAGAGCTGTTTCAGTGCTATGATGAACTCTGAAAAACCTGACTGAAACTCTTCAAACAGGTCATTGCCTGTGTAAATGCTCACACATTTTGATTAGCAACTATTTTTCTCTCAAGAATTTTTAGATAAGAAACGGAAGATTGGATATCGGTCTGTAATTTATTAAGTCATCTCGATCAAGCGAAGGTTTTTCTAAGCACAGGTTTAAATTACAGCTACCTTAAAAGCTTGTGGTACATATCCATTTACTAAGGATAGATTAATCATATCTAAATGGGGCTGGTAATCAGAGGGAACACTTCCTTAATATTTGGGTTTGGATTGGGTCTAACATACAAGTTGAAGGTTTTAGATAAAGCTAATATTTCTGATAACTCAGGAAGGCTCCACAGGATCAAAACAGTCCAAACACAGACCAGGTACTACAGTTATTTCCAATGTTGTCTCACTTGTTGAGGATGAAGTAATAATCTCTGGGAGATTGTCAAAGATTTTCTTCTTAATAGAATCAAGTTTATTTTGGAAGAATCCCATAAAATCATGACTGCTGACAGCTAAGGGAATGGATGGCTCAACAGAGCTAAGACTCTGTGTAAGTTTTAGCAACTGTACTAAAGAGAAACCTAGGATTATTTTGTTCTCTTCTATTAAGGATGAGAAATAAGCTGTTCTAGCTTGGTGAAGTGTCTTTTTATACACAGTAAGGCTATTTTTTCCAGATTAAGTAGGAATCCCCTAGGTGTGTAGAGCGCCATTTTCACTCCAATTTTCCTAACATTGTGCTTTAAAGTATGCAGCTCTGAATTAAACCAGGGAGCCTGCCTCCTATGAATAATTTCCTTCTTTTTCAAGAGGGGCTGCATTGTCTAATGCCACATGCAATGATGAAGTAACACTCTGAACAAGAGAATCAATTTTGTGAAGGGGAAGAACAAAATTATGCCCTCCACTCTGTTTTTCTGTGTTAATGAGCAAATTAAAAGTGGAACAGTTTTTTAAAGGTGTTACAGCATCGTCTGATAATGATCTACTCTAATGAAATTTTCTTTCAGGTGTGGAGTACTTCGGTTTAAATTAAACTCAAGGTATTAAAAATGGTCAGACAGCACAGGGTTGGTGAGAAAATATTGTTATGTCTGTACACTCAATGCCATATGTCAGCACAAGGTCCAGAGAATGAAGACAAAGGTGTGGTAGGTTTTGTTAATGTTTTGAGTAAAGCCAATTGAGTCTAAGATACCATTAAGGCTATATTTAAGCTATCACTTTCAGTGTCCAACATGAATGTTAAAATCCCCCCTATAATAACCTTATCTGTATTTAACACTAAATCAGATAAAGGTCTGAACTGTTTAAAAATTGAGAGTAGGGCCTGGTGGACGGTACAAAACAACAAACAGAAGTGGTTTTAGTGCTTTGCAATTTGGATGAGGAAAACTAAGGATTAAATATTCAAAAGAGTTGTAGCAATTGATTGGTCTGGGACTAGTTGGATCAGTTAACCTCACTGCTTGTGCAACCCTCTTCTCCTTCCTCTAAACTTTCCATATGTCATAATATGCTTGGACACAGCACTCTGACCAGCCAGTTTTACTCTGTAGGGTGTAAGCGACTGTCTACTGGACTTCCGTTAGGTCAGCAGTCCTCCTCGTTACTCTGCAGGATTTAAAATGGCCATAAAATAACATTTCTAATTAAGTGAAAAATATAATTTGGGTTTTCATTAGCCATAGTCAGAATCTTCAAATTAGGAGAAATATAGGATCAAAATATATGAATATATACAGCATAATGCATGAGTTTTAGGATTAATTACTATTTATATTGAATTACTATTTGTTAATTTTTTGACAATATTCCTATTAACTGAAATGTAATGTTGAATTTGTTTTCTGAGCTGTGAGAACCTTTTAACTGTCTTGCTAATCTTCTTTGATGTTTATGGTTTTGTTTGAGTCGATGAAAAATGCATAAAAACTTAAAACATTCTTCAGCAAAATAAATGACAGAACTTCATAACTGCCAGGCTTATAAAATGTGAACATCTCTAGGTTTTTGAACTATTTAGGAGAAGCCTCGTTGTATCTATTAGTCCAGGTTATTTTCACTTGGTGTCATTGTGGTGGTGTGGGTACATGTCCTTGTAAAAGTGTTTTTTACATGTGTGCCTGATGTTTTGCCAGCTGTGGTCATTAGCCAGAGGCTGAGTCTATTTTGACATGCAGATCAGAGTTCTGGTCTAATCTGGAGGATCTGTGTCTGATGAGTTTCCACTGTAAACAGAGTGGCCTGGAATAACCAGCCGCAGAAATCATAAAGCCACTGGGCAGTGGGCAGGGAGGCATTAGCACAAGGGTAATTGCTGTCCCAACAGCAGCCCACTGAATGACATCTGATATTGTCAGGGAAGGCAGCTCACCATTACCTGCTGTGGAATAAGAGCTTTTTTCTGTTGACCACTGAAGTCCAATTGGGCTTGAAAATGGTCCATCATGTGCTGCGGTTCACCAAATTAGCCCACTATGTTGTGTCTGAGAAAGGTGCGGTAACTACACTATTGATGTTCTTTGAGGATTTTCATGCACTGGTGTTTTTCATGTGCTTTGAACTGACAGGTTGTTAGGCTGAAGATGGTGACTGCTGTATAAACGGATGTAAAGCATTGCAAGTGTGTTAATGGTGGGCCTTGGGCTGCATAATTTAACTTTAGGCTTCTTCTGCTTTGCAGGATTTTTTTATTTGCAAGAATATTGTGCTTTTTAAGCAAAACGTGGTCTCAAATGTGCCTCGTCTTTGTTTGCAGCCAGTTTCATCATTGTTCAGTGATTCATTCTGACATTCTTAACCTGCTTTGATCACTCAATGCAGAAAAATTTGCATTGCTTTTTAGTTTTCAAGCACACTAATTGTCAATGCCTAAGCCTGCATTGTGTCGTTAAAAGTCCCACATGAAGGAAGAAGTTTCTTGTGACATTTCTCCCACAGGGAGTGTAGAGGATTATAGCTAAGTGATAAACAGATGCTGGTAAAGAAAAAGTAATTCAATGAAGCAATACATTGCAATGGTGAGATATTTACCTCACAGCTACTGTTTGCAGAAGCCATCCAGCTGTCTCCTTTGTTCCTATTTCTCATACTACAAATCACCTATGACCGAGTAAATGTTAAAGTAAAGTAAGTGCATCAGTGGCTCACGTGTTGTGACCAGGTAGTTTTTATCTTGGCTATACAGTTTTGCTTGCTTCTGTTGCAGACTTAATTGCTGCAATTCTTTTCTCATCCCCAACTCTCCTTTTCTTTGCTTGTCAAAAAAGCTGGAAATGAAGCTGCAACCCATCTGCTTTCCAGCTTCCAGATCAGCTCTGCAGCTGGTCTTGGGATTCTAGCTCGTGTGCAAATGTGATTTTTTCACACAGAAATCTTGGCTAAAAAATGTCTTGTTGGCAATTAAAATTTACCAAAGGTCAAAAGTGGACTTTTTCTGGACATTCCCAGCATGATTGTGATCTCATGAAATATTCACAAGTTTGATTGCTTCCTTGGAGGGTCTAGTGAATTTTGGCTAATTTAGAGCCTGACTCTTCAGAACCTGGGTGTGTCTTCATAGTACAGGCTTTAGCTGTTTGAGCAGCTTCAGCATGCAGTGACCCTCACGATAAAATAAAAGTTCCTGCTTGCAAAACTTATGACTTCTAACAACTTTATCTAGACTTAAACAAATAACAGAGATTGTTTAATGTTGTGATTAAATAACAGCTTCAAACTATAAAGTGCTTCGTACAGAAACCAAACTGACAGAAGGTTGGTAAGTGCTGCAGTCAAACTTTGAATTATGGGCACAAAATGGGAGGTTTAAACCATAGACTGCAGAGGATAAAACATTAAACAAACTACATTTTGTTAGTATAGTTAAGGACTAATGTCCTGATGGGAAACCAACTTCTGGTAAATTTGAATCATTTTGCACGTAGTTTGTGGAAAAGTTGCAGAATCCTGAGGGGTACTCCTTATTAATTTTTCCAAAAACTTTGTGCAGTGCACTAGTACCAATGGCAGAGAGACAGACACTCAGCATGAGTAAATTTAATTAAATTCAGTTCAGTTTTATTTATATAGCGCCAATTCACAACATATGTTGTCTCAAGGCACTTCACAAAGTCAGGTACATGCATTCCAATTAATCCAAATCATTGAACAGTGCAGTCAGATTCAGTTATTTATTCAATTTGGAAAAAACGATTTTCTAAGGAAACCCAGCAGATTGCATCCAGTCAGTGACTTGCAGCATTCACTCCTCCCGGATGAGGATGTAGAGACAGTGGACAGTCACTGGCGTTGACTTTGCAGCAATCCCTCATACTGAGCATGCATGTAGCGACAGTGGAGAGGAAAACACCCTTTTAACAGGAAGAAACCTCCAGCAGAACCAGAACCAGGCTCAGTGTGAGCGGCCATCTGCTATGACCGACTGGGGGTTAGAGAGAACAGAGCAGAGACACAAAAAGAACAAAGAAGAACTGATCCAGGAGTACTACTATGGGAAGGAAGCTGGGAAGGAACTTCTATGGCAGCAGAAGCTTGGACGATGCCCCTCTCCAGAAAGGTGTCACAGGTAGACACAGAGTCAGGCCAGGTGTAGCTTCTAGGAAGAGAAAAGAGAGAGAACAAAGTTAAAAGCTGAAATAACAGCAAATAATGCAAAACTGGAGAGTAGAGTGAGAATGTAGCAGAGAGAGTGAAAGTGGTCATTATGTCCTCCAGCAGCCTAAGCCTATAGCAGCATAACTACAGAGATAGCTCAGGACAACCTAAGCCACTCTAACTATAAGCTTTATCAAAAAGGAAAGTTTTAAGCCTAGCCTTAAAAGTAGACAGGGTGTCTGCCTCACGGACTAAAACTGGGAGCTGGTTCCACAGTAGAGGAGCCTGATAACTAAAGGATCTGCCTCCCATTCTACTTCTAAAGACTCTAGGAACCACCAGTAAACCTGCAGTCTGAGAACGAAGTGCTCTGTTAAGAACGTATGGAACAATCAGATCTCTGATGTATGATGGAGCTAGATTATTAAGAGCTTTATATGTGAGGAGGAGAATTTTAAATTATATTCTGGATGTAACTAACCCTGACTTGTGGCCACTTTCTGTACGGGAGTGTTTTGAGCTTCGAGGAGACTGACACCCTTAAAACAGCCTCATCCTCATATAGCGAAAGAGATTTCTTTATGTTTGTTAATGAACCAATCAGTCACTCATGCAATGCATCAAGAGCCATCTGGGCCCGACAGAAACTAGGCTGCACCCACAGTGCTGAAGAGGAACTGGAGGCGGGGAAGAGATTGTGTTAGATTATCATCGAGCAGAAGGTTGTGAATACGAAGCTTTGCAAAGGAACCAGAAGTGTGTGTGTGTGTGTGAGTGTGGGGGGGTCTGGGTGATAAATACAGAGGGAGGGAAACAATGCTGATGATACTCAGAGAAACACGAATGAGGAGAGTAAATCTGATTGAAATGAAGCGAGCTCTGCTGACAATCACATGAGAATTGAAGAAATTGTGATTAGATGGAGTCTGTCTGTGTGTGTGTGTGCAGTGTTTGCATTTATATATGGACAGCACGACTCTCACATGGGAAATTTATCCCAGAGGCTGTTTGTTTCCTTTCCGTAAAAATGTATACAGGAAATATTCCAAACATATGCAGACAGATACCTAGTCGGTGACGGTGAACTTTGGAGGTCACACTGTCTTCAGGGAAAACAATGTTTACTGTTTCAAAGACTTTATGCTAAATAGTTGATTATTTATAGGAGTTTGGATGTGTCCGGTATTTTAATAACAGCTACACGGCACAAACAAATACTAAAACCTCCAGCAAGTCAAAGGTTTGAGTCTCGCAAGGTGTGGTGATGTTGCTAACACTAAGGAAAGCCAATGATTTCTGATATACACTACTTACACACAGCATACCAAGTGATCTGAGGTATACAATTCAATTCGGTTTTATTTATATAGTGCCAATTCACAACACATATTGTCTCAATGCACTTCACAAAAGTCAGGTACATACATTCCAATTAATCCTAACCATTAAACAGTGCAGTTAGATTCAGTTATTTATTCAAATTGGATAAAAAGTTTTTCTGTCTAAGGAAACCCAGCAGATTGCATCCAGTCAGTGACTTGGAACATTCACTCCTCCTGGATGAGCATGTAGAGACAGTGGACAGTCACTGGCGTTGACTTTGCAGCAATCCCTCACACTGAGCATGCATGTAGCGACAGTGGGAGGAAAAACTCCCTTTTTAACAGGAAGAAACTCCACCAGAACCAGAACCAGGCTCAGTGTGAGCGGGCCATCGGCACGACCGACTGGGGGTTAGAGAAACAGAGCAGAGACACAAAGAGAAAACAAAGAAGCATTGATCCAGGAGTACTTCTATGGGAAGGAAAAGGTAAATGTTAATGGATGTAGCTCCTTTAGTGGTTTTCACCTAGAAGAAAGAACATATAAACTCTGAGCCAGTTTTCACAGGTTAGAGTCTGAAAGAGAGACATATTATTAGTCACAGTAAAGCTCAGTCAGTAGCCATGTCTAGGAGAGAGAAAGGGTTAAACACTAAAAGACAGGGCCATGTGGATCATCGGTAAGGTGAAGCATTAAGTTGTTTGCCAGCAGAAAGCTCGGACGATGCCCCTCTCCAGAAAGGTGTCACAGGTAGACACAGAGTCAGGCCAGGTGTAGCTTCTAGGAAAGAGAAAGAGAGAAAAAAAGTTAAAAGCTGAAATAACAGCAAATAATGCAAAATTGGAGAGTAGTGGAAAGGGGAATCCTCCAAGCTTCTGATGGCAACAACTTAATGCTCACCCTCTACCGATGATCCACATGGCCCTGTCTTTCAGTGTTTAACCCTTTCTCTCTCCTAGACATAGCTACTGACTGAGCTTCTACTGTGACTAACTCTATGTGCTCTCTTCAGACTCTAACCTTGAAAACTGGCTCAGAGTTTATCTGTTCTTTCTTTTTAGGTGAAACGACTAAAGGAGCTACATCCATTAACATTTACTTTTCCTTCCCATAGAAAGTACTCCTGATCAGTGCTTCTTTGTTCTCTTTGTGTCTCTGCTCTGTTCTCTCTAACCCCCAGTCGGTCGTGGCAGATGGCCGCTCACACTGAGCCTGGTTCTGTTCTGTGCTGGAGGTTTCTCCTGTTAAATGGGAGTTTTTCCTCTCCACTGTCGCTACATGCATGCTCAGTATGAGGGATTGCTGCAAAGTCAACGCCAGTGACTGTCCACTGTCTCTACATGCTCATCCAGGAGGAGTGAATGCTGCAAGTCACTGACTGGATGCAATCTGCTGGGTTTCCTTAGACAGAAAACTTTTATCCAATTTGAATAAATAACTGAATCTGACTGCACTGTTCAATGATTAATTGGAATGTATGTACCTGAGTTCTGTGAAGTGCCTTGAGACGACATGTGTTGTGAATTGGCGCTATATAAATAAACTGAATTTAATCGAATTAGTGTGAGAATGTAGCGAAGAGGGTGAAAGTGGTCATTATGTCCTCCAGCAGCCTAAGCCTATAGCAGCATAACTACAGAGATAGCTCAGGATAACCTAAGCCACTCTAACTATAAGCTCTATCAAAAAGGAAAGTTTTAAGCCTAGCCTTAAAAGTAGACAGTTTGTCCATCTAGAGCCCACTGATGGCCATTGGCCATACTGGCCATACTAAAAACCACAACGATTGGGATACCTCTCTCTTTCAGATTGATTATAACTATTGGAAAAGAGAGGGGTCATACAGGTAGCAGAAATGGAGGGTGTGTTTGCACCTCAACCAGAACTGAGCCGGTTTAGGCTAATCCTGACCCCCCCTTACTCCATCCAACAGGGGGAAAAAAAGACGGAGGTAAAAAAAAGATAGCTCGGGTAAGCTAAGCCACTCTAACTATAAGTTTTTATCAAAAAGGAAAGTTTTAAACCCTAGCCTTAAAAAAGTAGACAGGGTGTACACCTCCGGGCCCAAAAACCGGGGCAGGTTCCACAAGAGGGGAGTCTGATAACTAAAGGATCGCCCCCCATTCTACTTCTAGGACTCTAGGAACAACCGAAAACCTCAGTCTGAGAACGAAGTGCTCTTTAGGAACATATGGAACAATCAGATCTCTGATTTTAGATGGAGCTAGATCATTAAGGGTTTTATAGGAGGAGGAGAATTTTAAATTCTATCTGGTTTTAACAGGGAGCCAATAAGGGAAGTAAAATAGGAGAAATATGATCTCTCTTTTAATTTTCATCAGAACTCTTGCTACAGCTTTTTTGAATCAGCTGAAGGCTTTTAATGCTTTTTGGGGACACCCTGATAGTAAAAATTACAATAGTCCAGCCTTGAAGTAAAAAATGCATGGACTAGTTTTCAGCGTCACTCCTAGATAGGATATTTCTAATTTTTGGCAATGTTCTGGAGATGAAAAAAGGAAATCATAGAAACCGTTTAAAAGGATTTAAAAGACAGGGCCCTGGTCAAAAAAAAAACCAGGTTTTTCACTTTTTATCGGAGGCAATTAATGCCATCCAGATTAAGTGATTGACTAAGCAGTTATTTTTTAAAGACTCCGGTCCAAAGACGACAACTTCTGTCTTTTTGAATTTAGAAGCAGAAATTTATAGTCTAAAAGTTTTTATGTCTTTAAGACATGCTTGTAGTCTGTCTAAGTGCTTTTGGGCTCATCAGGATTTGGGGATAAGTAAAGCTGAGTATCATCAGCGTAACAGGAAAAAAGATCTATGCTGTCTGATAATTTTTACTATTGGAAGCATATTAAAGAGAATTTGGCCCCAAGTACTGAACCCTGTGGTACTCCACCAATAGCCCTGGAGTTTAAAGACGATTTTTATTAAGAAAAAACTGGGAATCTGTCAGACAAAAAGATTTAAACCAGCCTAGTGCTGTTCCCCTGATCCCTACAGCAAATTCCAGCCTTTCTAAAAAGAATATTGTGATTGACTGTATCAAATGCAGCACTGAGATCTAACAGAACCATACAAAACAAAGTCCCCATTATCTGAGGCCATAAGGGAAAATCATCAGTGACTTTCAGCGAGCTGTTTTGTGCTATGATGAGCTCTGAAGCCTGACTGAAACTCTTCAAACGGTCATTGCTGTGTAAATGATCACACATTTGATTAAATCTATTTTCTCAAGGTTTTTAGATAAAAAATGGAAGATTGGATATAGGTCTGTAATTCATTAAGTCTTTCCGATCAAGCGAAGTTTCTTAAAAAAGGGTTTAAAAAAACAGCTATTTTTAAAAGCTTGTGGTACATATCCATTTACTAAGGACAAATTAATCATATCTAAAATGGGGCTGGTAATCAGAGGGAACACTTTCTAAAATAATTTGGTTGGGATTGGGTCTAACATACAAGTTGAAGGTTTAGATGAAGCTAATATTTCTGATAACTCAGGAAACTCCACAGGATCAAAGCAGTCCAAACACAGATCAAGTTCTACAGTCACTTACAATGTTGTCTCATTTGCTGAGGATGAAGTAATCATCTTGTATGTCAAAGATTTTATTTTTAATAGAATCAATTTTATTTAAGAAGAATCCCATAACGTCATGACTGCTAAGAGCTAAGGGAATGGATGGCTCAACAGAGGTATGACTCTGTGTAAGTTTAGCAACTGTACAAAAGAGAAACCTAGGATTATTCTTGTTCTCTTCTATTCATGATGAGAAATAAGCTGTTCTAGCTTGGTGAAGTGTCTTTTTATACAACAGTAGGCTATTTTTCCAGATTAAGTAGGAATCCTCTAGGTGTGTAGAGCGCCATTTTCTCTCCAATTTTCTAACGTGCTTAATCAATTTGTGTATGGGAATAAACAAAATTATTGCCCTCCACTGTGTTTTTCTGTGATAATGAGGAAAGCAAAAGTGGAACAGATTCTTTAAAGCTTGTTACAGCATTTTCTGATAATGATCTACTATAATGAAATTTTCTTTCAGGGGTGGAGTACTTGGTTAAATTAAACTCAAAGGTTATTAAAAAATGGTCAGACAGGACAGGGTTATGAGAAAATATTGTTATGTCTTTACACTCAATGCCAAATGTCAGCACAAGGCCCAGAGAATGAAGACAAAGGTGGGTAGATTTGTTAATGTTTTGAGCAAAGCCAATTGAGTCTAAGATAGCATTAAAGGCTATATTTAGGCTATCACTTTCAGTGTCAACATGAATGTTAAAATCCCCCACTATAATAACCTTATCTGTATTTAACACTAAATCAGATTAAAGGTCTGAAAACTGATTTAAAAATTGAGAGTAAGGGCCTGGTGGACGGTACAAAACAACAAACAGAAGTGGTTTTAGTGCTTTACAATTTGGATGAGGAAAACTAAGGATTAAATATTCAAAAGAGTTGTAGCTATTGATTGGTCTGGGACTAGTCAATAAATCGGACTGAAAGATGGTTGCTACTCCTCCTCCTCGCCCAGTATTTTGAGGAATGTGAAAATTTAAATAATTAGTAGGAGTTGACTCATTTATAGTAACATAATCCTCTTGCTGCAGCCAGGTTTCTTTGAGGCAAAATAAATCAATCTGATTGTCACAAATCAGGTCACTAACTACCAAAATCTTTGAAGAGAGAGATCTTATGTTCAGTAAGCCACATTTAATTGTTTTATTTTTCTTTATTCTTTATTAGATTTTCCTGATTTCCTCGTTTTAGATTATTTTTTAATCTATTCAATTTTGGCCGTGGGCGAGACACTGTCTTAATAGGGTAATGGGTGGGTAGCAGTACAGAAGCTGCAGAGAGGATCCTGCTTCCTGGTCTGAACCCTGGTTTGTCAGAGTTTTGGAGAACTAATAAATTTGGCCAGATTCCTAGAAAGAAGAGCTGCTCCATCCAAAGTGGGATGGATGCCGTCTCTCCGGATCAGACCAGGTTTTCCCCAAAAGGTTCGCCAATTATCAATGTAGCCCAGAGCGTTTTCTGGACACCACCTAGACAGCCAGCGGTTGAATGACAACATGCGGCTAAACATGTTGTCACTGGTCAGATCGGGGAGGGGACCAAAGAAAATTACGGAGTCCGACATTGTTTTGGCAAACTTACACACCGAAGCAACACTAACTTTGGTGACCTCTGATCGACGTAACCGGGTGTCATTACCGCCAGCGTGAATAACAACCTTACTGTATTTACGCTTATCCTTAGCCAGCAGTTTCAGGTAGGATTTGATGTCGCCCGTTCTGGCCACTGGCAGGCATTTGACTATGGTCGCTGGTGCCTCTAGTGCCACGTTTCTGACTATGGAGCTGCCAATTACCAGAGTTGGCTTCTCAGCGGGTGTGTCGCTGAGCGGGGAAATGTTTTCATTGTTGTCTGACAGCTTTAAGCCTTGAAACGGTTAGAGAATAATTTAAAAGTGGGTTGTTAAAAAGAGCTACCTGATTTTTAATTTGTTTACCGACCCAAAAACTTAAATATTCTGACAGTTTCTGTCACAAAGGTGGTTCTTGGAGTCGGACCCCAGAATGCAAACAGGCATGACCTCTAAAGAGTGACCTCTAAAGAAATAAAAGGCAGAGCAACATGCTGTACTCTGTTTAGCGTTCCTGTTCTCTACTCAAAGTCTTGCTCTGTCTCGCAACCATCTATGAGCTTCTCCTCACTTTATTTTTAAGTACCTCAATGAAACCCAAACCCAATCAGGCCCAGTTTGATTTCTTAGTGCTTCTCTTCTTTCTAGATAAGGAACTGCATTTGATTAGCAGCACCGGCTGCTACTAATCTTCATATTTTACATGCACATTACATTGCATGCACATTTTTTTAATTACCCAACTCAGTTGCACATTTCTTTTAATTTGAGGATAATATTTTAAATAACCATGGATTGCAACATTAACATCCGGTACAGACTTTTCTGGAACTTTCAAAATAAATTGCATTTAACCTACTTCCAGCCCAACTTAGGGGGGTGGTAGCAGCGGACTTCCCATGATGCCACTGGCTGTACAAAAGCACCCCCTTTCCAAGGAATCTTTCTCTTCCAACCGGACTCCGCTGCGAGGCTGGCAGGAGAGACAGCGCGCTAATGCCTCTTTGTTGGCAAAAAGACATAACTCTTCAACTGGATCCAAGGGTGTCATACGATCACCGATCATATGCACAAAAGTTACGTACGAATGATATACTGTCTGTGTATCCGGTAGATTCATTTGTGAACGGAAATTAAGGTCTAAGCATGGTTTGACTTTTCTCTCTGAGATCTACAGACAGCAAACTGTTCCCAGAGTTCCCTGCAGAGACGCCGTCTCTACGAAGCCGAGTGGAGCGGTTTTTCCAGTCTGAAGGAAGGACAACGGCACCACTTCACCCTGGTTACAGTATCTGTGCATTTGGTTTGCGGACAGAGCGAGCCGTCTTTCACCCACAGCTACGGAGGTTAGCTGAAGCTAACCCTTTGTTCACAGAGCTTTCTTCAAACGTGGTCGCCCGGACAATTCCTCCTCAACACGATTCAAACGAGGTTAGGGGTTTGGGCAGAGAGATTTAGGATGAAATGATCTAAATGTTTTTTCATTTTATGAAGTTTGGTTTTGTTTGTGTTGAGCTCAGCTATATTGGTGCTAGCAGGCCATCTGCAGCACACGTGCTCAGTTTTGTGTTCTGTGTTTGTGTGTTTTTTTAAAGTTTAAGACAAAAAAAAAATTTTTTAAAGGGTTTTGGTTTTTTGGGGAGATTTTAACCCTTTTTTTGACGGTATTTTTTAAAGGTGTGTGTTTGATTCGGTGCTAAGCTATCACTTTTTTTGTTAGCTTTAAACGCTAACAGCTCAGAACACGTGCTTTTGCTAAAGATCATTTACCCAGAAAAAGGTTTGTTGTTTTAAACCAGTAAATAATAGTTCCCCCAACTTATTTTACTAAACTTTAAATAAATAAACACCATTAAAACCCCTTTCTCCAGAAAGATTTGGCTTTTTCCCCAAAATATTTCCCTAAAAATTTTACCATTTTTCCTTAATAATTTTTTTAAATTTATTTAAAACCACGGCAGCTAATGAGACACAGTTGAGAATTAGTCATCCAGAAGGTTGGTTTTATTCAGCAGATCATTCTTTAAAACATTATTTTATTAAAATAATATTTTATCTGATGTTGCATTGCGAATGGTTGTCTAAAGGTATGCTGATTATTGCCTAAGTTAGTTCCAAGACTAACTTAACTTCACTTCCAGATTCTTCAAGATAATCCTTGGCTCTCAAACATAAATAACATTGCATGGTAATGTTGCATCACTCTTTTGGTCATGATTTTCAACCATCTTTATTCAACTTGTTTATATTGTACATAGCCCTTTAGTCTTCCTTGTTCTTTAATTCTGCTTAGTAGTTTAGTTGGATTGTTTTAGCATGGTGAAGAGTTTGTTGATTGAAATATGTTTGACTTTGAGTTGACTTATTTTTGTTAATACATTATTGCATTTTAAGAAATTGCGTGAATTCATTCCATGTGTGTACAGAGTTTTGCTGTTCAGTAATGTCAGAGCTTGACTCACCCTTTTGATTTTGTCCTATTACCAACGCCTTACTAGGCTGGTATTCGCAGGACAACCCTTAACAGACCAAATATTATTTGATAAAATATTAAAATATTAATAAATATTAAATAATATTTTCAGATTCATAGTCACAACAACTGTACAGTATTACAGCATTGACCTTTCTGTACATTGAATCTGCCTGCTTCCATGTACCTTTCACTTAGTTGCTGGTAAACCTCTATTTCCCCATTAAGTGATAATGAATATTTTTATCGTCTTCTATTCCACATGCATGTGTATACTCACCTCTTTATGTACATGTTGCTTCTGAACGTGACTTGTTAAATAATAATGTTTTAAAGTGCCTGTGAAACGCTTTTCCCACAAATGCAGAAATTGAAAGAAAACCTCTTAATATTCGAGAAATCGGGCAGTAATTGACATTATATTAGGATTGAAGATGTGATAAAAGACAGTTGTGACCCAAAATAAGCATATTTCGTTGATAAATTTTGCAAGTCGGTGGGACCAGGCAGATGGGCTGGTCACACCAAGCACAGCCAGTTGTGATCAGACAACTTTTCTGCAAACTGGTTCGAACAAGAAATAATGTCAGAGGTCAGGATATCTGACAGACGAAGGAGAATGTTGAAAGAAATGGTATGGCCACGCTGTTAGAGCATCTGAGAAGATCGCCAACGAAAAGGTTGTTGTTGCTGCTGCCAAAGGAATCAAGGCTCAGCAGGTAAGAACACTTCCTTGTTGCAAAAGTACATTTAGATATTTGTAGTTATTGATAAGAATTAAAAAACTAAAATTATTATTTTCATTATTAATAATAATAATCTGAAATTATTATTATTATTAAAATAAGACTAGTTACACAGGCATACAATATATTTGAATAAATGTTTCTCTAAAGATTCTGACTTAAAAGTAAAAAAATGACCCACCAAGGTAGTGTCTTCAGATCTTAATCATCTTTCGTGTCGCTGCTGCTGCTCCATGTTGCTAAGCTTCGCCTCCAGTTGTTTCACTCAGTGACGTATTTACTGTTACCCTGTATCTGCTCCAGTCCGGTCCAGGCTGTTGCGAAGTCCGGAGGAGCTCCAAGAACCATACGCAGATGGCGCAGTAAAAGCCAGTGATAAATGCAGTTGCAACTCCAAAACAAGTCATTCTGTGGAAGTTAAACCAGTTAAACTGCTTCATTTGTCATTTTATGCATCCAGATATTTGCATGTGTTTTGTGCTACAATGGATGAGTTAACTGAGTGCAGTGAAGCTATATTTGTTGCTTAATTTGCTGCATTTATTGTTTAATTGATCGGTGTATAATACCTTAGTTAACCCAGTAACTGATCTAATTGATCTAATGTTAACAACTGCTAATATATACACATGTATATATAAATATATTTCAACCTGAAAAGACTCACAATAAGAATACGAAAATGGCGAATAATAACGAAGTTTATTGGCAAATGATTATTTCTTAGGCGCTCGGACCCCGGAGGAAGACATGAATGCTGAGAATATCATGAGCTTGAATGGACATTTTTGGCTTGGGATTAGAGATGTCTTTCCCCTGGGATCCCACTGGTGGTGGGGTGAATGCCAGAGGAGGTGAGGAGACAGGGAGGAGATTGGAAGGAAGATGGTGGAGTTGGGGTGGAGGAGGGTCGAGCTCGGCCGAAGAGCAGGAGGGATCCATGACTGGCGGTCTTTCAAAGCGAAGTGTCAGAGGGTGATTGGCTGAAGAGGCATGCGGACTTGACGCTGATTGGATGGAGGGGAGACGCATAGAGGAGTCATTGGATGGAGCAGGTGGTAAAGTGAATCTTTCAGTCTGAATTTTCATCAAAACTCCATTTGTACATTTATTAAAATAGAGAAATCTATTCTGTCTTTAGTGAATTATTCTAAAAATCATGATGCTCGTTTTGTTTCCTGACAGTGTGGTATGATTCATGCAGATTGACTCCAGCCATGCTCCGCAATCCAGCAACAAAAGACTCTGGTGGAAATAGATGGCCGTCTGCACGCCCCAGCACTTGAACTCTGCCATCTGATGAAAGCTGACTTTCTTCTGACTCTGCTGCGTCTCTCTGATAGTGACTGAAATATATCTAAAGAAATATCAGATTCTTCGCTGCTGTCTGTGTTGCTGCCATTGTAGCAGCAGTCAGTTTACCTGCTGAGGTCCCCCCTGTGATGTCATAAAAGAGCGCAACAAAATCGTAAATGAGTAGTCTGGAAATGCGTTATTAGTGAAATTTATGACCTTATGTTAGAGTTCACAGACATTCCATTATGCTGGTAAGAAAATCAGAGAAAAAATTTACATTATCATAATTTAACATCCCTGTTTCGGGCTAAATCAGATTGAACACATTATTGTATCTAACAGTATATTTTTTAACAACAGATCCCATCGGGTCAAAAGAACTGGAGGATTGTTGGGTGGACCTTTATCTGTTGCTGCAGATGATCATTAGGGCTGGAGCCTGGAGAGTGTCCAGGCCAGCATCATGGACGCTCTACAGGGGCCCACAATGGTCAACATGAGAAGCCAAAAGCTTGCCAAAGCACATTTGCACTTTCAGATGCGGGTTTAAACAAATAGTAAATGCAATCCTTACTATGGTTGCTCTGGGGCGTCTAACTGTAAAACTTTATGGCATCTATGGGAATTGTGATCATACTGCACTGAATATGTGCTGCTCATGTTGAGTTGGAACGGGAAATGTTAACTAATCACAAAGCAAATCTGTTCATAAAATGAATGAGTGTTAAGGTACATGTTCAGTAGATGAGAGAACATTACAAAGTTCATATGAATTAGTACAACTAAGCTCAGGAGTCTGACCAATGAACCTGCAGCAGCTAATCTTTCCTGCATTCACTGTGAAGACATCAGGTTTTTACTGTCAACTCATTGAAAATTAATGCAATTCAGTCTGTTCCCCACTGCCCAGATCTAAATGCAGCATGAGATGAGTCAAATGGTTAGAGGAGAGACATGATTCCTCTTCACTGAATGAGCTGTCTTGATGTTTAGTCATCCTTCAAATGTCAGGCGGAGACAGAGGGGAAAAAGTGTTGTTCATTATCATTGCCACTATATGTAAACATGATAATTAGCAGTGCAGAAATAAATCATTACCAATAACAAACTCCAAGTTATTTTGATGCTCATGCAAGAAGCAGATGATGTCAGATGTCACGTTTTCTGGTTTATTCCTGCAGTTTTCACATTTGCATTAAAGATGATGCTTTCAGATTTTCAGTTTTATTGAATCACATCTAAATGGGATCAAAATTCATGAAACTGTTTAATCTTAGCAGCATAATTTCCTCACACATGCACACACAAGCCACAGGTTTCTCTTGCTGGAATTAATTTTTACCATGTCAGGATTCACCTCTTACTTCCAGGATAGCTCTTTTCCCTCTGAGGCTCCTTCCACGCCTTGTTAGTCAGAGAGTTGACCGTTCTGCAGACCCCGCAACACTGTCAATCTCCTCACAACTGTCTAGAATCCCAACAAATAACCTCAAGCATCTCCTGCCACTTGGCCCCTAAATTCACCCCTGACAAATTTCCAGACCATTTTACTTCATGTGCCCACATGAATGACGGCCAGTGGATAATGTGGTTCTACTGTTAGCCAACTGAGGGCACTGTTGTATTTCCAAGTCTTCTTTGCTCCATATTGGACATAAACTTGCAGATATCCAGGCATGGCCCATTCTTTGTTTTCGGTGGTTTAAGGCAGAGTCCAGCTGTTTAGGGAGATTTTGGTCGTAGGTTTGGGCTCAGTTTTCTGCTGACAGACTTTTCAAAGACCTTTTAAGGTGAAAATCAGTATGCCACTGCACACCAGAAACAGAAAAATATGGGAAAGACTAAGGGGCAGCTATCCTAAATCCAAGACCTGTGAATATTGCTCTTTGTTTTTTCCTGAAGAAAAGAAATGTGAGAATTCCTACCAGCTTACCTGCAGAAACAGCAAAATCTGTCAACCCTGAGCAATGACTTCAGCTGGGGGAAGAATGCATCTCTTTTTTTTCCTGAAGTCCCCATTATAAATATCATCATGTATTTTGCATTGTAATTCAGTGAAAATGTTAGCAAGGAAATATCTTCTTCTGGGCCATTTTCTGCATGTAAAAGCCTTTTTTGGAAGTATAAGTTTTTTAATGCATTTCTATAAAAAGTTTTTATTTATTTATTATTATTTTATTTTTATTTCATTTTGCTGTCAGAAATGTGCACATGGTAGCAGTGAGGTAATGGGTTGAAGAATATAAAGACAGAGGTTAATCTTGACACTAATTCAATATTTTTTTATGTGCAGATACTCCACGTTTACCTATTAGCTTTTCCAGAGGTGTACTGATAGAGAGCTCATCCCATCAATCAGTAAAGCCCTTGACAGTAATTTCTGATTCATCAAACCTGAAAGTCTCTCTGGGAGGGGTTTGGCAAGGTTATAACAGGAGAACAGGACCGAAAAAGGAGCATAATGGCAAAACTAGTTTACCATCATTTATATGACCCTTTTCACACAGCCAGTTATTGGTGGGAATGTTATGCCTTTACTGCAGCTCACCTTATTGTTTGTGGAGTGCAGAGATAGGGAGAGGGAGTTAAGTTGTTGCACCTTTCTGCCTGCAGCAAAGTCAATCACAAAGACAAAGCGTAATCTGTATATTAGGGTTTAACATTATTAAAGTGCAGGCATCCAAAACATTAATACTGTAGCATGATTTTTAAAGCAGGGTTATATCAGTTCTGTTGGGTTAATGTGCACAAGTCATAAAATGATAATATGGTTCAGAGCACATTTTTTTATGTGAAAGAAAAGATAATAAGGACTCTGCATGCTCTTTGCTTGTCCAAAGAAACAGAAATCTTAATTTCAGAAAATATTTACTTCAGGTCACTAACAATGTGTTGCAAAAGTATCCATACTCCTTTGCAGTTTTCCTCATTCTAATTTAAGAATTTAACACATTTCATTATAGTTTATTGGGATTTTATATAATTCTGAACAGGAAGGAAAAAAAACACACATGGCTGCAATAAAAAACTGAAAAGTGTGGCGTGGATTTGCATTCAGCTCCCCCCAATCAGTACCTGCTGAAGAAAAGCATGCCCACAGGATAATGCTGTCACCACCATGTTTCAAAGTGGAGATGGTGTATTCAGGTGATGGGCAGTCTTTCCTCTACACATTTGCATCGAGACCAAAAAGTCCAGTTTTGTGTCATCTAACTAGAGCACCTTCTTCCACATGTTTGCCATCTGTCCATCAGAGACAGCTTGTGACAAACTACAACCCAGATTTCTTATGGTTTCCTTCAGACAATGACTTGCTTCTTATTACCTTCTATTTTCCTAATGGGAATAATGATTTCTGGAGTGCCTGACTGACAGTTATCATGACAATTTAATTTGGGATATCAGAGTAAAGGGTGCTTTTGTATTTGTAAAAAATGAACAATCTGTCCAAATACCCTTAAAATAACAAATATAGTGTTTTTTACATATTCAGAGATATGTCCTCATGTAGTTTATTATACCAACACATAATCAAAAGTTAATGGAGGATGCACCACCTAAAAAACACAAAGGAAGAATAAAGACTAGTGAAAGATGGTGAGGTGTATTGATTGTCCTTGCTTTGAGGAGGAGAGATCTCATCATCTAGGTTTTCTATGTAAGGTATTTTATCATTCCCCATAATTATAAAGCATGGCTAAACTAATCTTTGATACAAAATGTTTTACTTTTTACTCAGTGACATTTTACTCATGAGTATAATAAAAACATAGGATTTTTCCATCATTAGTGGGACAAAATAAATCAAGACATTGATGATGTCTCACTAGGCCCTGAGAAATTGACATTTTTACCATCATTAACATTACACAGAGTTTAATTAAGAGCCTCCACAACAGAATCAATGAAGAAAGGAACCTTTTGTAATATCACTTTGTTAAAACCGTTTCCCTAACCTGCAACAGAAAATACACAAGTCAAGGTATTTAAAACAAAATGCAGATGAATAGATACTTGATGAAATAAGAGACTGGAGACAAAAGCAATTAAAGCAAATATGACATTTTGCAAGGACTTTAAAAAAAAATCTTGTTTTTCAAAAGAAAGGAGCAATTGTGTTTCCCATCGCTCACTTTAGTGGAATGGCATTTCAAGATTCAGCTTGGTGCTGAAGCAACAGTTAAAGCTAAGATGGCAGCAGCAATATTACCCTGGCATCCCTGCAAGACATGCTCTGAGAGACTGCAGCTGCGCCCCAGATCTTTCTAACAACTGCAGATGGCATCGCCACGAATCCGCTCCACAAGCTGTCCACAAATAAAGCTTTATCAAGTGACAGACAAGGGAGAAAAACAGTCCCAGCTCTTCATGACCTGAAGCATTTTCATATTTAATGGTAGAAATCTAAAGTTTAAAGTTTGAAAAACAGAAAAAAAACAACCTAGGTGTGATTGGATTGTTCTGAAACAAAAGCAAACCTCAAACCTTTTTTAGTTGTTCTGTAGGTCTGCTCTTACAGAATTAAAAAACTTAAAGGTTCAACCATAAATCTTCATCCTATCATACATGTACATCTGGGTGATATGGACAAAGAAATTATCACAATATTATTTTCATTTTGTATCACAAATGGTTTCAAATGAAAAGTCTAGCTTTTAAAAGTTTCTGTTTCAAAACAAATGTAAAGAATAAATAAAAAAAGTAATAAAACAATAATAACTACTGAGATTTACTTTCAAATGCTGCCTTTAACTCAACACTGAATTCCCTTAAGAAATGCAGAACTTCATGTATTCAAAATAACACTTTATCAACTATTGATGTACAAGTCCCATTTGCAGTACTGTTTAAAAATACAAATATGTTTGAGAGCAACCAGGAAAAGTTTGTAATCTTTTCTCCATTAGGTAAAAATGCATAAATAATGGTGACCCCATGTACTGCCTGTCAGGCCACATGTATTATCTGTCTTATTGAATTTTAATACCTACCTTAATCATTCTTATTGACTTTTCTTTTTTCAAGAAACTATTGAAACAGTCTTTTTTGCCCAGCACTACAGAGAATAAAGACAAAAAAGTTAAACAAAAACAACATGACTGTGCAAGATGAAAGCTTACACAAGTTGCTAACAAGGAAATCCAAATTTGTGTTGTTTTATTTTGCCCATAAATTCAGGGTGACAGTGGAACTTTATTTAGAATCTAGAGAGAAAAAGAAACAAAGTGTATTTCCATAGATTATTCCAGTTTTATGTTCTATCACATATGAACATAACAAGCTGTTTTGTTCTGCTTCTGCTAAAGGAGGGTTAGTGTGTAAGTGTGTTCATGAGAGCAATTTGAAGTGACAGCATTTGTTATGTCTTCAAAGCCACATGCTGCCATTGGCTGCAGTGTTTACAGCCTCTGGCCATAGATTGCAGTCCAGAAATACTATCCACACAACAGGAAGCAATGCAAGGACCAGCAGAGGGCTGCTGCTTTGCAGAGAAATGAAACTTAATATTATTCTTAAGAAATAATTTGATGTTTAAACAAAAAACAACCTATTTTAATTTTAAGGATTTATAACTTAATCTACAATAACTTGAACTGATTGTCTTGTATTTTACTTTAACAGTATCTCAAACTCATATGGTCTGTTTTCTTATGATTTTAGATTGTCTCCAAATGTTGCACCATATTTACTTTGGTCTTAGTTCCTGGCTCTGATGCTGCTACTCCAACAGATGATGGCTGAAGTGATAACACTCTCCACAACAGACTTAGAGAAGAGCTTCAGTGATTGCATCTTGCTGCAATCACTGAAGGACTAAAGCTTCCTCCAGAGGTACAGTCTGCTCTGTCTCTTCTTATAGATGGCTTCACCAATGTGTTTCCAGTCTAGTCTGGTGTCCAGGTCAACATCAAGATATTTATACTCCTCCATCACCTTCACTTCTTCTCCCATGATGGAAACAGTGTTTGACCTGTTCCTGTTTCTCCTGAAATTTACAGCCATCTACTTTGTTTTGTTGACATGCAAGATAAGATGATTGTCTCCACACCTGTACTCAGCTTCTTGTCCATCTCTGATCCACCATACAACTGCAGAACCATCTGGGTATTTCTGCAGATGACAGGAATCTGTCTGGTCCTGGAAGTCTGAGGTGTACAGAGTGAAGAGGAATGGTGAGAGTACAGTCCCCTGTGGTGCTCCTGGGCTGCTGACTACCTGGTTAGACACACAACCCTTCAGTCTCACAAACTGAGGTCAGTTTGTCAGGTAGCCTTTGATCCAGCCGACTGTTGAGATCTCCACCTGAGTCTTCTGGAGTTTCTGATCAGGTTGAATTGTGTTAAATGCACTAGAGAAATCAAAGAACATAATCCTCACAGTGCTGCCTGCTATGTCAAGATGGCAATGGGTTTGTTGAAGCGGGTGTGTGAAGGGATCTTCAACAAACCGCCTAAAAACGTGAGATTTTTCTGAAACTACTTGCTCCTTTAAACTGGGACTGAAAACATTTCTGTTCACTGCAGCTTTCCTAACAAGATAGAAGATTATCTTTCTGCGTGGAGTTTGCATATTCTGCCTGTGCATTTTTGGGTTCTCACCAGGTACTCTGGCTTCCTCCCACAGTCCATAAAGAGCCATTATTTGGTCTCTCTAAACAGCCCTTAGGTGTGTTATTTGTCTCGTGTGTCTCTGTGTTTCCCTGTGATGGACTGGAGACCTGTCCAGGGTGGACCGCGCCTCCAACCAATAAATGCAGGAGACAGGCACCAGCTACCTCCCTGTAAAACCCTGCAAGGATATGTAGTATAGAAGATAATGGATGGATTGATGATAGCCATTTATTTATTATATTTTCACATTTAGATTTTTCGTTTTTTATGTGATGCTTTAACTTTACAATGATTTTATATGTATTTCTTGTTTTTAAATATAATTTATTTGTAGCTTTGTTTCTTTACTTTAAAGCACTTTGAATGACCTGTTGTATGAACAGCGTTATGCTAATAAATTTTCCTTTCTTTGTCCATTTATTTTTCTTGCCTTCATGTGCATGCTTCAGAATCTTTAAGCCATCACTGTTGATGATCAGTTCAGCCAGTGGCATGAAGGTGAGAAGGTGCTATAGGTGCTTGTCCATATTCAAGAAATATGATGAGATTTCTAACAATGTATTCATTACTAATGAGTTCAGATTTTCTTTCTAGGACCTAATAAGGACCAAATGTACTATATGAAAATATTATTTTCTACTCATTTTTAAGCAGAAATGTTTTATTTTTGTTATAGACTTCCTGTAAATACCCAATTTTAAAAGGTTAGTTGTTTATTATTTCCCTGTATGGAAAGACAAACAAGCCATCATCACAGCTGGTTTTCTTATGTGGCAAAACAGCAATTATCTTCAGCAATGAGCATATTCATATTAATACACAGCAAATACATTGCCAGTGTCATCATTGCAATAAAAATAAAGATAATATCACATGGTCTGAGTAGTTTAAAGACTACCTCCAGTGAAAAGCAAGTGGCTTTAAATCTTTTAAACATTCTCTTATGGTGGTTTTTCACTTCATACGTGACAGAACAAGCTGTCAGCATCATGGATAAGCATTACCACAGTGGAAATGAAATGCATAAATATGCTGTAAAGATTTAAACCACCAAGATAACAATAGAACTAGCCCAAGTAGTTCTACAACTGGCAGGTGGAAATAATCTAATGGAGGACATACTACTTTGTTTCCCTTTATCTCAACAAAAATGTCTCCACAGCTGCTTTGTGATGCTTTTCGGGTGTATTTTTGTATACAGTAAGTGTGTCCCTGTATTCTCCACCTTTAGGAACCACTCACAGTGTGCCTCCCATCTGCGTCAACACTTACAGCCCTGAAGTGTGTAGTTTTCTCCATCAAATGTAGCACAGGAGGACGTGTCTATAAGAAGGAAAGAGGAAGACGGGGCTCATTTCCATATCTACTGATTCTACAACACAAATGATACAAAATGTTGAGTAACATTAAGACCTTTTCATTGGAAATCCACACACTGCACAAAATGCTCCAAGACAGCAACCGTGATATCTTGCCTGCAGTTATAATAGAAGTATTTTTTCTTTAGAAATACAACAAACAAAGGCAAAAAAGCAAAACAAAAAATATATATTTTAATACCTCCAAGTTTTTTGTCTTTAATATTTAGGTTTGATTAATATTTTAGAAATTCAATGCTTGCAATGCTTCAGTGTTATAGTTTAATGACACAATTATTCTAAACATATTTCATTTATTTTTCCACATGTGTGTAAGATGTGTATTTTCTGTCACTTATACATGTCTTCAATCAGTTAAAGAGTGATTTATTAATTTGCAGTCAGTTTTTAGTCTAACAAAACAGATAAAAATTATATTTAATTTAATTTGTTTGCATAGAGTACCATGTGATTAAAAAGAAGAACATCTGATGTCCTTCTGACACTAAACAAAGAACGAATCAAAGTTAATAAAGGAGCTAATTTATGCTTAATGTCAGCCGTGTTTTTGTGTTTGCTAATTTATTCACGGAGTCTAGAAAGTAACAGGTTTGTACTGTTTCAGTTGGTTAACATGAATATATGTTTTACTTTGTATAAAAATCTGGTTAACTTTATGATGGATTAGTTTGCCCATTGTTTTCTATCTTTACTGGATGTTTTGGTTAATATTTCATCTAAAAAGCAACATCAACATTGAATTTAACATGCTTTTGAAGATCACTTCCTCTTGCTGGTTGTTCTAGCAACAAAAAAACTGCTTTTAAGATAATTTTAAAAAACTCAAAATTATCACCATTCTGATTAAAACAGTTATTTGGTCGAATTACTTATTTAAGACTTCAAATTAAAGGTTTAGGACTTCAACTCAACTCGAGATTTACATACATTGACTTTGGACTTGGACTTGGACTTTCATGCCATTACTTGGGACTTGACTCAAGGCTTGGGTGGAAAGACTAGAGACTGACCTGTGACTTGCAGTATAATGACTTCGTCCAACTTCTGGAAATCAACCACACACTGTCATTAACTAGTGGTGAACTGTGCCTCTCACAGTTGGGCCTTCACTACCCGGCCAGTACCTGAACCCAATAGCCCACCCTGCTAACGCCTACGACATTCACAGGTACACAAACAAAACTGCTTGAAGTTTTAACTGCAGATTGTTTGAGCTCTGAATAAGGCAGCACTCTTAACTTTCCTGAATTGCCCAGTTAACTGTGGGTCTGTGGTAAACTGATAGCTCAACCACACAACCAGGCCACTGATACCTCAGAACACTATTAGACCCAAACAGACCACCTGGAATTTCTCTAATTTTGACAAATAGGGGATATAGAGAATAGGGGATTGTAGCATCAACATGAAAACCATATGAACATGAATGTTGGGAATAAGAAGTCAGTTCAGTAAGACAGACTACATGTTTTGGTGAATGACTGTAGCAATAACAGCAAAAATCAAATTAAATCCGGTTTACTCACCATAGATGCACAAACGAGGACAAATCCATAAGTTCCATTTCATATCATGGGTCAAAACTCCATCAATATGTTCCCAAATGTTTCCATCTGATCATTATCTTTAGGCATCCTCCTTTGTTTTGCTGATTTTGCAGCTTTAATTAAACAGCTAAAAGTCTCAAAGCTGAACCGCCTCAGTCCAAATGCTTCTTCCAAACTGTTTTGGCTCACTCTGTATAATTTCTAGAGGCTAACCCTAAAATGGGTAACTAGGTTTTCAGACAGAAAGGTGGAACATCCCCAAGTAAACAAATTCTGCCTGGTGACAGTAGACACGAATTTCTTATTGGCTAGTTTTGTTTCTAATACAAATTCACTGTTACAAAGCAACTTTTCTCTGATCATTAAAATGTATTTAAATAATTAATGACATTAAATTATTTATTTATTAGTGTTTGACATTTGTTCATTTATTTAGTATAAGGGTCTCCATCAGTGCACTTGGCACCAGGACACCCTAGGCAGGAGGTCAATGATCGACTTTGTTGTCGTATCATCAGACCTTTGGCTGCATGTTTTGGACACTAAGGGAAAAAGGGGGTGAGCTGTCCCGGACACCCCTGGTGGTGGTTTGGATCCGCGGGGAGGAGGAGAAACCCGGGGACAGACTGGCGGGCCCCAAAGCACATGGGAGGGTCTGCTGGGGGAACGTTGGCGGACCCTTTGGGCCCAGGGATGTTTCAACCCCAAAACCTCCGGGAGAGCTTTGACCAGTTCTGGGGGATTTTGCAGACATAGATCCGAGTGGCGATCTATTGTCGATGCTGCCCCCCGTAGCTGCGGCCGAAGGTCTGTGGTGCCTGTCGCGGTGGAACCCCAGAACCGGTGGTGGATACTGGAGTAAGGGATGTGTAAAACCCTGAAAAGGGGGCCTATGGGCTGGGGTTTGGGTTGTGGGGACTCCTGAGGCGGCTGACGGTACCGTGAGGCCCAAGTGTGCCGCAGTCGGGTGTGGCAGAGGCAAAAACCGGGCCGGGGAGTTCGGTTGGCCCCAAAGCGAATCTGGCAAACCGTCCGGCGCCTCGGAGGGGAAGCATGCTTCGCCAACATGTTTATTGTGGGGGGGGGAGGCTGCTGACCCGACTGGGGGCATTATCGGGGGTGGAAGGAGTACTTCGAGGATCTCCTCAACCTCCCATACGCATTCCTTGGTGGAAACAGAGGCTGGGGACTCGGGGTTTGGGACTCTTTCATCACCCAGGGCTGAAGTCACCGAGGTTTTTAAAAGTCCCGGTGGCAAGGCTTCTGGGGTGGATGAGATCAGCCCTGAGTACCTCAAATCTCTGGATGTTGTGGGGCTTCTGGTTGACACGCGTCTTCAAAAATTGCGGGGGGGCGGGGCCCGGGGGGCAGTGCCTCTGGAGGCAGACTGGGGGGGTGGTCTCCTTTATAAGAAGGGTGACCGGAGGGTGTTCCAACACAGGGGGAAACACACTCCTCAGCCCCCCTGGTAAAGGCCCCCACGCCCCCGGGTATTGGAAGAGGGGGAGTCTGGCCGATGCGAACCTCGGTTCAGAGGAACAGTGTGGTTTTTGTCCCGGCCCTGGGGCCCCTGGCCAGCTCATACCCTCACAGGGTACTCGGGGTTCAGGGAGTTAGCCCAACCGGTCCACATGTGTTTTTGTGGACCTGGAGAAAGCATTCGACCGTGTCCCTCGTGATGCCCTGTGGGGGCTGCTCCAGGAGTATGGAATCGGGGGCCCTTTATTAGGGGCCATCCGGTCCTGGATATCTGATCACTTCTCAGTAACTGTTAGAGAATCCCATCATACCTGCAGCATCTTGTTTTAGCTCAGTGTAAAGGTTTCTGCTCAGCCTACAGCTTTTGATACACACAAGCTACCATTTAGTCCTCCTACTATTGTAAAGAAAGATGTTTGTGAAGTTTCACATTGATTTTATTATGAAAACCCTGCAATTCTGTATCTGAGACCACATTCACTTTTGTTTATGATTCACAATGACTAGCACATATTCTCCTAACTCAGACACTTAGCCTTTTGTGCGCTGAATGCTTTTCGTGGTCAGAACTATGTCATACGCTAAGTTTTCAGCCTGTAGACCACAGTCCACACAATGGGATTCAGCCTTAGTGAGAATGACTCACTGCTCAACTCTATGTAACCTCAACAGATTGCTGCTGGTTGACTCGAATGCACAAACCGTGGCTGAAAGCTTCAAATTGTAGATTTCAAAGGTAGCTTGTGTAAAAACAGCTGAAATATTCAGTCGTGTCACTAAAATGATCTCCACACTCTTGTATACATGTGTAAAAGCCCTTAAAATAAAATCATGTTTTATTGCAGGAAGATAATCTCACAATGCAAAAATATAAACTTTTAATTTGACTCAAATTGAAAAATAAATACTTTTCTTTTACAAAATCACATATAATATATATAACGTATAACGTATAATAATAAATGACTTCCTGGTTCCTAGAGGAGAAGGGTTGTTTATGACCCTAAAGCTTCAGATACCAGAGGGAAAAAAAAACTTGATACTATTTAACATTTTTGATTTTCTAGAAATAGTTTTGAAGGCTCAGGTCTCTCTCTTAAAAATATCAGAAAGATAAAATCAACTGTAATTTGTATGTAAGACAGCAGGTATTTAAAAAAAAAAAAAAAAAAACAAAACCTAAAAGTGCTGCTCTACTGTTTATCTAATCAACAGACAAGATCCCAAATGCTAGAAGTGTTAAGCTCCCACACAGTCGGGTGTACTCGAGACGGACTCAGTGCAGACTCAAAGCGAACAGCCGTCTCACATGTGAGCGCAAAGCTCCGATTTTTACGGCCGCATATGCAGTGTCACACAATAAACTGGTCAGTGTGAAAAAGTCTCCACATCAAACTGTTTTGTATGTGACACAGTGCCCCGAAGAACCGGGTGCAAAAACGCACAGTGTCACTGCCACTCTTTGTGCCGCACTGACAGGTGTATTCCCCTTCTCTGGCCCTAGTCTCGTTTAATGGCCTTATATTCCACCTTCTTTTCTTTTTCCAAAGCTACAAGTGAAATTAGTTCTTCCTCCTTATCCAATGATGCCTTGGCAGAAAGTGTGTGAAATGTAGGAATTTGAAAAAATACCTCCAAACAAAGCTTATTCTTCCAATAGATTATATCAAAATATAGGTTTTTTTTTGATGACGTTAATCAAGTATATGCTTATACTTGCTCTCCAAAACAGTCGATAAAGGCAGATGTGTGTTGACATTATTGAATTAGGAAACCATTTGATGCTATGTAAATGCCAAGTGGTTTTTCAACAGGGATGAGAGGAAGGTCCACCGGTAAGCATGTTAAAGGATCTGTGATGCTGTGGGCCTATTTCTTATCCAAAGGTCTTGGAACCTTGTTAGATTGCATGGTATCATGAGCTGTTTGAAATACCAGGACAATTGAAATAAATATCTGCTAAACTGTTCTAGAAAACTGAAGAATGGTCTTTCAACATGAGGATTATCCTAATAAACATGACCAGATCCCCCTCAGATATGATTCAACAGACTAAAATCAAAGTTCTTCCATGGCCATCTCAACCCCCAGTCCTAAATCCTGTAGAAAACCTGTGGGCTGAACAGAAGAGCAGGGCATTAGAGAGGAACAAAGAGCATCCAGAGAGACTGTGCATAGAGGAATGGCCAAAGAGCTCCAACCTTGTTAAAATTGTTAAATTTGTTAAAGTGCTGTCCAATTGGTGAACAGGGTCAAACTGAATATTAACAGCAGCTGATTGTGGCAACAAGGATTTAGTAAAAAAAACAAAAAAACATTCTATGCCTGATTTTTTTACATTTCTGTGTGAGGTTAAGGAACTGAGGGCAGGCAATAAAAACTGGATTTATTTTAACTTGTCACTTCCAGGGGTGGCAATAAGTGTAGATGATACTGCATATTTTATTTTCCATCGTGCTACATTCAGACTGTGGGCTTTGCCTTGCCTTAACACTCAGTCGAGCCATGGCAAATAAAGAGTCAGGGTCAGATTCAGACTGTAGGATAAATGTCAGTTTCTGAAATTATTGGCCCCCTGTAAGAGGTGATTCCAGATCTTATGACTATATTGCACATGTGGTTGAAATATTTACTGTCTGCATGAATTCAATTAATGTCAGCATGTGGAACTGAACCACAGATATATTATGTTCAGCCAAATTCTGGTGATCCAGCTAATCTGCGGCCATTTCCCTCTTGGCTTTGCCAATCCATTAATGCTCATGGAGTATGACTGGATATCTTCCATGCTGCTTAGAAAATGCTCTCATTCTAAAAGCAACCAGGCCCTACGGTCTGCATGCCAATAAAGTAAATAAAAAAGACAAAATTGTATTACATTTTTCGAACCCACGCTGTCCTGTCAAGAGATGGGGGAGCATGGAGCTCATTCCAAGGAGTGAACGTTTTGGACATGTTGCAGACCCAAACACAGCCATGCCCACATACAGTCAGGCCTACGGTAACCCATCTCACATGCACCTTTATGGACTTTAAGAGAAGGACAGAATACGTCAGGGAATAGTGGGCATACAATGTAAATAACTTAATGATTAATTTACAATCAATGCCTGCACATAATGGAAAAGTATACGATATAAAAATGTTGATGCATTACCATATTTGTAATGCCATGATTTTCAAATCACATTTAATTCAAATAGTGTGCAGTATCTGTTAAACCAATGGACAAACCGTGCTGCTTTGCATTTCTGTGGCAGATTTATTTCTTGTGTAACCAAGCATTATGAAGTCTACAGCGCACATGCTTTGCTCTATGAGAATCTTTTGCAACAAATGAAAGAAAACTAATTCTCCCATCACAACCATTTGTCTGCTGTACTGAAAAAGAGAAGGTATTTACCTTTAAGACTAGAGCACTGGAAAGTTTATTTGTTTGAGCAGAAGTGAAGAAGAAACACAAGATGTACAGTTGTACTATAAAGCAGACACATCATGCTTTTAAATCCTTCTTTTTCCCACCTAAATCATTCAGCTGTGGTCTATATAAAGTGCAACTGCAATGCCTTGGTCTGAACTCCTTGTTTTTAAAGCTCCTCAGGCTTCTCTTTTACCTGTTCTGAGGTGCGTCTGAGAGCAATTCGTTTTGGTGCTGTCTCTTTAAAAGCTATTGAGACACTCCACACCCCGCCCCCCTCCACCCCGTTCAGCCATTTTTGTAGTATGATAACAGAGATACAATTATTTAGCAGCACAGAAACTTTTTATCCCTATATTGATTAATATATGTGAACACCGAAGACTTGTCCATCCAGCCGTACATGTTCGAGTCAGAGTCTGACAGAGACCAAAAGGGACGATGCTACTGCCATCAGAACAATGGCTAGGACCTCATATCAACACACGATAAATTCATGTCTAAAATAAAGTTTGTTGTCATTTTAGGGTTATTTGCAGCTTACTGCTTTGCTGTGTCCGTCGTTTCTATGGACAGAAGGTTCTGAGCCCTTAATCAGAAGAAATCTTTCGAGGTTGCTGAAGAACTCGTCCTTAAAGCGTTTCTGGAAATCAATGAGGAATTTTTCCACTGATGTGGAAACATTTACAAAAAAAAATAATTTAACCAGGTACACTGAAGAGGTTCTAATGCTGGAGGACGACGTAATGAATTGCGTGGATTAATACACTAAACAACCAAACATTTCTGTGTATCTACTTGCAGCTTCAGCATACTTGAGCTTAGACTTCAAAATTGCAGTGAGAAATAAAAATGGTGTATTTGCGAATTTGGTAGCTGGAAGTCCATTACCTTTTTTAGCTGTTCTGCAGCAAATACTGTGATGTAACAGTTCAAAAAACGTAACAGAAAATAGAGAAAACTGAACTGATTGAAAAATATGATCCAAATAGAATATAAAGATATCTGCGCAGCATCTGGAGAGACTAAATTCAACTTTTCTCCACTCCTACAGATTCCAAGTACACAACCAGATGTATTTAAGGGCTAAAAAAGTAGATTTTGCATAGGTCACCTATTAGAGGTGGTATAAGCTTATCCTAATGGCAAGAAAAGCCACCTACTTCTACCACCATGTTGCCATCAACACAAATTGTGGCTTTGGTGGTATATTTGCAATAGTTCTACAACTTATTTATGTTTCTTTATATAAACATCTATGTGAATAGAACACATAATTTGACAGAACATGAAACTATTTCCACCTGCACTTTTTAGAGACACTGAATGGCACCGAAGGTTGTGTTTTTGTCAACTCCTTTCATTGTGGTGCATTACAAATAAAAGCCATTGAAATTTTAATTCTGAAAGCCTTCCCAAGCTATTACTGTCATTGTCAACAACATCTCTGAGAAGCAAAAGGGATCCTGTTTGAAACCTCTTAAATATACTCCCAAGGTGCAGCAATCATCCTTGGTGAAAGGAACAATCACTGCATTTCAAACGAGACTATGGAGAATTACAGTGACATTTAACCCATTAATGACTTAATTCCCCCTTCAGCAGAATCAAGCTTCCTGTAACTGTCACTCATATAACACGGCTCTGTGACATTTCCAGGCTTTCTGAGGCATGACGATGTCAAAAGTGACACGTATGCAGGCACAGAGCACACATTGACTCTCAAAACAAGGCACAACCTTGGGTAGACGAAGGGGCACCATGAAACATAGACTGTGAAAATACAGGCCATAAATATCACTTTCTAAGCATACAGATAGACTGCATGTCAGAAAACAAACTGAAAACTATCCTTTCATGCAGTAGCTCTGTTATTCACTTTCTATACTGCTGCTAAATGTATAATGCCCATGCTGTCACTCCTCTTCTAAAAAAAAAAATACACATTGATGAACCCTGGATGTCAAATTCACTTTGAAGTCCATGCATCATGTTGCACGAGTCCTACACAGACCTCGGCACTAGCAGGGAATGTAAAGTAGGTTGAGCATGGTGTTGTTAAAACACGTCTTGTTGTTATGAACAAGCTCTGGTGGACACAGGTCTGCAAGCTGCGCAGTATGATCACATGGCTGCTCTGATTAATGATTTAACTATTTGTGAGGTCAAAATGCTTTTTTACAGTAATATTTGTCCAGATCATTTGAGTCGATGTGTATAGGTGGAACAATGTGAAATATACCTTAAATACACTACCTAATAAGGGTAAAAATACCTCTTCAAAGTGTTTACATTTTGCAACATTATAACAGAAACCTTATCATATAATGTAAACAGACTTTATCTTTGCACATCTAGAGATGAAAACATATTCTTCTTTGAAAAATAGTTCAGTCAGACTGGATAAAGAGCATCTGTGAACATTTTATTGTGGCTCTGGCTGTATTTGTAGAGTCATTGTCCTGCTGGAAGGTGTCCAGCTTTGGTCCCCTCTGAACAGAGCACCTTCTTCCACATGTTTGATGTGTCTCCTACATGGCTTGTGACCAACCACAAACAGGACATCTTGTTCCTTTCTTTAACTTGTTTTTACCTCTCTTTTGTGAATACCAATGTTAAACCAAAAATAAACACCACAGCTAACTTTCTAGAACCTTTTTCCTTCCTGTCCTTTACCTTCTGATCAGTAGCTTTGCCGTTCTCAGTCAGCAGAAGAATCAACACGGGCTGGGCAGGATAATCCCCATTGTGCTAATCTGAATGACTGGCCTATGGGAGGCCACAAAACTGACTGGCTTAAAAAATGAGCTTTGCTGCACAGCATGACACACCCCCCAATACTCATCCACCACAACCACAAAACAGAAACAAACTGGCTTCTACATATCTCTCCATTCAGAATGGCCTCACCTTATGAAAGCTGCCATGATCCAAATTGAAAGGGACAATTTTAGGCCTGGAAAAAGGTGAGTCATGCAATTTTGTCCATATTCTTTCCTCCTGATGTCAACATGACACACTAGCTGTAGGAGATGTTAAGAAGACAAAAATAACTCCAGGATTAGAAAAAACGCTTTAGAGAAGAGTAACAAGCTTATTGCACTATTTTAATGTGAACATCAGATTTTTGTTTAATTAATCTGAGGAGACATACAGGTTCGGACAGTTTTGGATCTAAAGCGGCAATAATTATATTTAAAACAGGCTTACATAATTCCAGTGAGAATCCAAGATGAGTAATAGTCACATGCAGACAAGTGCTTTTTTACAGATATGATTAAATAACTGCCCTGGGCTGGTAAGCACCACCACCGGTCTTTATATGACGATGTTATTCATAAATTCATTAGTCTATCTTGTTTTTGCATTAATTAACACACAGCATACCCTGCACCACTGCAAATTAATCCTTCCCTAAAAAATAAGAAACAGACTCTAATTAATTTTTTGGCACCAGGCTTCAGACTAGTCATCATTACATTTCTGACATGGCTTCCAACACCTAAGAGTAAGCACTCAGCAATCATTCATTATCACTTTGGTTCTCAACGGCAACGAATTAACGAGGACAGACGGGATTTTTCAAAATTCAGGGGGTCTTCACAGGGTTCTCTGCAAGGTTCACAATCTCACACATTTGATCCTTCTGGCAAAGTCAGAAAGCAGATTTTCGTCAGGGTTTTTTCTGCAGTTGTTACCAGAATGTAGTCGTGCTACACTCTTCTAAAGCAGCAGAATGAAAAACTACATCATTTACTTTTAGCATGCTCATTTAAAGATATACATACATTCCAAACCTCATATGGTTTGGATATGGTCAGATAAGGCCAAAATGTATTTTTTTGGCCTACCTGTGGCAGAAAACTGACACAGCACATCTCCCTGAACACTCCATCCACATCGTGAAGCATGATGGTGGCAGCATCGTGCTGCTTATTCTCTGCAGGGACGGTTAAGCTAGTCAGATTGGATGGGAAGATGAATGAAGCTAAACACAGGATAATCCTGGGCAGAGCTGGCTCTAGGCAGAGGCAAAGTAAGCCACAACTTAGGGCCCCCATACCACCAGGGCCTCCCACCAATGCTTGAATTTTAACAGACCGTAGGTCTAAAAGTTTTATTCTTGTTATTGAGATTGAGATTACAAATGTAATTGGATGGTTTCAGCAGATATAAATTCAAACATTTTAAAATATTCAAAGGGTGTTAAGTTTACTTTGTAAAAGAGCAACAAATAAGTTTAATTGTTGTGTTCGCCCGTTTTCCACCGAAAGCCCCAGGATCTGAAGCCTCAGGATTTGTTTTACCCGGGTAAAAGGAATCCCAGGGAATCTCGGACGTTCTTTTTCCATTGCCTAGAAAGGCCAGGACCATTTATTTAATTAAATCAGCCTAATGACATGTGGGTAAGTTGTGAAGAAAACTGCAAGTTTAAATCATTATTTTACATTAAATTTTTTACCAACCTGCACCTGGCCAGAGTTGTTGCTTTACAACTTCATTTACAATAACAACTGAATACTGATGAACACTCTTATTTTTCTTTCTTTGTCATCAGATAAACTCATATCAGACAACTACAGAAGATTTAAAGAAAAAAAACCAAATATTTATTTGAATTAAACCCTGATAACCATTCCAGAATTACATGGAATTGATACCTTGACTCTGTAATCATAGGCAATATTTATATAAAGTAGAAGATGCATAGAGAGTAGACACAGCAGGACAGTAACATATTTACTGCTCCATGTTTGTGTACAATCTATGTGACCCACTTCGGTTCACTATCGGCCAAAGTTTACTTTTTGAAACATTACAGTATGCTATACTGCAAAGTTCACACTGAGCTTCTGCTGTCAACACACTGTATCTTTTATTGCTATTTGCATCCCACCATTGTGTGTTTGTGCAGCTGAAACCAAGCCCAACTTTGATTTACCTGCTGAAACGTTTTTGAGCAACACTTTAGGGAGAAAAACATGGATCTTTTTACAGGAAGCTGCTGGATCTCCCATGGTATGATTATTGTTTGAAGAGGTTGGAAGGATTTGACTTGTTGACTGAGAAACTCATTCCCTCTAGGATTGAATGCAGAGAAAACACTTTAGCTGCCAATCCCACATGCCAGCCAATCATTTGACAACTTTGGCATCCTGCTGAAAATCAATGGCAAAAAAAAAATAAATATTTCACCTGTTTTTTTCCTCTCAGAGGGGAAAATCCTTCTAACAATATCACAAAAAGCATTTAGTCTTCAATTTTCCCTAGAGATGGAAGATATAGAGGATGGTTTTTAGAGCAGGAAACAGCAGTACTTTAAACGCAGAGTTTCCTTTTTTTCCACTTTGACCTGTGAGATTGAAACAATTGGTCTCTTTTAACACAATAAATAATGTGGGATAGAAAAGTTTCAGCAAGGCTTATCTCCTTTGATTCCTCATTTGTATCATGAAGGACCCATACAAGTGATAAATTAACACTGTCTGACATGTTGGTCACCAAGCATGTTGCTGTTATAGTATGTTAGTGTGGATCTAAAGCACAGTTCTGGAGGCAGCTCATTTTCAGCTGGACATTGGACATCTCTCCTTCACACCAGAATCGTATTTATGACACACTCTCCTCCTTGATAAAATGGTGTAATTATGGAAATAACCCTTGGGGGCATTTTCTGTAAAGTGAGAATAAAGCAGTGATTGGTTGTGTTTTGCAGATTTCACAAACTGCTCTTCCTTTTATTAGGGTCAAGTCACCCAAGAAAAGGTGTGAAAAGCCACATGAAAATATTTCTTTTTATTGAATCTAACAAACTTTCAGTGGTGTATGGAAGAGTTGGTAAGATATTTGTATCTCTGATAGTTTAAGATTAAAGGCAAACACACTTTAGTACATAAGTACAGGAATGCACGTCATGCTGAAAAAATATCAAAGAATACATAAACAGTAGGGTTTATTGTTGTGAAAACTGAGTTTATGGAATAAACATTTTATGCAGTGTATGATCATATTTTAAACATAATACAATTGGTGAAAAAAATGAAAGTCTGTTAATTAGACACACTTAATGTTAAGGCCCATGTGTTTGTCTGTCAGTGCCCCAGAATATTGGTAGTATTGTAATTGGAGACATCTGTCCGTATCTTCAAAGAAGATCATAAGATCCACCTGTCATTGTTTGGTTTTTTGATGAACCAATATGTGGGGAAGAACTCCTGAAGCTCGAGGTTTGAAGGTAAGACGAGTCTTTATTTTCCATGGCAGGACACAGACAGAGTAGCAAGCACGCAGCAGGAAACACACATACACATATGGAACCAGTGGGGAACAACGGAAACAAATGGGCTTTAATACAAAACTGAACAACTGGCGGAACCAATGACAAACATGACCAGACAATCAGGGGAAAACACAAAACAGGTGTGGGCTTGGGGTGCAGGGAGACAGAAAACAAAGGACCAGACCAGGTAATATTACAAAAACACAAGCAGGTATGACACCAACACTTCCTAGGAGTTCACCCACTCCTTACTCTTTGGCAATCCTGGATTATTTTGGTTTGTTTTGTGTGTTTTATTGGATAAATTCAGTTTTAAGTTATTTTCAGGCACAGGTTCCCTTTGCTTGATATTTTTTAGCCAGGTTATAACATATTGGGGGCTTGTCCAGGATCTGAACCTGGGACTTCTAATAAATTCTGAGGTTGGCTGAGCACTTGTTATACAATATGTGCTAGCTTAAAGAAAATTAAAGAAAAAAAAAACCTTAATACCTTATTATTAAGATTGGTGTTTTGTCACTGCCTCTAATTAGCCTGAAGATTCAGTCACTCAAGGTTAATCTCTTATGTGTCTGTGCACCTTTCTATTAAATTAAAAATTTAAAATCAAAATCGCCTTTTTAAAAGTACTTGCAGTCCACAAACAATTTATTAAAAATAAATAAATAGGACAAAATATCTTGTGATTTTTTTTTTTGTTTTTACCTGCTTAATAGTAAACTAATATTTTATTTGAAATGAAATGATCTACGTCTGATTTACGTAGATAGGTAGATCCAATATATAAAGTAGGGCTTGGAGGTTTTCCTTATTACAAGAAAGATATACAGTTTCCTAATTCTGAAACAATTGTTTTTTTTATTTTTTGGTTTAAAAGAAAAAATTTTAATGTATGCTCAGCAGTATAAGGGTCACTTTTCTCAGGAATGCTTGCGATATTTGACGAATTTTAATGAATGTGTTCATGAAGTCTGTTTTTGAGCAAAGGTTGGATGATGTTTGTGGTCCTATTTGCTATGAAATAAAAAATTAAAATTGTATGAAACATGTTGCACTTTTAAGATTTCAATTTGTCTTTAAAAATCTCTCTTGGAAAATTTTGATAAAACTGCATCTCATGCATAAAACCTGCATGAGATGAATGTGCTGTAGGAACAATTGTTGAATTGTGGTTGGGGGTCACAATTTTTTTTTTATCCATGAGCCACAAATGACCTAGCAGCCGCACTTTTTACAGCCGAACAAAATGTGATCAAGGAACTTTTTGGATGCTTAGAAGCCAAAATAAGTTATGGCATAATTCAGGCTTTTAACCTTGCCTTAATCTAAAAGGAAAATGAAAAAAGGAGGAATAAAAATAGGCGAAGCCCAGAGTTTCAGAATAAGCAGTCTGCTTTCAGTACCAGACCACGAACAATAGCATAGAGAAAGATGCCTTACGTTGGTCCACATGGTAACATCTAAACTTCATCGCTGTTTCAATTTTACTTTACTTTATATTGTAGCCACTATTTCAAATATATTTTGCCATCCAATACATTGTTTCTTTTCTATTACAGCTTCCAATATTTTTATGTAAATTAACACCACAAGGTCAACCTTCTGTTTAATCTTCTATTATTACAGTTGTTTGGCTTTTCCCGCCTAGCAGACATAAGGTGTATCCAAGGACTGAAGTACTGCTGCCGGTGCTGTTTCAGACTTATCTCAAAAATGGTTGACAAAATTTTCAAATTTAAATTTGTTATAGTTATACATACAAGCAAACCGCTTAGTTAACCAAACCAACAGTTTACATTATAAATTACAGAAACAGCAGAGTAAATGGAAAACAAAAAAGCAAATGCATAACTATATTTCATTTTCTCTAGTAATTCTATATGGCTTTTAGAGGTCAGCTGAAGACCTTGGAAATATTTTCAATAGCTATCAGCTGAAGCTGAAGATCTCTGGATTATACAGAGAAATAGTTAAATGTTTGTTTTATAGGATTAGAGATTTTTGCTTTTTCTAGAGGGAGAGTTGAATAGAGGCCCTATCCCTCAGCAAACAAACACACTTTCAATCAAAAATTGGCTTTTATCTGGACACCCTGGGTTGGTGAAGTGATTATCTACAAGGTTCTTTCATCTGCATTAAGGGAAGGTTCTTGTTTACCTGTGTAATTAAGATCCTCGGTTTGATTGTTTGCTGATTTCACTTTCCATGTGAACATTGAGACCTTCATGTTTTTGTTCTACTGGAAAAAAGTGAAATTACCTTTGCCACATGAAGACTTCACTCAAATCCTAGATGCAACACAAGCACTCCAGTTTAAGGAAGGGTGCGCCAGAGCTCAGGTGACCAATTCTACATTTTTATTTTTACCTCTGTTTTTGAACAAACAACTGATACTATATGCTTTGGAAATTCAATTTAAAATGCCTTCATATGAGCTGCAGACCTTAAATGACTTTCTGCTTGTCACTTCAAGTGTCCTTGTAGAATGATAGGTTTGTCAACGCAGGTTCTTATCTCTGCCAGTGACTGCCCCAGATCTCAAAACATGAGAAGTATACAAAATCACTCACTTGTATTGTGAAGCTGTTCATCTGAATGCTTCACACTGCATGTAAAAGTGTCTCTAAAGTTGTAACTGAAAGCTTTGAAATAAGTTAAGATCATCTTAAAATGTAAAGATTAATTTTATTAAATTTTAAATATGAATGCTGGGTTTCAAGCATTGAAGTGATCACAAGCTTGAGTTTGCAGGAGGATGAATGAACCCAATGTGCATCAAGACCTAATCTCGTAGTCGTACTTGTTGTCTTCCGCTTCATCCGGGACCGGGTCGCGGGGGCAGCAGACTCAGCAGAGACACCTAGACGTCCCTCTGCCCAGAAACCTCCTCCAGCTCCTCCGGGGGGAGCCCAAGGTATTCCCAGGCCAGCCGAGAGACATAGTCCCTCCAGCATGTCCTGGGCTGTCCCCTGGGCCTCCTCCCGGTGGGACGTACCTGGAACACCTCCCGAGGGAGGCGTCCAGGGGCCATCCGGTATAGATGCCCGAGCCACCTCAACTGGCTCCTCTCAATGCGGAGGAGCAGCGGCTCTACTCCGAGCCCCTCCCGAATGGACGAGCTCCTCACCCTATTTCTAAGGGAGTGCCCGGCCACCCTACAGAGGAAGCTCATTTCAGCCGCTTGTATCCGGGATCTCGTTCTTTTGGTCATGACCCAAAGTTCATGGCCATAGGTGAAGGTAGAAACGTAGACCGACCGGTAAATCGAGAGCTTCGCTTTTCGGCTCAGCTCTCTCTTCACCATAACGGACCTGCACAGAGTCCCCATTACTGCAGCAGCTGCACAGATCCGTTTGTTGATCTCCCGCTCCATTCTCCCCTCAATCGTGAACAAGACCCAGAGATACTTGAACTCCACTTCTTGAGGCAGGAACTCCCCTCTAATATGAAGAGGACAAGCCACCCTTTTCCGGTCAAGAACCATGGCCTCGGATTGGAGGAGCTGATCTTTATCCCAGCCGCTTCACACTCAGCAAACCGCCCCAGTGCATGCTGTAGGTCTTGGCTAGAGGGGGCCAGCAGGACAACATCATCAGCAAAAAGAAGAGACGAAATCCACTGGTCTCCAAACCTAGTAAAGGGCCCCTGACTCCGTACTCCTGGAGCACCCCCCAGAGGGCACCACGAGGGACACAGACGAATGCCTTCTCCAGGTGCACAAAACACATGTGGACCGGTTGGGCAAACTCATGAACCCTTGAGTACCCTGCAGTGGTTGTAGAGCAGGGTATTAGAGAGGAGAGTCCGGCTGATAGTTGAACCTCGGCTTCAGGAGGAGCAGCGTGGTTTTCGTCCAGGCCGTTAAACACTGAAAGACCTAATCTGGTTCATTGAAAAGTGACACAGTCTGATTTGGACCTAAAGTAACAGGTGCAATTCTTTCTATACAGTGGTTGTCTGGTGCTGACACTCCCAAACACTCCCATGAACAAGTGGGAACAACTGGCTCAATTTTTCAGGGAGCAAGGTCTAAGTTATCAGCAATAATAATTTTTCAAAATGGGCCTGTTTGAGAAATACATGCATGGCTAATATTTAAGTCCATAAAGCCTGTGTATCATTATTTTTTATTTCCTAAGTATCCTTGGAATAAAATTAAATCGTTCGTCCACTACCACAACTTATTTGTTTCAGTTAATTTAGTCCGCTGGAGTAAACTCTAAAATGTTGGTCCACTGAAATCCTGTTTTCAAAAAAAAGAAGAGAAAAGGAAATGAAAGGCTTGAAGAATTGTAATACCACATATTTAAAAAAATATCACTTGATGGTGAGGCTAGGAAAAGTGCAGCAAGTGCCAGGCAGTGATGGCAATCCTTGCCTTTACCTTTCTGGGCATTGATTAGCTTGTATAAAAGACACAACATGTCTCTGACTGAAACAGCTGAGTTTGGTACCTCTACCAGAGCACAGGGAGCTGAGAGGACAGATCTGTAGATGACTTGGTGAAAGAGAAAGAGAAGATCGCCCCAGTTCTTTAGATGAGAATGATCCAGAAAGGACTGTCTGACCTAGAATGGAGGGAGAGATTCAGCCTACGTATTTTCCTGTCTTCGCCTGTAGGGAGAGGTGAGTGATAAATGGTTTCGCCCCTGGGAAACCATGGTTCCTGGCATTGGGTGTTTAAACCTTAAAATGTCATACCAGGAGCAGTCTAAAATATGAACCATTTGCACCTCCCAGTGTGTAAGGTATGGTAGGCCAAAACAGTGCTAGAGAAGAGGATTGGTCTACAGTTGAGTAGCTGTGCAGGTCAACCAACCAGAGTTTACAACTAGCTGTTATTGTTATGTTGTCTTACTTTGAATTAGTTTGTGCAAAATTTTCTAGAAACAGGCAAACTTATGAATCTGACTGATAATCTGCTAAAACAACAGAATGTGCAGAACCTTTCTAACCAGCTTTATTGTTGTAAATCTGTGAAGATGTGATTTCAAACCAAGGCTGCTCTGGTTTATAAGAAGGATTACTCCTTCGACATTGTTCTTCTTTGACTACGGTGGCCGGCGGTTTGCATATAATCTAAAGTCATGTGTTCAATCTCAGTGCTGTGTTTTACAAGTCTGACTGTGAACCACTTTTAACTGAAATTCAAATCCGAAGTAATCTTCAATCTAACGCTTAATTTACACAATACTGATCATACCAGCAGTTTATTTGTAATACTTTGGTCAAAATCTGCTGCAAACAAACCTGTTTTCAGTCCTGAAGTAAAAGAACCAACAGTGTCCGTTCCAAAGGTGAGGAGCATAGACACTAAATGCTGCCTCACCTTGTTTGGTTCTGGTCATGGGAACACTGAGTAAGCAGTGCTTTGATAAACTACAGGGGTTGGACAATGAAACTGAAACACCTGTCATTTTAGTGTGGGAGGTTTCATGGCTAAATTGGACCAGCCTGGTAGCCAGTCTGTATTGATTGCACATTGCACCAGTAAGAGCAGAGTGTGAAGGTTCAATTAGCAGGGTAAGAGCACAGTTTTGCTCAAAATATTGAAATGCACACAACATTATGGGTGACATACCAGAGTTTAAAAAAGAGGACAAATGTGGGCACGTTTGCTGGCACATCTATGACCAAGACAGCAAGTCTTTGTGATGTATCAAGAGCCACGGTATCCAGGGTAATGTCAGCAACCCAAAAAGGACGAACACATCCAACAGGATCAACTGTGGAACCAAGGGAAGCTGTCTGAAAGGGATGTTCGGGTGCCACCCGGGATTGTATCCAAAACACATAAAACCCACGGCTGCCCAAATCACGGCAGAATTAAAGTGCCCCCAACTCTCCTGTTTCCCCCAGAACTGTTTGGGAGCTCCACAGGGTCAATATACACGGCCGGGCTGCTATAGCCAAATTTTTGGTCACTAATGCCAATGCCAAACGGGGTTTTCAGTGGTGCAGAGGAGCGCAAATCATGGGCTGTGGACAATGTGAAAAATGTATTGTTCTCTGATGAGCCCACCTTATTTTTTCCCCAATCCGGGGAGAGTCACGGGGGAGAACCCCCGAAAAAGCGTACCACCCAGACTGTTGCATGCCCAGAGTAAAAGCATGGGGGTGATGGGGGTGAGGTTTTGGGGCTGCCAATCATGGCATTCCCACCCCATACTTGTGCTAGATGGGCACGTCACTGCCAAGGACTACCGAACCTTCTTGAGGACCATGTGCATCCAATGGTTCAAACATTGTATCCTGAAGGCTGTGCCGTGTATCAGCATGACAAGCCACCAAATCACAAAGCAAGACTGGTGAAAGATTGGTTTGATGAACAAAAAGTGAAGTTTAAAACTCTTCCTGGCCTGCACAGTCACCAGATCTGAATAATATGAGCCATTTGGGGTTTTTTGGGGAGCGAGTCGGGAAACTTTTCCTCCACCAGTATCACGTAGTGACCTGGCCACTATCCTGCAAGAAGAATGGCTTAAAATCCCTCTGACCACTGTGCAGGACTTGTATATGTCATTCCTAAGACGAATTGACGCTGTATTGGCCGCAACAGGAGGCCCTACACTATACGAATAAATTATTGTGGTCTAAAAGCAGGTGTTTCAGTTTCATTCTCCAACCCCTGTAGGTGCCTTATAATTGACAACTCAGAAATGTATTTCTCATGAAGACCATTAAGTGCTTTATAGACAAACTGGGTGGGAGTGCAATGATTTTAGAACTGGAGTTCTGTGTTTTAATTCTCTGGGTTTTTTACTTTCTCTGAGGAAAAAACTCATACTTAGAGGCCCTCATAGATAGCTTTAGTGACTTGGGCAACATTCTTCTGAGCATCCTGTTGGGATGGGTCAATATCCTCCCAGATCACAGAAGTCCATCCCTGCATGACTGATTCCGAGTCACAGGTCTGTGCAGAAAGCTGTTTGGACAACTGTCAGCTCTCTCTCTCTTGCTGCCATCAAAGATAACAGGCCATTTTTCTCAATTTTTCCATGACTCCTCTCAAGACATCTCCCTTCAAAATACAGAGGGATGGCTTACTGCCCACCACCTGTCAACTTGGAACAGATGTCTATTGTAGGGCAAGATAGAGACCCAGGACAGGCAGCCATGCACACTCACACTCATACCTAAGGGCAATTAAGAGCAATCAAAAAACATAACTGTCATGTTTTTGGACTGTGGGAGGAAGCCAGCGTACCCAGAGAAAACCCATGCATGCACGAGGAAAAAAGGCAAAGTCCAGGCAGAAAGACCGGAGAATCCAAGACCTTCTTGCTTCAAAGTAAAATTGCTCCACAGTGGTGCAGCCCCATGATCTACATTTACCGGCTCAGCCGTAAGGTGTAAGGTAAAATATATATAATGCATACATAGGATCATAAAGGAGAGTAGGTTAAGCCTGAAATAAGATTTTGTGGATGGTGAACATTGCATTATACAATTCCTATTCAGTCTGTTGTAGGTTTAATAATTTATGGCATAAGCAATAAAATTAAAACTGAGGAGATGTGTTTACCTAGGACACAGAAGAGAAAACATCAGAGAAAACTGCTCTCCTAAAGCCATATGCATTTTTTCCAGCTTGGAGACTCCAAAGCTTCTCTCCCAGTAGGTGAGAGGACTGATGGTGGCCTCAGCTAAGGTTATCTAGTTAGTTACCTACCTCTACTCTTACTGCCCAGCTAGCACTTAAGGTGCAGCCTCTCTCTCTTTTGGTCCACCTCTCTCCCTGAGTTGCTGTGAGATCGACAGATTTCTACTTTGACAGTTATGCTAGACCACAAGAGTATGAAGAGATGTTAGAGCCGTCCACTCAAGGTGCACCATGTGGCTCAAACCCTGACAGATACCTCCTGCTGGAAACATTTTAGTGACATCTTTGTGTCAGAAGCCATAATTTCAAATTTACAGAGGCAGATTCCAGCTCCTCGTTTCTTGTTTTTTCAGTAGCTGTCATGTTCTTTCTGTCCAGTTTATGGTTTATGTTCTTCAGACACTCTGACATATTTTGTCCTACCCTCAAACTTTATGTTTTCAATTGAAATACATTATGCTTACTATATTTTGTCACATTGCAACCACAATGTCAATTTAGGTGGATGTCCATGTCTTGGTAGGTCTGCAGTCGTACCAGACTCTTCCTGTATCTTTTATTTTCAGATGATGGATTGACCAGAGCTTCAGATTTTATTCCTTGGTTCATATCTGATTGTTCACTAATGTTCTATAAGGCCTACAGCTGCATTTAAACTGAGAATGAACTGTACAACTTCAAGTAGGTGAATAGATGTTACTATAAAACATTTCACTGATAACAATCATAAAGTGTGTCCCAAAAAGAGAATAGAAAATAAAATAAGATAATTGTAATTAAAAAAAAGCATAAGGCAACATGAAACTAGCTGAAATGTAAATACAGCATAATTGTATATATTATAATAATTTTTTGCCTAGACACAGGATAATGATCTGATATTCTGTAAAACCTTATTAGATATAGCTCTAATATTTCCTGTGATCACTAAAACTACATGATTGATTGCAACGCATTTTAAACATGTACACATGATTGATTTTAAAATGGTGACTTTAATGATCCTTATCTAGAAAATAAAAGATAGCCTCCTTTGCATTGCTTCTGACAGCCTGCGATGGTTATTTTAGGGAGATGAGAGGGAGCATGAGAAATAATGAAGGCCATCTGTCTTGATGGTGCCATGTCCTCTGTATGCTGCGTCTGATGTAAACAACTCCATTTGTCAAGATATGATGAACCTTGAACTGTTATAACATGGAGCACATCCACTGTGAGCCTCAGCCCCCACAAAGCAAATCTCATCTACCTCTGACTGATTCCAGCTCAGTCAAATCTTCTTATTTCAGGTTCCTTTTGTCTGTTTTGCACCTCTGATCACACTCGGACAACAACTTTTCAAAGTTAGAAGAAGCTTCACCAGAAATAGCTGCACAGAAACACACTTCATGTTAATAATGTACATAGTTGAAATATTCAATGTAGTGTGGAAAGACTGAGTATGTTCTTATTCTCCTGGAGGCAACTCCACCATAGACTGCCAGCATTAAACCATATGCTTCCTGTCAGGAGCCCACTCAACTAATGAGTCGCCCACAAAAACAGCTGGGCAGAAAGAATCTTATTACAAAACATTTCTAGCTGTTTTAATAGTACTCGTTATCATCCGCTTTGTCTGGGACCAGGTCGAGGGGCAGCAGACTAAGGTGAGACGCCCAGACTTCCCTCTCCCCAGACACCTCCTACAGCTCCTCCGGGGGGAGTCCAAGGTGTTCCCAGGCCAGCTGAAAGACATAGTCCCAAGTTTAAAAGTTAACAATCATTATTCAAAGCAGGTGGGAGAAAATTTAATAAAATAATTCTCTATACATTGTACAGTATGGAGCTGTTATTTTTATAAGACAGCTACAGTAAATTCCTACATGACTTATTTTAATCATCAAAACAATCTATTTATAGGGATGTGCAGCACAAAACAATGAAGCACAGGAGCTGAAGGTAACCAAGGTGAGCTCCTCCCAGTGGGAAACATACCAACAGCAGGTATGAGCGAATATTTTTAGGCCACAGCACACCGGGCTCAGATGTAGCTGGATCCATTGATTTCCTGGACTCACCTGAAAGATAAAAGAAGAGATAGACCCCATAGTATGGAGTCACCTCACATCATAGACTTACCGGTTCAAAATCTGACATACTATCAAGTTACTGAACCTTTGATATATTTTGTTTAAATATCTATACATGTTAGAAGGATAAGATATGTTTTAAAGGGTGGAATGGGGTTATATAAGGTGTATTATCAAATTAGCAGAGAGGATTTGGCAGTTTTTTTTCAGTGTTTTTGCAAAAGAGGAAGACATGGTAAAATTAGTGCAAATTAGTGTATGTAAACTTTTGACTTTGAGGAAATCAATAAAAATCCCCTTTCTTATTCCATCATTTAGCAAATAAAACTAGTTTTGATAATCCTAACTAGAAAAGTTGATTCTGAATTAATGTCGGACACTAGAGTGAATGTAAATATCTGATTTTTGACACACAAACAGAGCAAATGAGAAAAATATGCTACTAAAAAGTCAAGTCAGCACTTATGTATAATGTATACAGTATTTAAAAGTAGGCATTTGGTTTTGCCTCAGATATTCTGAATTTACTTGTTCGTAATGTCTTCTCTGCTTACACCCTGACCACCTGAACATCTCAGAGGAGCCCAGTTAGGCTGAACTAGCAGGGCATCTTCTGTCAACTCAGAGGGAAGGAGGTTAATCACCAAATCTGTGTCAGCTCTCTCTTCTGTTGGGTTGAACCTGCGTAAAGCCAGAGTACACAGTTTAATGAAAACTTTATTTTAAGAAATAACTATAATCATACTCTGGATTGTAACCTAAAGTCAAGGAGATGTGGACAGACTAAGACGTGTAGTTTAGGATTTCTGACATGTTTCAGGGTGACAGGTGGATGGAGCCTAACCCAACAGTAAATTTGAACGAGGGTTCACCAGTGTCTGACGCATAGCGACCAACTGTGTTTTTTAATTCAGTCTACCGGAGTCTTGGTGCGTTTTTGTATTTAACAATCAAAATTTACTTGAGGAACATCTTCAATTTTAAAACCATGACAGGATTATCTTCAAGGGAAAAAATAGTTTTAAATGACATATCTGACAGCTACCTTGTTTCTTTCTGTTTGGTAGATGTTTTGACTGTTGAGCAACAGTAACAGCATGCTGTATGCGCATGCTTTTCTTCCTGGTGCAACCTTTTCCATATAGCTTCAGGAACATCTACCTACAGACTGCAAAGAAAATCATCTCCGGAGACACGTGAACCCCACTTCATGCATAAAGCCATTCGCTTCCTACTGCACATGAAGACTCTGGCCCATTGCTGACCTGTGTAGTGCACCATTCCTTTTGCCCAATTGCCACAGGAAAAAAGGACAGGAGTCTTTCCCTCACCATCGACAGTGCACACTCAGCAAGAAGAGGGGATGTTTTGGTCTTCTGCAAAGTTCTTAGCTGCTTTGTTCTTTCTTTTTTTGTTCTTTTTTTGTATAAATATCTCTCGATTGTAGTCATAGAAATGAATATATATTATCCATATCTGCTTATCTTTACAGGGTCTAAGCTGGTGCCTATCTCGAGAAGTCATCAGGCAAGAGGCTGGGTACACCGTGGACTGGTCGCCAATCCATCAGAGGGCAACACAGAGACACGCAGGTCAAAAAAACGTGCACACACACGCTCATACCTTAGGGCAATTTACAGAGGCCAACCTTGGGTAACAGTTTTTGGAGTGTTGGGGGAAGCTGGAGTACCTGAGGAGAACCCATACATGCACAGAGAGAACCAATGACTCCAGTTATGGGATTCAAACCCAGGACCTTCCTGCTGCAAGGAAACAGTGCTACCACCAGTGCCACAGTGCAGGTCCCCACTATTGTAAGATACAAGCCTGAACACAGGTGAAAAAGAAAATGTTTTTAAATAGATGGTGTATGCCCCGTAAAAGCTAACTAATCATAAAAAATTTCAGCACATTTTGTCTGGGGTACCTCAAACAAACTTAAAGTGTACTCTTCACAATTATATATTACTGAAAGGTCTCACAGCAATATAAAAATGAAATATTTGTTTATAAGCATTGGTTCAGATTAGCTCTCCTTTTGGCAGAGCAATAACTGTAAAGTAACTGCCAGCAAGAGGCTATCTGATGAAGAGTTTCCTTCCTGTCTCAGAAGGAGAAACAGATGAGGAGAAAGTGTTTGTATTTTACAATGCAGGAATCACCCAGTTGAATAAGTTTATGCAGTAACTCTTAGTGGGGTTGGATGGCCTATTTTTTAACAAGTACCACTCATCCTCCTCCCATTAGAAACATGTGATAGGATCATATAGCCCCAAGCATGTTTTAATGAGTTGCTGAACAAAAATAACTCCTCTTCATGGTGTCTACAGGTTTATTAAGTGAAAAATAAAGTGTCTTCAATTGTTTTAACATACTATAACACAAACATCTTTGTTTGAGGAATCTCAAAGCCAGTTCCTATACCAACATGACTTTATATCTATTCAGCCTATTTATATCTATTCAGCCTGCAGCAATCCCAATGAGTTATGCTTCCACTCCACATTGGAGATCTGTTACTTTTGATCAGGTTCCTGATCACATCTACGTCCGAACTGTTCAGACTCCCGGCCTCTGTCGACATGCTGCTTCTGCTGGCACATTTTAGCCTTCTGACAGGTTGGTGGATTGAGTCTGCAAGATGGTGTCCAACTGAGCACTGCCAGAAAGCACCAGCTCCATCAACATCCCAGCTTTTGTTCCAAGCTTTTAGGTAGCAAATTGTCATATACATTCAGCAGCACATTGCAGTTTTACTGCCACAGCAGCAATATCCCTCATTGTCTAAATGAGGAATCACCAAATGTTTTCACATCAAGAAAACCCATTTGGATGCACATTAAACCAAAGCCTCCTATTTCATCAGCACTTGTTCCAAAGCACCCCATCTAATCTTTGTTGGAGTTTTGGAAGAAAATCATTTAACTACGACGTATACAGAATTATTTAAAAGCGTGAACTGTGCAGGCTATAAAATGGGCACTCATAATTATCGTTTCCAGGAGTTGAGGAGCACTAAATTGTTCCTCGTCTACGTATTGTTACCAGCAGAGTTCTTCTGGAACACTGTTAATGTTTCCATAGATTCCCCTGGGACTCACAGGCCTCTGAAGCACAGATACTAAACTGCTTTGATTTCTCTTTTTTGCTCTTTGCAGTGGTTCTTCTACAAAACATTACACAGATTTAAGATTGTAACAATAAAAGGAACAATGAAAACCAGGGAGCTTATAATGAGATGTGATCAATGACACAGGAACCAAGTGAGTTTAATCAGGGGAATGTGGAACAGCTGTGGAAAAGTGCAAGCTAGGAGACCGAGGAAAGGAGACTAATTACACAGTGAACACCATGGGAGCTAAACCAAAACACAGAGGAACTAACACTAACACGAGAGAACAACATCACAGAATACCAGAACATCAGAAATAACAAAAAACTCAATGCAGGAATTGAACTAATATGGAAAGACACTAATGACAATAATAAACCACAAAGAAATGATCAGAAAACAAAAAAACAAACACCCATAGATCATGACAATGAATTTCATCGATCACATTTCTCCTCTACTGTCATGGTTCTAAATAAACATATAAAGGGGATATAATCATAAATCAGCTTGGCACCAGTCTCTGAATAATTTCATATGAATTAATACAATGGCCATCAGTGGGCTCTAGATGGACAAACTGTCTACTTTTAAGGCTAGGTTTAAAACTTTCCTTTTTGATAAAGCTTATAGTTAGAGTGGCTTAGGTTATCCTGAGCTATCTCTGTAGTTATCTGCTATAGGCTTAGGCTGCTGGAGGACATAATGACCACTTTCACCCTCTTCGCTACATTCTCACACTACTCTACAATTTTGCATTATTTGCTGTTATTTCAGCTTTTAACTTTGTTCTCTCTCTTTTTTCTCTTCCTAGAAGCTACACCTGACCTGACTCTGTGTCTACCTGTGACACCTTTCTGGAGAGGGGCATCGTCCAAGCTTCTGCTTGCAACAACTTAATGCTCACCCTCTACCGATGATCCACATGGCCCTGTCTTTCAGTGTTTAACCCTTTCTCTCTCCTAGACATAGCTACTGACTGAGCTTTTACTGTAACTAACTCTATTTGCTCTCTTTCAGACTCTAACCTTGAAAACTGGCTCAGAGTTTATCTGTTCTTTCTTTCTAGGTGACCGACTAAAGGAGCTACATCCATTGACATTTACTTTTCCTTCCCATAGAAAGTACTCCTGGATCAGTGCTTCTTTGTTCTCTTTGTGTCTCTGCTCTGTTCTCTCAAACCCCCAGTCGGTCGTGGCAGATGGCCGCTCACACTGGTTCTGGTTCTGCTGGAGGTTTCTTACTGTTAAAAGGGAGTTTTTCCTCTCCACTGTCGCTACATGCATGCTCAGTATGAGGGATTGCTGCAAAGTCAACGCCAGTGACTGTCCGCTGTCTCTACATGGTCATCCAGTAGGAGTGAATGCTGCAAGTCACTGACTGGATGCAATCTGCTGGGTTTCCTTAGATACAAAAACTTTTTAACCAATTTGAATAAATAACTGAATCTGACTGAACTGTTCAATGATTAAGATTAATTGGAATGTATGTACCTGACTTTTGTGAAGTGCCTTGAGACGGCATGTGTTGTGAATTGGTGCTAAATAAATAAACTGAATTGAATTGAATTGCGTTGAATTAATACAATAACAGCAACAGTTGAACTGAACACAGCCAGAATGAGAGGGAGATCCAACGATGGGAATGTGCATCACTATAAATTTGTTTGCATGTTTGTTTTATTTTATCTTTGGAACAACTGCTTCTACTTTTCTATTTTACATAAATTATTTTTTGCTCATGCACTAATCAGACAGCTTTTATCTCAATTTGTGACAAAACAAAAAAGCATATTCTGATTCTGATAATATTGTTAGTTGGATAGAACAATTATTTTTCAAAGTTAAGATTGAAATACTGGTTTGAGAAAAAATTAATTTAATTAATCTGATAAAGTCTCCTGCAGCTCCTTAAGCTGTCCTTATTTTCAAGCTGTTTGACATTTTTAACAACATTCCCAAATCTTTCCACCAAGTCTCGAGTCATTAAAGGCATGAAAGTTCCAATTTGATAAGTTCCCATTTTTACACAATGTATTTGCTGTAAAATATCAAGTCTCTTCAATGACAAGTTCCCATTTTAACACAATTTATTTGCTGTAAGATATCCAGTCTCTTCAAGTCAAAGAGTTTAAGTCAATATGAAGTCACGAGTCATTGGTGTAAAAGTCCAAATCAAGTCCTAAGTCATTTGGTTTTTTTTTTGATCAAGTCGAGTCAAAACTAATTAAATTTCTGACTGGAGTCTGACTCAACTCTAAGTCTCATGACATGAGTCCACACCTCTGCCGATTGGTAAAAAGTTGTCTGTCTAATGAAGCCCAGCTGATTGCATCGAGTTATTGGCTTTGCAACAATCCCTCATCCTGAGCGAGCAAGTGTTGACACTGGAAATGAATGACTCAATGACTTAAACAGGAAGGAACCTCCAGAACAAACTGCCTCACCATGAGCAACCAATTTGGTTTTGAGAGGACAGATGTCACAATAATCTCTTCCGTTTCTTGCTGAAAGTTGTTAAACTACTATATTCTAAATTAACCAGGTATAATTTAGAAAATGTAATTAATGTGTTGCTACCAGTATATTAGCGAAGCTTTTACTGGACACAACTCCACATTGGAATGACATCAGTGAATAGACACAATGTTGGGTTAACAATGACAAGATCTGATGTATCAGTAAGGAATTTTACGGATCATTAAGGTTTCGTGGAACATGTATGTGTGCCAGTGACAGATAATATTACAACCTTTCGTGATGTATTTAGCATAGTTAAGTTCTAATACTTTTTCAGAAGCAGTATTTATAATGTATTTCCCTTAAAATGTTAAAAATGATAAATCTGTTGACAGGTGAAGAGACTTGCTGGTTTTGTTGATCAAAATGATTTTTCCTAGGATGAAAGTCTGCTTCTCTCATTAACCCTCAGCTATCATTTGGTGAGGCAATAAATCCCACCTCATCCAATTAGCGCTTGGGACGCCACCAAATGATTTTCTTTGTTACACTAGAAATCTGCTGCAGCTGAACAGGACTGCCTTGAGTACATGAGAAAGAGTCATTGTGATCCTGATGAAGAGCCTGTATAAAGAGAGAAGGCAGTCTAACATTTAATTAAATGCTGTTAAAAAAATAGAAAATACAAAATTAAAACTGTTGGAAATTATACTCAATACTTAGTAATACTACTTAGCCCACACGTAGTCACAATCTGTGACAAACATTAACTCAACAAATGTTTTTAAATCTGTGCTTACACACATTAACTTTTTATACTTCATCCTTATATGCTGACACAAGGATGACCTCTACTGCAGACACTGTAGCAAATGTAAAGCCGTGTGTGTTAGCTCTCTGAGTATAAATATTGAATGTTCTTCTATATCCTGCTCTTCATTTACATCTCTTGCAGCCATGTTCTCTCAAAGTGCAAAGGGGTAATTGAGTTCCTATTTAATAGTGGCCCAGAGTAAAAGCAAAGTGTGTGAAGTGACTGATTCGGCCATAATCAGCTGATTAAATACAACACTTTACCATAGAGCTTAAAGCAAGTTATTAAAAAAAAAAGTCCAGATTGCCTCCTGTCAAATATGTGTCTGCTGCTGCTGCAATTACTCCCAGTATACAAGCAAACCACAATTTTTCAGCCAGAAAGCCGTCATTATCTGCTGTAACACACAAAGGCTACTCTGTAAAATTAGACTGACAACCCGGTAAACCAGGTGGGTAGGGGCGGGGGAACCAAAAAAAAGAAGTTCTCACATGCATTGTTTCTCTAAAATGGAGTTTATTGTTCCATTGTCGATAAGAGTGTCTGGAAGAGTGAATGTGTATCTTTAGTGATATTTTGAGCAAGGAAGAGTGCCTTTCAAAGGGGATTGCAGTTACTAGGCAACAAGCAGCAGAACCAATTGAGGACTCCTGTGAAAAAAAAAGTTTCTCTCTCTTTCTCAATCATGCAGTTTCTCCTCCCATATGCAGTCTATATCTTATACATGTGTAATTCTGGACTTGGAGTCAACCCAGCTAAAATCTTCTCTGAATAAGTTCAACCACAGGTGGGAGACTTAAATTATTGTCTACACTCACCTGTAGGATTTTTGTTCAATTGAGCCTGAAAAGAAAAGTTCAGGTAAGCAAGAAAGTGCAAGTGTTGGTGAAAATACCTATTAGTATGCCTCCGATAATGCTTGTCTTTGTCAGTTCCCTTTAGGTGATTAGCAACACGCGAGTTAGACAAACTTACACCTGCAAAGACAATAAGGAAAAACATCTGAAAGAAAACATGAATATATACTAGCCAAGATCACACAGTGGAGCAGACATTTCAATTCAGTTCAATTCAATTCAATTCAGTTTATTTATATAGCGCTAATTCACAACACGTCGTCTCAAGGCCCTTCACAAAAGTCAGGTACATACATTCCAATTAATCCTAATCATTGAACAGTGCAGTCAGATTCAGTTATTTATTCAAATTGGATAAAAAGTTTTTCTGTCTAAGGAAACCCAGCAGATTGAAAAAAAGGAAAGTTTTAAGGCTAGCCTTAAAAGTAGACAGTTTGTCCATCTAGAGCCCACTGATGGCCATTGTTTTACTAAAAACCACAACGATTGGGATACCTCTCTCTGTCAGACTGGTTATAACCATTGGAAAAGAGAAGGGGTCATACAGGTAGCAGAAATGGAGGGTGTGTTGCACCTCAACCATAACTGAGCCGGTTTGGGCTAAACCTGACTCCCCCTTACTCCATCCAACAGGGAGGGAAGAAGACGGAGGTAAAAAATAAGATAGCTCAGGATAACTTAAGCCACTCTAACTATAAGCTTTATCACAAAGGAAAGTTTTAAGCCTAGCCTTAAAAGTAGACAGGGTGTCTGCCTCACGGACTAAAACTGGGAGGTGGTTCCACAGGAGAGGAGCCTGATAACTAAAGGATCTGCCTCCCATTCTACTTCTAGAGACTCTAGGAACCACCAGTAAACCTGCAGTCTGAGAACGAAGTGCTCTGTTAGGAACGTATCGAACAATCAGCTCTCTGATGTATGATGGAGCTAAATCATTAAGGGCTTTATATGTGAGGAGGAGAATTTTAAATTCTATTCTGGATTTAACAGGGAGCCAATGAAGGGAAGTTAAATAGGAGAAATATGATCTCTCTTTTTAATTTCATCAGAACTCTTGCTGCAGCATTTTGAATTAGCTGAAGGCTTTTAACTCCATTTGTGGACATCCTGATAGTAAACGAATTACAATAGTCCAGCCTTGAAGTAACAAATGGCATGGGGACTAGTTTTTCAGCATCACTCCTGGATAGGATATTTCTAATTTTGGCAATGTTCCGGAGGTGAAAGAAGGAAATCCTAGAAACCTGTTTAATATGGGATTTTAAATGACATGTCCTGGTCAAAAATAACCCAAGGTTTTTTACTTTATTATCGGAGGTCAAATTTAATGCCATCCAGGTTAAGTAATTGACTAAGCAGTTTCTTTTACAAAGACTCCAGTCAAAGACGACAACTTCTGTCTTGTCTGAATTTAGAAGCAAGAAAATTTAAAGTAATCCAAGTTTTTATGTCTTCAAGACATGCTTGTAGTCTAATCTGGTTGGGCTCATCAGGATTTTATGGATAAGTAAAGCTGAGTATCATCAGCGTAAACAGTGAAAATGTATCCTATGCTGCCTGATAATTTGAAAACCTATTGGAAGCATATATAGATAAGTGAAAGAGAATTGGCCCAAGTACTGAACCCTGTGGTTACTCCACCAATTAAGCCCTGGAGTTTAAAGATGATTTATCATTTACATGAACAAACTGGAATCTGTCAGACAAATAAGATTTAAACCAGCCTAGTGCTGTTCCCCTGATCCCTACAGCATATTCCAGCCTTTCTAAGAGAATATTATGGTCGACTGTATCAAATGCAGCACTGAGATCTAACAGGACAAGTACAGACACAAGTCCATTATCTGAGGCAATAAGAATATCATTAGTGACTTTCAGCAGAGCTGTTTCAGTGCTATGATGAGCTCTGAAGCCTGACTGAAACTCTTCAAACAGGTCAATGCTGTGTAAATGCTCACACATTTGATTAGCAACTATTTGTCAAGAATTTTAGATAAGAATAGAAGATTGGATATAGGTCTGTAATTTTATTAAGTCATCTCGAATCAAGCGAAGGTTTCTTAAGCAAAGGTCTAAAATAACAGCTACCTTAAAAGCTTGTTGGTACATATCCATATACTAAAGATGGATTTAATCATATCTAAAATGGGGCTGGTAATCAGAGGGAACCACCTCCCTTAAATAATTTGGTTGGGGATTGGGTTCTAGCATACAAGTTGAAGGTTTAGATGAAGCTAATATTTCTGATAACTCAGGAAGCGCCCACAGGATCAAAACAGTTCAAAAACACAGATCAGGTTCTACAGTTACTTCACATGTTGTCTCACTTGCTGAGGATGAAGTAATCATCTTCGGGAGTATATCAAAGATTTCTTTTTAATAGAATCAATTTTATATTGGAAGAATCCATAAAGTCATGACTGCTGAGAGCTAAGGGAATGGATGGCTCAACAGAGCTATGACTCTGTGTAAGTTTAGCAACTGTACTAAAGAGAGAAACCTAGGATTATTCTTGTTCTCTTCTATTGATGATAAGGAAATAAGCTGTTGTAGCAGGCGAAGTGTCTTTTTATACAACAGTATGCTATTTTTCCAGATTAAGTGTAGAATCCTCTAGTGTGTATGAGCGCCATTTTCTCTCCAATTGTCTAACATTGTGCTTTAAAGTACGCAGCTCTGAATTAAAACCAGGGAGCCAGCCTCCTATGAATAATGACCTTCTTTTCGAGGGGCTGCATTGTCTAAATATCCACACATAATGAAAGTAAACACTATGAACAAGAGAATCAAATTTGTGAAGGGGAAGAAAAACAGAAACTGTTGCCCTCGGACTGTGTTTTTCTGTGATAATGAGGAAATTAAAAGTGGAAAAAACGATTCTTTAAAGGTTGTTACAGCGTTGTCTGATAATGATCTACAATAATGACATTTTCTTTCAGGTGTGGAGAGTACTCGGTTAAATTAAACTCAAAGGTTATTTTAAAAAATGGTCAGCCAGGACAGGGTTATGAGAGAAAATAATTGTTATGTCTTTACAATCAATCCATATGTCAGCCACAAGGTCCAGAGAATGAAGACAAAGGTGAGTAAGGTTTGTTAATGTTTTGAGCCCCCCCCCCCCAAAGCCAATTGAGTCTAAAAGATAGCATTAAAGGCTATATTTAGGCTATCACTTTCAGTGGCAACATGAATGTTAAAATCCCCCACTATAATAAAACCTTATCCGTATTTAACACTAAATCAGATAAAAGGTCTGAAAACTGATCTAAAAATTTAGAGTAAGGGCCTGGTGGACGGTACAAAACAAGAAACAGAAGTGGTTTTCGTGCTTTGCAATTTGGATGAGGAGAACTAAGGATTAAATATTCAAAAGAGTTGTAGCTATTGATTGGTCTGGGACTAATCAATGAATCGGACTGAAAGATGGTTGCTACTCCTCCTTCTCGCCCAGTATTTCGAGGAATGTGAAAATTTAAATAATTAGTAGGAGTTACAGTAACATAATCCTCTTGCTGCAGCCAGGTTTCTGTGAGGCAAAATAAATCTATCTGATTGTCACAAATCAGGTCACTAACTACCAAAGTCTTTGAAGAGATAGATCTTATGTTCAGTAAGCCACATTTAATTGTTTTATTTTTCTTTTTAGTCTGAGTTGTGTTTATTTTTATGAGATTTTCATGATTTCCTCCTTTCAGATTATTTTAAATCAATTCAATTTTTGCCATGGGAGAGACACTGTCTTAATAGGTTAATGGGTGGGTAGCAGTACAGAAGCTGCAGAGAGGAGTGTTAAACTACGACCCTGCTTCCTGGTCTGAACCCTGGGATGTCAGAGTTTTGGATAACTGATAAATTAGGCCAGATTCCTAAAAGGAGAGCTGCTCCATCCAAAGTGGGATAAATGCCGTCTCTCCGGATCAGACCAGGTTTTCCCCAAAATGTTCGCCAATTATCAATGTAGCCCACAGGGTTTTCTGGACACCACCTAGACAGCCAGCGGTTGAATGACAGCATGTGGCCAAACATATCGTCACTTGTCAGATAGGGGAGGGGACCAGAGAAAATTACAGAGTCCGACATTCTTTTGGCAAACTTACACACCGAAGCAACACTAACTTTGGTGACCTCCAATTGTTTGTTGTTTAGGCATTTATACATGGAAACAGCAGTTGCTGCCAAATTAGAATCAATATGTAGTTTACACATGAAATTCCTGGCAGAATTACAAAACCACCACTATTTTTACCAATATTGAAAACAGGAAAGCTTTAACACAAAATAATAAACTCATATTGTTGTAAATATTGTTTCTGGGATTTCGACTAGAAAGGTTAAATTAGATTGTAAAATGGTCTGTTTCCTTGAGATGTCACATGTAGTTTAGTTGATGTTTTGATGTTTTTTTGGTGAGACACTATGAGATCGCATCTGAAAAAGTCTTCATTGTCATCAAATATAGTGAACTTTTAATATATTGAATAAGAATTATGACAGCCAAATTAATGTCCACTATTTTATTATGGCGGTAATAACACCCATCTCCCCTGGTCATCTACCAGACATGCAATGCCAAGTCATTCATTACTGGAACACAAGCAATTACTGATAGAGGTTTTCCTAAAGCCCTCATCCTTAAGCATTTCATCAAACTTCTTCCAAACAGATGTTCAAGATCCATTTGTAATTCCAAACCAAGTTGGGGATCAATCATTAAACAACCCCATTAATAAAAAAAAACAAAAAAAAAAAAACCAACAAATCTTCCAAACTTATTATTTTCTTCTTTTTATTGAGTTGTAATAGTACTTTGTATTTTTCTGGTTTGGCATTTTTGTATGTACAAAATCAACCAGTCAGGGAAGGTTTGGTAGGCTTAGTCACAGACATGCTTTTGCACACTGACAAATTTAATCCTATCAAGAGAATGAGAATATCCTATAGGATATCTTTATTTTATTTTAGATTATTTTAGGCAAAACAACTTAAGTGAAATATTTGTGCCTGGGGTTGCATGAAGATGTAGCTTAAAAAATGTGATTCAGTTTTTGTGACATAACATTGTTGAAGTCCATTGCTTTGTTAAAATAATTTCTCGGATTGGACAGAGTCATGGAGGGACAAAGAACAGTATGATCACCGCCGTGTCCTTTCAAAATGCCTTTGCCGGACCATACCTGTAGCCAGTTTAACCTTTCATTCCAAAATATTGAGACCAATATATTATCTCCAGATGCAGAAAAAGCATTTGATCGAGTTAATTGGAAATTATTGTTTGCAACCTTGACTAAATTTGGTTTTGAAAGCTCTTTCATAAACTGGTTAAAAATATCATACAGTTCCCCAACGGCACGTATCAGGACCAATAACCAAACATCTTCCAGCTTCTATCTTTAGAAGGGCAAGAGGCAGGGATGCCCACTTTCCCCCTCGTTATTTGCAATTTTTAGTGAACTACTCGTGGCAGCAATCAGGCAAACTAATGCAATTAAAGGCATAAAATGCATGAATATTGAACATAAAATCAGTCTTTATGCAGATGATGTATTACTCTTTCTCCAACATTCACAAACCTCTCAGGTAATTGGACTGATAAATTCTTTCTCAAGAATTTCGGATTATTCTATAAATTGGTTGAAATCGACAGTTCTTCCAATTAACTGTTCTTTCCACATTTCCCTTAATATACAACTATAGTCAGGGAATATTACATACTTGGGTATTAATGTTTCTCCTAGATTGGCAGACTTAACAAAACTAAACCACATCCTGCTTTTAAAAAAAGTGGAAGATGATCTCACTAGATGGAAATCTCTACCCATATCACTCATGGGCAGGGTTACTTCAATAAAAATTATGGTCTTGCCAAAAATCAATTACTTATTCTCAATGATCCCAAATAAACTATCATCTGACTGGTTTAGATCTCTGGACTCCTCCATCACTAAATTTGTTTGGAAAGATAAACCCCCGCGTATTAGCTTAAAAACACTGCAAAAGACCAAAGAAAAAGGAGGACTAGATTTGCTTAACTTTCATCATTACTTTTTAGCCAACAGGCTACAATACATTTCAAAATGGTTTAAACACAGTCCTCTAGATGAACCCTGGCCAGACGTAGAACAGACATTACATAATAATATTAAGATTTCATATCTACCATTTATTAGCTCAAATATAAAACAACATGAATGCTTTAAAAGTCTCAATATCAACACCTCTCTGACAGCATGGTGGGAATATCTAAAAATGACAGGGTCTTCACTAATCCCATGCGGACGCACACCCATCTGGAACAACCCTGACATCCTACAAAAAAATAATATGATAAACTTTCCAGATTGGAGGAGTAAAGGAGTTGAATACCTGGAACATATATTTGAAGGAATTCAGTTCATCCCATTCAACAGATTAATTATACAAAATGGGATGGACAAGAATACATTTTTAGAACATCAACAAATTAAATCTATAATAAAAAAATTAATTTATGCTTAAAAATGTTGGTTTACAAATGCCATCAAGTGTACTAGTGTTCCTAAAACTCAACCCCCCCAAATTAATGTCTAAGATACACAGGACACTGTCTAATATAGACAAATCAATTTCCCTTCCTATTATAAAATGGGAGGTGGACTTATCAGTTAACTTTGAGCAAACATTTTGGTCTCGGATATGTTCCAGAACTTTTAAAATGACTAATTACACCAGTCTACAATCAATACAATATAAAATCCTTCATAGAGTATACTATACAGGTCAACGGATGTTCAGGATGGTTTTGCACCATTTAATACTTGCTTACACTGCACAGGCAATGTACCTGACAATTACATCCACGCACTATGGTTATGTACACCTGTTCAGATGTTCTGGCGCATGATATCTGAAGACTTATCAAAGTGTCTGAGATGTAATATTTCACCTTCCCCCTCAGTTTGCTTGTTGGGCAACTTAGATGATGTCAACATAGTGACAAATTCAGCTCACATGGTTTTCACTGCCTTAAGTATTGCCAAGACTATCCTCATGAATTGGAAAAATAAAAACCTTCTTAATATTAACAAGTACAAAAACCTTCTGTTGGATTATATACAGGGGTTGGACAATAAAACTGAAACACCTGTCATTGTAGTGTGGGAGGTTTCATGGCTAAATTGGACCAGCCTGGTAGCCAGTCTTCATTGATTGCACATTGCACCAGTAAGAGCAGAGTGTGAAGGTTCAATTAGCAGGGTAAGAGCACAGTTTTGCTCAAAATATTGAAATGCACACAACATTATGGCTGACATACCAGAGTTCAAAAGAGGACAAATTGTTGGTACCAAGAAAGCAAGTCTTTGTGATGTATCAAGAGCCACGGTATCCAGGGTAATGTCAGCATACCACCAAGAAGGACGAACCATAACCAACAGGATTAACTGTGGACGCAAGAGGAAGCTGTCTGAAAGGGATGTTCGGGTGCTAACCCGGATTGTATCCAAAAAACATAAAACCATGGCTGCCCAAATCACGGCAGAATTAAATGTGCACCTCAACTCTCCTGTTTCCACCAGAACTGTCCGTCGGGAACTCCACAGGGTTAATATATCTCAACCTTATGCTGAGGTGGGGTTTGCTTGTCTGCTGGGTGGTTCCTGGTGGGTGGTGTGTCCTTGGGGTTGGTGGTCTTCACCGTGCCCCTACCAATGTATGGAAGGATGTGCGGTGTTGCTGTGGCGTTGGGGGAACCGCAGCTTGGCTCTGTCGTTTCTGCTTGGCTGGCATGGATGTTGGTGGTTCTGCATCTCGGGGGGGAGTGCGGCCTCTTGGTGTGGTCTTTCTTTGCCGCCCTTCTGCTTGTTAGGCTGGTGTCTTTCCCTTGGGCACGGTGGTGGGCAGGGTGGTGCATCGCAGGGTCTGTTTGACTGCCTGGCTGCTCCAGGGGGGTCTCGGCTCAATTGTCTGTGGGGTGTGCATGTGCCTATGCTGGTCCAGAGCTTGCATTTGGGTGGGCCTGCCATTTTGGCTCGGGTGTTTCTTGTTGGCGGCCGCGGTGTTGGTGTGGGACGTGTTTTGTTGCCCTGCTTGTGGCTGGGGTCTGGTGCTGGACATCGGGGACTGGGTGCTCTGTTAGCTCTGCCCCGTGGTTCGGGGGTGGTTGGGCATATTGGTTGGTGGAAGGGACACGGGGTTTGATGGAACTCGGCAAACGGGATCCAATTGGGGTCAGCCGGGGAGCTGGCTCCTCTGCCCACTCCATCACACTGACCCTCTTCCCCACCCATTTTTCTTTTTAAATGCACACTACAACAACACACATCAACACCACATTTGAGCGGACCGAGGTAGGCTTGGGGTCCTTTCCCACCCTCGTTTGCTATTTGCCATCTGGGGTCAGAGGCTGGGAGAGGGAGCAGGCCTTCTGGTCGGGATCTGAGGGACTGCAGCATGTGGGGTGAGGGGGTTGTGTCCTCTTCTCGGATGTGGGGTCACCGGCATCTGAATTGGCTGAGCAGCGATGGTAGAGCTGACCAGGATAATGTTTCTACCTGGGCTATCATTTCAGTGGCAGTGATGTGGTGTGTCAGTGTGGTTGCGAGGGCGGGGTGGGGGACGCCGGCCTCGAGTGGTCAGGGTTACTCAGGTTCACGCACTGCCTGCCTCCACCCCCGGAGGGAAGCGACCACCTCCTGGGTCCGGGGGCTGGTTGTCCCTATGGGGTATCGGCACCTGGACCTGGGAGTATAGAGTGTGTATGGGGAGTGTGAGTATATGACCTCCATTGTTGTTTGTCTTTACGCTGGGTGCATGGGTGTGAGTGTTTTTATGTGTACGCATGAGGGTGGGAATGTGTGTTTGTGATTGTGTGTGCCTGTTTTTGTGTCAGACTGGGCCTTGTGCTGCTCCCTCTCCTGGATCAGTTTAGGCCCCCATCGAATGTGGGGCCTATTCCCTCCCCACCACACTACCTGCTGGTGGTTGGTATCTCTGCCCGCCGGTGTACTTGTTGTTCTCGGTATCTGGGGTTGGGTGCTTTGGTGTGTGCTGGCTCACTCCTGGTGGCTGTTTGCCGGGGCCTGGGCCCCTGGGCTCGGTCGGGCCTCTGCTTGGGGAGTAATATGTCCAGGGGTCACGGGTCTCTTGGTCCATGGCTGGATCTGCTCGGGCGTAGAGGACTGCCGGCGGGGCCTGTGAGCTCGTCGCTGCAGCTCCTGGGGCTTCTGCACTGTGGCTGCTGGGTGGTTACCCTGTGATTCTCCCCTGCTCCTCTCTGGGGGGGGGGAGGTTACGGTAGTCCTGGCGGTGGTTCTCCTGGGGTTCCTGTGCTCTGGGGGGCCTTTGAATGTCTGTGGCTCGGATCTGTCCCGGGTCCAGGGGGGAGGATCTGTGGCTCCTCACACTCACTATTGGATATTTTTTATGGAGAAACCTTGTATGCACATGCACGCTCACACTCAGACCCACAGGTGTTTAGATTCAGGTGGTAACAGATACACAAATGTTCTATATTGAGCCGCATTTACCACTAAATACATCTTGCATTCATAAGTACCGTATACCTTTCGGTAAAAAGACTGGTAATACGAACATTTCTGCAGGTGTAGAAGCAAGCAGGGTGTTATCTTGTATTCTCTTCCTCCTTCTTTCTTTACTCCATTCTATTCTTCTTTCCCCTTTTCCTTTTTGCCCCCCTTTTTCTCTCTCGTGCTTCTTTTTTTCCCTTTCCATTTCTGTCTCCGTGTCCGTAACAATTGAAATAATCCTAAAGCAGTTTCTAATAAAGTTTATTTTTATGAATATCAAGCAGAGCTTTAAAACTCTGCTTGATATTTGGTAAATCTGTTGGGCTTTTCTTGGCACTCAGACAACAATTCTGATTGCTTCTCTGCCGAACAGGACATGGTTAGAAAAAAAAAAGAACCAGCCATGGCCCAGTCAACCTCTTAAACCAAGAGACTCATTTACTCTTTCCTTCCCTGATTTTAGTTCGACATTAGAACTCAGAATTAGACTCCTGAGTCGTAGACCATATTCTCATCAATGCTAGGTATATAGTCAGTTTATATAACATTTGTCCAAATTATAAAGTCTTACTTTAATCAGTAGTAGTAGAGCTGTTTTTTTATTTTTATTGTTGCATATTGACATACATATTAGTGAGTACAAAAGGATTGTGATAACCTTGATTCTTTATTACAGTAATTGTGAGTTCTAGTTTATGTGTTTTTCCAATCTTTATTTAGTTAATCAATGTCGGCACTGATTCTAAATAAATCCTGAGAAACCTATATTTTTAACAGTGATTGTTCACAGGAGAGGTCAAGAATTCATCACAGATTTTGAGATTGATTTCTTGGTTTATAACCTTAAAATCAGATAGCTTCAGCTTAAACAAACAACACCAGTCAATATCACAGTACAGACCTTACTGGCAGCTTTGTAAGAATTCAAATAAACTGTAAAAGGAAATATCTTTTAAGCTAATCCCTGCGTCCTATCTCATGCTCAGACAATTGATTACATAGCTGTGCTGCCCCCCAGCACACACAAAAACACACACACACACACACACACACAACACACACACACAGACACACGACAAAACAGCCTGTTGTGCCTTGGAAAGATCCTAATACATGGGAGATAAAATTATAATTAAAGCTGTATCACAGCCATAAACCTAAACATAAAAATATGCCCAAAAATATGATGCCCCAGCAGTTTTATTTTATTCTTAATTGCGTAATTAAGGCAGTATCTATTGGGAATAAAACACAAGCTTACTGTTGAGGCTTTGTCCTGGCAAGCACCACTAGGTTGTATCCCTCCAACACTTTTAAGCAAGGAAATATTGTAAATTAGGCATACTTTCCTCAAAAAACTGTGAGCTAAACCTAAATGTATTTGTGGAACAAAACTTGGAAGACTGGCGTTTTCTTAATACATTGTTTTAAACCTATGCTGCCATTTTAACCCACATTACTACTTGTACTTTTTAAAATCCACAAAAGGTAATGAATTTAATTAATCACTTGGTAAACACTCACTTTGGTTGAGCACCAATTATTGGCATCTGTCAGCTTTTTAACAATCAGAACAGGATGAGGCAGATTGTCTTAAAGCTGGTGCTTAAAGCAACAGAGAACTCTAATTTGTTTTCCAAAGGTTTATCAAGCTTATTTGTGACAGCAAGATAAATATTAGACTTCATCTGATCTTTGACGAAATTACCACAGCTTACTCTGTTTTGAACCCACCAGGGGGATGCAGCCTGGGGATATGTGGCTCTGATAGCGAGGTAGGGTGCATCTGCCTGGATTGGCACGCCGCTCTGGCTGACATAGCGACACAGTCACAGCTGCAGGTAATTGGGTCGTCACTGTTAATGTCTATTTATCGTTTCTGCAGTGAAGCTGCTGCCTTGCTACCTCCATGGTGTTATTATGCAGTGCCAGAATCTTTCCAGGACCACATGATGGTTTACCATCAACAGAAAACCTTGATAATACAAAGAAAGAAAAATCACCCTCAAAGCTCAAAGTGTCTCTTATCTGTAATGCAGGTACGAGCCATCTGTTCACCATCTGTTAGCCTTATAGCCTCTGAATTTGTTTTACCTAAGCTGCATTGCCTCCCGTAGTGGCTATAGATAGACTCACATACTGTCTCTCCAACCTACCAAATGTTTCATTAATTAATACATGTGGTCGAGTGTAACAGATCATGCTTGTTCATCAGTTCAAGAACTTGCCTAATGAGGGAGTCAAATTGTCTCCATGACACTTGGATATCGTTTCTCATTTTGGGAACTGTCATAATAATTCGGATCCATTTAACTCGCTATTGTAAATGCCAGCTCCAATTGACTTGCAGGCTACAAACAGGTGAATCTAAAAAAAACTGAATATTATAGAAGATATTTTTTCAGGAGTTCAGTTTAGTACATTAATATCTGTAATTTCAGTGTTTCTCAGACTATTGGAATATTACATAGACCCACCTAATGTTAGGTCATGGCTTACCCAATCATGGGCAAGACTGCAAACTTAACAGTTGTCCAGCAGAGAGTCATTGACAACCCCCAACAAGCAGAGTAATCCACAAAAAAAATGGAATAAATCTGGCATATTACAGAGTGTTTTATTTAAGCACAGTCTTGAAAAACTTAGGGGAAGAAAAATGTGTAGAAGAAAAAGTACACAAACAACAGGGATAGCAGCATCCATCAGAGGATTGTTAAACAAAGTCTATTCAAGAGTTTGAGAAAGATTCACACAGAGGAAACTGTTGCTGTGGTCAAGCCTTCAAAAGCCATACACATACGTATGTAGGACATGGGCTAAAACGTGCAATTCTTGTGTTAAGCCATGTCAGAAGGGTCTCACCAAAGTTAAGGAGAGAAGAACAGGACTGTTGCTCAGTGATCCAAAGTCCTCTTTTCAGATGAAAGTACATTTTGTATTTTATTTGGAAATCACGGTCCCAGATGGACACAGAATCCAAGTTGTTTGAGGTCCAGTGTGAAGTTTCTATAGTCAGTGTAACATACCCATGTCTTCCTTCACTTGGCCCTTGCCCAGGACACTGCCAAAACTACCAATATCTGTTTTCTCACCAGAAAACCCCTTGGACTAAGCCCTGAAAAAAGAATCTGAGGAGTATTGTCAAGAGGAAGACCAGAGACATTAGATGCAGCAATACAGATAAACTGAAAGAAACCTGAGCTTTTTTACATGATCAGCACAGCCACAGGCTGATTGCATCCATGACATGCTAATTTGATGCAGTTATTGATGCAAAAGGAGACCAGACCAAGTCCATATACTTCACAGTACATGGACACATTTTTCAGTAGGACATCATTTATGTGTTAGTCCTTTTTTATTGATATTTTATATTATATCAATAATTTCTTAATATTCTTAATCTCAGATTTCCATTGGCTGCAAAGCATAATCCTCAAAAGTATAAACATTTTAGATATAAATATCTGTGTGATTTATCAATATAATGTATTAGTTTTACTTCTTGAATTGAATTACTCAAATACATTAACTGGTGTTATGACATTTCAATCTGAAAAGACTCACAAAGAGAAGGTTGACAATTAGAAAAGTTTTAATGATGTAAAATAACATAATTATCTTTGGCGCTCGGACGGGAGGAAGACATGAATTTTGAGAATGATATGAGCTAGGATGAACGTAGTAAAGCTTATATTTATAGATGTCTTCCCCCTGATCCGACACTGGTGGTGGATTGGCGGCCAGGAAGCGAGGAAGCCAGGAGTAGATGGGAAGGAAGATGGTGGAGATGGGGTGGAGGAGGGATGAGCTCAGCTGACAAAGGAGGAGGAACACAGCCGAAGGTCCTTTAAAAACAAGGCGTTGGAAGGTGATTGGATGATGAATCAGACGAACAGGATGCTGATTGGAAGGCCTGGAGACGCACAGGGAAGTCATTGGACGGTGAGACGGCGAGGGTGAGTCTTTCATTCTGAATTTTTCGTTAAACTCCATTTAATATACTGAAATGCACACAATTCTTCATAAAAGCTGAATTTTACCATACAATACAAATTAGCTTCTCCATTCAGAGATAATAGTGCAACATAAGCAAAGATGTACAGTTTCTCTATAGAAAAATTTCATAATTTGATCAATAATCTTAAAAAAAACTATTTTAGTCCACAAAACTTTATAACCTTTGCAGCTCCCGAAGAATTATCGATTTTCCTCTAAAAAATTGCCCCTTCGTTAATAGACACAGTTTTGCTCATAAACTTAATATATTCTTTACAACTATAATACCTCTTTCCCTCACTCTTTGAAGTCATAACATTTCACTTGCTGAATGTTGCGTTTTATACGCAGAAATCTATCTTCTTCTAAATGGGAATCAAAATGGCCAGTTAAATAAGCATCCATTACTGTGATGTCAATTATTATGATGGGTTACTTAGTCCTATGCTCAAAGGTGAAAGCAAGTGATTTTAAAACAAAATGTTGAACTGCATCTGTTGAATCGAGTGAAGGGTAAATGAGTATGTCCACTGCGTCTCCTTGAAAAGAACACCTACAAAAGACATGTTAAACCTTTTCTTACTAGTTTCAGCATTTTCTCCTTGCTAGAATCAGGTTTGTGAATGTGCGTGTGTGTTTCTGTGAGTGAAAGAAAGAAAAAGTGAGCTTTTTTCACCCTCAGTTGTATTGATTGAGTCTCCAGAGCTAGAAAACAAGATATCACACAGCAAACCAATCACAGCACAGATTATGTCACATTTTTCACCTTAGCTTTTCACTCTGCTATTGGGTAGATCCCTAAGGTGAGAAGAAACCCATCACACATCCAAAGATATAAAACTCACATTTAATCCCACCACTCGGTTTTTTAGCTTCCAATTATACACAAGGCCTTTCAACTTGGTTGACTTTGAAAAGTCAATCGCTGCCAGAGAGGTCGATAAAATGTCATAAATAACTAACCTATGAATCAGGCCTTGTTTAAAGCTGTGGCAGCACACTTGTATTTGTGTTCTAGCTAAAATATATACCTGCCTGCTTTACAAATGGCAGTAAAACAGACCTGCATTCACAAACTTTCCTCTGCAAGTCACTTGTTTTTTATTCCTAAATGGAAGAAGGTTACTTGTGCTTATGTTTTATGTGCAACTCACTCTATTTCTGTTGATGTGACACAGATCCCAACATAAAAGTCTGGTTAAACTTTAAAACTTGCATGACAGAGAACATGCTGTAAAGTCTCTTAGTTTCTAACAGGTTAATGTAAATCTCAGCTTGTCTGGTTTGGTTACCACGATCACTGAGTTGCTGCTCCACACTAACGTGAGATGGTTGAGTCGAGGGAGATTCCTGCAAAGGTCCCAAAGCTCTGTCCAGAGATTAAAGAGTTTTTACTTGAAATGAAACATGCAGAATACAACCAACTAAATGTCGAACAGTGGCTTCTAGGCTTGGCATTTCTAACCGACATGTTGAATGACCTTAATGTAGAGCTGCAATGAAAAAACAAAACTGTGATCAATATGATCAGCTCAGTTAATGCTTTCAAACGGAAAATGCTACATCTGTCCTCAAAGATGCAGCAGCATGACTTAGCCAACTTCCCAAACATTGTGTCAGAGCTCGAGATGCAAACAAAGATGTGTGCACTACTTGACAGTGCACACTACACAGAGCAGATTGAACAATGTCTGTCAGAGTTTGACAAATGCTTTCAAGACCTTGCAGTACTTGAGCTAGTTGCTACATTCATTTGCTTCCCTTTTCTAGAAGATGCTCAGATTGAGTCACTTTCTTGAACAATTGCAATGTTATTTCACCTAAATGTGTATGCAGTGGAGGATGAAATTTTCACATCTGGAAGTGTGCATGAGGCTGGCTATTAGCAGCTACTTTCCTGACTATGCATCCCTAGCTGATTCCATTCAGTGCAAGTCATCAGAGTAAGCAGGTAAGTACAAAAAAATAATAAAAATGTCAGGGTTTGTGGTAGTGGAGTCGGACCAGGATGCAGGAAGATACTTGGGAGCCACATGATAGGTTGAGATATGATTTATTCTGAAGGCTTGAAAGTACAGGTTTTCAAAGGCCAGAAGTTCAGTTCCAAAACAAAGACGCATGGGACTTACAAGCAACGGAACAGAACAGGAACTACACAGGCTGGGACTTCAGGAACATAGCAGGTCTCTGGCAGGAGCATAACAGGTGGACAGAAAGATGCAGCAATGGGGAATAAGGAAAACCAGTAAGCTTATATAGTGGGAAGTGAATGGTGAAACAAGGGCAATGAGAGAGGCAGGTAATCAGATGATTGCTGGCAGGTGTGAAGACCAGGTGTAAGGAACTGAGGGAAAAGGTTTCTATGGCTACAGGAGGTGGGAAACGCAGGGACAGGAGGGGAAACTAAACTAGTGACAACTCTAAGGGAAACAAACTCTAAACTAACTGGGAGGAGCAGAGATAAGAAAACCTAAACATAAGCTAACATAAATAGTAACTCTATAAGGAACTAAATCTAAGGACATGGAAAGAACTAAGTAAACGTGCAGAAATACTGAATAACAGGATATAACTGACTGCCAGGAGCACAGAACTACTGGGAAAACAAATACAAGAACCTAGCCAGAGAATAAACATAATGCACATAACTACTAAACAAAAAGCACATGAGAAAGACCTAACTAAAAAAGTAAACAAACATAAAACCCAAAATGGCAGATCCTGACAAATATGGAATGCAAGTGTAACCGACCTTTTTTACATGTTATGTGAAAAGATGTAAAGTCAGGTTTATCTTTTGTTTTGTTTTTATCAAACACAAATAGCTTAGATTTAGTTACGTTGTATTTAAAGAATACACAACAAGAACAATAAAGATTATGCAATATACGACCAAATAAAATGATCTTCCTACCATTAAAATGCAATATATATACGTGTATATATGGGCACCACTGGTATAAAATGACCAGTGGGACTCCCTAGTATTGCCAAATTGTCCATGCCTATGTAGAAGTGAAATTGATTCTTCCTTGGATCTTCAAGGAATTTCAGATCAATATTGCAATGTTCATCAAGGTAGCTTACCTCCCTCCACAGGAACTCACTAAGAGTCCAGTCCATCAACTTTACCTGTCATAACCCACCTTCCTAACTGCCCCTCAAAAGCAACATCAAACAGATTTGGCCAAGCTAAGGGTTATGGATCCCTGTTTTTCTTCTATGAATGCGACATCATAAACTGAAGAATTTTGACAAGCATGAGAACCTTCAAATATCCTCAATGGGACGTTAGATTTATTAAAACTCAAATACCTCAAAACTGATAACTTATGTGACTATTTTAATCAATATCTCCTTTCTCAAAAACTCTTAGAGTTGGTTTGGTTCTAACTGCATGAATCCCAATACACTGATGCAAACAGTTGTGGAATTAATTCCACGTCAGATGAAAATTCAACAAAGACGCAGTAAAGCAATATTATTTTCTGCAAAAAAAGAGAAGAAAACGTAACTATTTCACAATCGATTTGAGACATGAAGTAAACCAATAGACTATCTGTACCTGTTTTTCATGGAGTTTACAGCACACTGTTTGTTGTCTGTCGTACAGCTTTTGAGTGACCTAGCCTTAGAGCTCATGTATGCATTTGTTAACTGATAAAATAGTATAAAAAATTGTATAAAAAAGTATAGTATAAAAAAATAATCTGATGATTACTGTTATGAGCTATCAAAATAAGGAACATACAAAACTGAAGATTGACAAGATGAAAACCAACAAAGCAGAACAAAAAAAAAAAAAACTGAAAAAATTTAGAGCCTAAATATTGAGAGGACTGTTAACTGGATAAGAAACAGTTATGTCTGATTAACTGGCTGCTAATGTGGCTGACGCAGGAAACTAGAGGGATCTAATGGAATTGGTTAGGGATGGACACTAAATAAACACACGTAGGACACAGTGGAGTAAGGGAAAAGTTAAGTCAATACCTAAACCAAAAAAATAACAAAATCCAACGCGTCATGACATCTTCTGCTTGTGGTGACCTGCAAACAAAATCTGTAGTTTTGTACAAAATTTTAAAATGTCTAAATTTAATTACTTTAAAGGAATATGTGTCTAAGTAAGAAAACAATCATGTTTACTGTTGATCAAACAAGGTTAACAAGTGTAGCAAGAGTTATATCCAGAGTCTTTGCATGTCTTACTGTAATATTTTATTAGTTCAGTAACCACTAAATCTGATTTCTATCTTCATTGATATACATCCACGTTTTATTGACAGTTGCCCCCCAAAGCTCTGTTGTGAGTAGCTTCTGATTGCTTAGGTTTCTTCACCAGCTCCTTGCTAACTGCGTCTGTCTGATGTGTGGTCCTAAGAGAAGGAGAATATAATGAATCCTTAAGGCTATACTGATGATATTGATTGTATGAGATAGGTGACTTTAAACTGAAAAATAAAAATAAAATCCAGGACAGACAATTTTCCAATGAGCTAAAACTTGCCTCAAAGTTATGTAAAGCAAAAGTTAAAAACTGTTCTAGCTCGCAGTTCTTTTTAGCTGAATCTCTTTAAGATCTAATTTACGAATTGCACATCATATAATTTGATGCATTGTAAAACATTTACTTCAGAAGTAGGCTGAAGCTGCAAGTTTTTCTGTTAAAGAATATTGAAATCCTAATGGATAAATATATTTTTGAACCTCTATCAATTGTATTTGCAAAACATAAAAGCCAATAGGCTGCTCTGCCAGTATAAGTACAATTTTACGCAGATGGTACATGTTAAATGTAAACTTAAAAAACCCTAAAATAATTTAATTCTTTTTATAGAAATTCTGAGTGATTCGGTGTTAGTGTGCAGTAAAACCCAAAAATACCATTGAACAAATAACATTTTACTAACATCAAAAACAGAAACAAGAGCCAGCTGAAAGGCTCACTGTCACTACCAGGCAATATGATGTGACTAACAGAACTCACATAAAAAGAGATGTCATGTTGTGAGCAATTAACATCATAAATAATCTATAACACATTGTTTCCTGCAGGGTTTGTGTTCTTGACTGGAGAGCTGTTTCAAATTGTTTGAAAATAAGATGTTGAATGAAAGTATATAAAGTAATGTGCATGAATGTCAGACATTTATCAAAATAGATGTGATTTTATTATGTATTCTTTAAGGAATAAAACAAATCTCCCTGTACGAAGACTGTCAAAGAAGCTCAACCTTACAGCAGAAGGAGTTTAAAGAAAATCATTCAATCTCAAGCTATGCTTTTCATTGAAAAAGTATAAAAGATAGTGCTGTAGATTTGTGTTCAGAATAGTGCAGTTTAATGCAGCAATCTCAGTGTTGGTGGGAGGACTATCAGGATGTAAGTCTTACACATAAAAGGAATGAGGCAAATACTGCCTACAAAAGCAAAGGCACTTTTCTTCAGTGCCACAAGAAATTCAACCTGAAAAGACTCACAATAAGAGAAACACAAAGATGGCGATTATAGAAGATTAAGCAAATGTTTATTTCTTTGGCAATGGGCCCCAGTGGAAGACATAGATGCTGAGAATGACATGAGCTTGAATGAAGATTTTAGGATTAGAATTAGAGATGTCTTCCCCCCTGGGATCCAGGTACTGGTGGTGGAGTGGAGGCCAGAGGAGGTGAGGAAGCCGGGAGGAGTTTGGTAGGAAGATAGTGAAGATGGGTTTGAGGAGGGTCGAAGCTCAGCTGAAGAGCAGGAGGATCCGTGGATGAAAGTCTTTAAAAGCGAAGCCTTGAAGGATGATTGGCTGAAGAGGAATGCAGACTTGACGCTGATTGAATTTTCATTGAAACTCCATAATTTATATTTTATGAACTGAAAAAGAAAAATCTAAATGGAATGAATGATTGACATACCAAAACATGTTACAATAGTTAAGAGGTCAGTGTGAGGGGAAGACATTTGCTATGTGCGTACTTCAAAAGGCTACACCTGTTGGCTCAATTATAACGTACACCGATATAGACATCTCAGTTTTTGTTTTGTTTTTTTATGACAGGAGAGGGACAAATATATTTTTATTTAATCAAGATCCAATTTCAGTTTTCCAGCAAAGTCTCTCAGTTTAATAGGATTTCCTTGAATATATAAAGGAAAATGAAACCATGTTAATATAATAAAGTAGCTTCCTTCTGGCTCATATGTGGCAATAATTAGGTCCCAAGAGTGGTGCTGAATGTGTGTGTCTCTGTGTGTAAATGTGTGTGCCTGCATGCATACTGTAAGCACATGTTTAATAAAGCAATGTCAGTTGTGAACTACTCTTAATGAGTTTTTCCACAAAGCTGTTCATCTTTTTAAAATCCTAATTCAGTCGTTGCTGTCTGTCAAGCTGACACTCTTTGACGTGGACATGCGTTTGTCTGTGCGTGTCTTTAAATGGAGTGTGAAATTTATGCACACTTCGCTTGCAGCAGTACCTGCAGTTAATGGGAATCAATGATGTCCCTGCTCCAAGACTGCAATGGGAGAGAAGTTTTAAGTTAATTGCCCTCAAGGAAGTCGCCACTAGTTGTAGATAAAGCATGGGATTCTTAACCTGTAAATATAAAATCTGTGACAGAAACAGCAGCTCTACTGTAGATGCAGTAAAGAAAATGTGGTTACACCTTTGTTCAAAGCAGAAAAATCTGTGGGCAGCTTATATCTAGATATGCCCCACACTTTCAAAATGAGGATGAAACTGGTCATGCATAGGCAATCTTACCTTCATTGAAGTTTGGCACAGTTTTAATGTAGCACACATGGTAATGATCTGTGAGCTTCATTATGCAGATTGGGTCTTGCAGAGAAAACAGGTTTTTAATAAATGTAATTTGCTTTGCTAAGAATGCTTTTGACTGTAAACAAAATAAAATCAATGACTCTTTCAATGAATAACTTAAAATAATTTTTTGATAGATAAATTGATTAAAAAAAAAAAGCTATTGTTGCATCTTGTGGTTTTCTTACTTTTAGGTCATTTTATCATTGTCATAAAAGCAGAAAGTTGTTATATTTTTGTTTGCTAATGTTTGCAGTCTTGTCTCCAATTTAACAGATGTCACTAAAGCCCTGACTGATATCTGTAATGCATTTTGCTTAAAGGGGGTGGGTCAAGACATAATTAAATTCATGTCACATAAATTATTGTCACATTTGGCTGTTTATGTATACATATTGAAAATGGCGAGACATTTAAATATAATTCATTGAAAAGCCAGATTTGACTGTGATTGGACAAGAATAATTATTTCAGATCTGGAATCGCAGATGTTAAAATGCAGTCCAGGTTCCAAATAACACCTGTAAACACTAGGGTCTTTACCCAGCCATGGTGTATGGCCACATTCTACCATAATGTTATACTGCATACAGGAGGTGTTCCTTGATCCTAGCTGCCTAAGTTCAACAAACTGGTGGTATTTTTTACCTTTTTTAATTCATACAGTCATTAACACCTGTTAAGTAGTATAAAGAAGCAAGCTGTGGAGGGAAATATCTGTATCTAAAATTATTCCCCGAGTGCTTGCTGGAGACCAAAGGGCCAAAGAGAATATTGGAGAGTACTAGACTTTGATTTTTAAGATAAATTTTCTTGCAAATGTTCTCTCTGTAAATGGCCCTTGTTACCTGGTAGTTTAATAAGTAAATGCAGAGTAAGTCTGCCAGCATTATAAAGACAAGGGCTTTATTAACAATAAAGAAATCTCTAGAGAGAACAAAAGGCAAAACAATGGTATAAAATGTTCATCAAGACATAGTTGCAGTTCAGTTCAGATACAGAAAGCAAGATGAGACTAGACATCAAGGTAGAGTGAAATGACATTCAGTGGTGGCTCTTCTCGTTGTATCTTCTGACTCTTATGGGCAGACACCGTCACCAAACATGTTACTAAGCTTTGAGTCACTCAAAATGCAGGGATGTCTCACAAACAACCTTAAACATGTTTGTCTTCAAAAATTAAGACCCTTGGCTTACTTTGTGAATCCTAATCTCATATTGTATATGTAAAATAAACCAATAAGGTGTTTCTGAGAGTTATGATCCTAGAATATTGGCTCTGAACTCCATCTGAAGAGGGATTGTCTGTGTAATAGATATACAGTAAATCTCTGTTCCTTATTTTCTGTTGTTAGCCTCCGGTAGCTTACAGCTCCTTCTTTCCACTTATACCAGGAGCAGAGGGGCAATTTTATGTTAAATGCCCATTACTAGCTCTCAAGTTTAACAGGCCAAGCTAGCTCACTCTGTCTGCACTTTCACTGTCCTAAGAGAATATTTCTGACCAGACCGTCTCATTCACTTTATTGTATCTTCCTTCTCTTTATTGTGATGTTATGCATATATTTTCAATGTTTGACTTCTTGTTTGTCATTCCTTATGTCTCTTCCTAAAGTCAATCTCGTTTCACAAAGATGCAAATAGCAGTCACAATTGTGTAATAAAACAGATTTTCAGAGCGGCCCAAGTTAATTCATATGGATACTTAAAAGTCTGTGTCTCTGTGGCTGTCTGTATCCTGGTGGTGTTTACGCATGCCGCCAGTGTATGTGCATTCGAGAGGATGTTTTGCAGGAATACCAACTTTCTCTTCCCTCTGCGAGTGTTTGTGTGATTGTACACGTGTGTGAGAGACACAGTGAAACAGGCCTTATGCTTCCCCAATACGATCAAATCAAATGAGCCCTCATCTCCCAGTGAGGCTTATTCAAAAACGACAGCAGTGACTGACAGTTGCCGTGGGCACTGAATGCAAACACAGAAGCACAAAACCAGAACTGAGATTTATCTGTTACAGAGCAGCAAAACAGCATGGCTGCTAGATGGATTTTGAGTTGGCCAGCTATATGCACTCAAACAACTTTGTGCTCATAAGTGCCAAATAAAGGAGTCTGGCTCTACTAAGAGTTTCATGACATCTGTGATCCACAGAAGTGACATGTCAGTTTTTTTTCCTGCGAGGGCAGCCTTTGTTTCCTGTTTTTCACCAGACAGGATATGACCTTGTTAATAGGAAATTGGGAGCTCTACCCTCCTGGTTTTGGCAGATTATTCTCATTTCTCAGGTATGACTACACAGAAGCTCATTTGCTCTCAGCATTACAGACAAAAAGTCAGACAAGTCTGCATGAAATTGTGTGGGTGTGAAGTGAAACATGGTAAATGGTAAATGGCCTGCACTTGTATACCGCTTTATCAAGTCCCCAGAGACCCCAAAGTGCTTTACACTACAATCAGTAATTCACCCATTCATCCACACATTCACACACTGACAGTGGTAGACTACATTGTAGCCACAGCTCCCATGGGACTGACAGAAGTGAGGCTGCCTTTCACAGGCGCCACCGAGCCATATGACCACCATAAGCAGCCAAGGCGGGTGAAGTGTCTTTCCCAAGGACACAATGACTGAGACAAAGAGAGTAAACCGGCAACCCACCAGTTAAAGGCTGAACTTCTACCACTGTCGCCACCATCGCCTCCACATAAGGTAATCCTGTTCTGCTAAAATAACCATGACAAAACCTCAAGAGGTACAAAACCATAAATTAGTGCTTGCCAGGCAGTGAAAGACTTATAACTTTATCAAGTAGCATAATACAAACTTTCAACAACACACAAGATTTGGCATGGCACAGTATCTAAGCATAGTTAGAAAGTCCAGTCCAGTAAAATAATATTGAGAAAGTACTGCAAGACTGCATTTTGTCTAGTACCCCTCAGAAACCCAACATACATAATGCAGATACACAAAACAACCTGCTTTTCATCCAGTAGCTTTTATTTAATTTATCTTATAAACTAGGGCTGCCGTTGAGCTTTGGAGAACATGCAATATGCCCTGGGTGCAAAGTATATGATAGCACCTAGTAAATTTGGAAAAAACTCTTTACATCTGTTGTAATTATAGATTATTGATTAATTGAATAATTATCAAGAATTATAATTAAAATCATAATCCGATAAAATTAACTCCTTAACCAAAATCCTCGTTTATGAATTGAAACCAGAGCTGTCCTCTGGTGTTGTAATTATGGCTAAAGGCCTCTGATAATTACAATTATTAAATGTCACTGTTTAATCAACCGTTTCTGCCGAAACATGGGGAACTTTGCCTTATTTTGACTGACGAATCACTCTTGCACAAAATAAACACAAAACGCCTTCTCTTTATCTACGTGAAAAGTTATTAAATCAATCAGCCGGATACAATCAACTCCCCGATTCAATAATCTTCACCTACTCAAACATGCAAAGTTCTACACAAAAGGGTAAAATATCTAACTAACAAAATAAAGCAAAACAGCAGTGTGTGTGTATAGAATCAATCAGCAGTTATGGCAAAAGTGGTAATATGACAAAGGGATGTGGTGTGTTGAACGAGGTTTGAACAGTCCGCCAGAAGCGTAGCCCAGCGGGACACGGGCTGTCATAAAACCCCCACAGCAAAGTTGTAAACTCAGCTTAGACAAAGAGTCATAAACCTTTTGGCGGCAAGTTAGCAAGCAGTAAAGTTGGAACAAAGAAAATGGTGAATTTCACCATGAGGTTACTGTCGTAGTCCAGTACCGGCGCTCCGGTGTTCGCCTGGTAAGACAACTTGTGAGACGTGGCGGCCTCAGGACTCAATACAATGTTGCATGCAAATACAATTTCATAACATCAGACTATAAATTGCGATTCTGATCGCACTAAAAATCCAATCTCGCTCTACCCTGCCCAGACTACTTCTAATAAAGAAATAAAAGAAAATAATAAAGGATGGTTTTACTTTGTGGAGCCTTCCTTCAGGGCTGCCCGCGTGAGGGGGAGAGGAGGAGGGGGAAAGTTGGAAGTTAACGTGCGTCCACGGTTAACTTCGGGAAGAGCGGTCAATCTTCGTCCTTTGGCCTCCTTGGCGAAAGGGAAAAATATGATCTGACCGTCAGCAGTCGACTAGAACAAAAAAACAAGGTGGCGATCCGTTTCCTTGAAACTCCGTGGTTTTTTGGTTACGAGTTAAACTAACACCTTCGATCGGTAAAGTTGAAATTTCTGGCCTTCTTATTCCAGGAATTTCTGTCATGAACGTTAGTTGATAGAATACTATCAATATATAAAAGCCAAATAAGCATTTAAAGTTGATACTAAAGGCATGGGCCAACAATTTAAACTGTCAGTGTTTAATTCTTGAGAATATTTACATGTGGGGTAACAAAAGTTTTGTAATTCATACAGCTTTTTATTCAGTTAATAAGCATAAGAAAGTGATAATAGACAAACACTTTATGAGATGGATTTATAATGGCAGTACATAAGATAATATTATGAAGGGGAAACAGTTTGTTCTTGATTTTTGTTTTTTAAAATAGTCATCCATATTCTTTATGTTAAACAGATTTAGAGAACACAAGTCAAAACCGACTAACTTAGTTTATAAAAAAAAAAAAGAGCAAACTAACATAGTATAACAAAAATGAGATACTGACATTGTCTTCAGGATAGCAAGCTTACATGAACAATACAATCTTTTTGGGTGTTATGGCAGTTAGAGGCCAAAAAATGAAACTAATAATGGGACTGATCTGGATTAAATACACTTTTCTAGGCTTTTTGACATCACTTATAACCTATTTTAAACATAGCAGATGTTCTTCCTTTAGTGTTTACTTATACATTTTTTAACAGTTGTTTTTAACAATTGCCTTTTTACGTGTTTTAATGTGGTTTTCGTGTGCGTCTTGAAGTGCAGAAATGCTGTTGTTGGAGCCCTGTCAATGAAAACAGTCTATTTTCCATCTGGGACAGACAATAAAGTTTTCTAATCTATTCTATTCTATTCTATTCTATTCTATGGCTCAATAGCTGAATAGCTGTTCTAACTTTACTTTACAAACTCCTTTTAGGTGGAAAACACAACACTGAAGTCAGGATATATATGTTTAATTTCCCCCCAAATATTTTTTTTTATAAAAAACAAAATATAATTGTTTAATTTCCCCTAAAACTGTATAACATAATTTTTTGATGTACTGATTCATCCTTAGTCTCTTCTTTAGTATTTACTTTTAAAACCAAATCGAAACATGTAAGGCATGAAATGCTTCTGCAGCTGAAGTTCATCTTTCAGTGTTTTCATAGCCTCTAATATCTTACCAAGAAAAATCATACTGAAAAAAAGTTGAACAACCTGTAAACAACATGTTGTTTGTTTTTATAAGTACTTCTAGGTTTTAAAAAAATAAATGTATACAGAGTGTGCACAAATAAATTTCTTTTTATGTGCTAAGTTGGAAAAGAAACCTTTAACTGATAAAAAAGGTGCTATCAATTTAATTTTCACACTTCAGTTAAATACATTTACTGTGCGTCATTGCAGGATTTATCTTCTACACAGACTACTCACATCATTTTAATGTTTCAATACTTTATGCAATCTACCATTGATATATTCTCCTTGACCCCGAGATTTGAGAAAAATTATACTAACATGCTTATTGAGGAACACTTGGATTATTTAACCAAATATGTCCTGAAAAGAAAATCTTTATATCTACTGACATTGAAACCATAATAAACAAAGCTTCAGAAATATGTATGATACTTTAACTGAAGGGGAAAATCAGCCTTGATTAAAGCTTTGAAAGTCATCTACACAATGTTAAGTTCACAAATTTACCCTGCATTAAAAAGAAGTACTTCTGCTGCTTCAAGGTATAAAACTGGTTTCACTGCTGTTTGGACCCAGCCATGGATTTCAACATTAAAACTCCGGTACAAACTCTGGAATTTTCAAAATTAATTGCATTTAACTGACTTCCAGCAACTGAGGAAAGGGGGGTAGCAGCAGACTTCCCATGATGCCACTGTCTGAATAAGAGCACCCCCTCTCCCACAAGCCGACCTCTTTCCCACACGGCCTTCCAGAGGACCGGATGGGGGGGGAAACGCGCTAATGTCTTTTGCTGGCAAAAAGACATAAACTCTTCAAACTGGATCCAAGAGTGTCATACGATCACTGATCATATGCAAAGTTAAGTATGGAATGAATTGCTGTTTGTGTATCCGGTATTCATTCACGAACGGGGGTGATTAAGTATGAGCATTGCTTGACTCTCTCTCCGAGCCCTGCAGACGCCCACGGTGTTCGAGAGAAGCCCCTGCAAAGACGCGGTCTACCAGTCTGGAAGGAAGACAGCAGAGACCGCATCACCGTGGTTATGGTAATGAACAGCTGGTTGACGAACAGAACGAGCCGTTTTGGAATGCCCAGCTACGGAGCTAACTCTTTGTCACAGATCGAACGTCCAGCTACAGCCCCAAGGCTACCGAGGTTAGCCGAAAGCTAACTGCATGTTGACTGTGGACACCTCTTCAAACTTTGCCGACCCGGACATCTTTCCCTCACCATGGTCAGAGGTTAGGTTTTGGGCAGAGGGAATAATAAAAAAATAGNAAACAAAAAAAAAGGGTGGCACCCGTTTTCCCTTGTAAACTCCGGGGTTTTTTGGGGGGTTACGATTTAAACTAACACCTTCGTTTTGGGTTAAATTTGAAATTTTGGCCTTCTTTTTCCCAGGAATTTTCTTTGAATTTTTTGGGTTGATAGAATATTTTATCAATTAAAAAAGGCCAAAAAAAGCAAAAAAAGGGTTGATACTAAAGGCATGGGCCAAAAATTTAAATTTGCCCGTGTTTAATTCTTGGAATTTTTACATTTTGGGGTTAAAAAAATTTTTTGAATTATACAGTTTTTTTATTCAGTTTTAATAAGCATAAAAAATTTGATAATAGACAAACACTTTATGAGATGGATTTAAAAAGGGCAGTACATAAAAAATATTTTTAAAAGGGGAAAAAAGTTTGTTTTTTGATTTTTTTTTTTTTAAAATAGCCCATCCAATTCTTTATTTTAAAAACAGATTTAGAGAACACAAGCCCAAAAACCCGACAAACCCCTTAGTTTAAAAAAAAAAAAAAGAGCAAACTAACATTTTAAAACAAAAATGAGATACTGACATTGTCTTCAGGATAGCAAGCTTACATGAAAAATCCAATTTTTTTGGTTTTTATGGCAGTTAGGGGCCCAAAAAAATTTTTAAAATTTAAAATTTAAGGACTGACTGGTTTAAAATAAAACTTTTCTGGCTTTTTACATCATTATAACCTATTTTAAACATTAGAGAGTTCTTCCTTTAGTTTTTTACTTATCCCTTTTTTTAACAGTTTTTTTTTAAACAATTGCCTTTTACGTTTTTTAAATTTTGGTTTTCGTGGGTTCTTGAAGTGCAAAAAATTGCTTTTTTTTTGGGCCCCCCTTTGCCCAAATGAAAACAGTCTATTTTCCATCGGGGGAACAACAAAAAAGTTTTTTAACTTTTCTTTCTATTTTTTCTATTTTTTTCCTATGGCTCAAAAAGGCTGAATAGCGTTCTAACTTTACTTTACAAACTCCTTTTAGGTGGAAAACCCAAACCTAAAAGTCAGGATATTATTTTTTTAACCCCCCCCAAATATTTTTTTTTTAAAAAAAAAAAAAAATTATAATTTTTTTTAATTTTTCCCCTAAAATTTGTATAACAAAATTTTTTTGGGGTTGAAAACCCCTTGGAATTCACCCTTTAGTCTCTTCTTTAGTATTTACTTTTAAAACCAAATCGAAACATGTAAGGCATGAAATGCTTCTGCAGCTGAAGTTCATCTTTCAGTGTTTTCATAGCCTCTAATATCTTACCAAGAAAAATCATACTGAAAAAAAGTTGAACAACCTGTAAACAACATGTTGTTTGTTTTTATAAGTACTTCTAGGTTTTAAAAAAATAAAGGGTTACAAGTGTCACAAAAAAAATTTTTTTTTATGTGCTAATTTTGGAAAAAAAATTTTTAACTGATAAAAAAGGTGCTTTTAAATTTTAAATTTTTCCCACACTTCATTTTAAATACATTTCTGTGCGTCTTTTGCGGGTTTTTTTCTTTAAAAGGGACTACTCACACTTTTTAATGTTTCAATACTTTATGCAATTTTACCATTGAATATTTTTCCCTTAAACCCAAATTTTGAGAAAAATTTTATTTTAACAGCTTTTGAGGAAACACTTGGTTTAAATTAACCAAATAGGCCTGAAAAAGAAAATCTTTATATCTTAAGGGACATTAAAAAACCATAAAAAACAAAGTTTTCAGAAATATGTATGATATTTTTTAATAAAGGGGGGAAAAATTAAAGCCTTGTTTAAAGCTTTGAAAGTCATCTACACAATTTTTAATTTCCAAATTTACCCTGCATTAAAAAAAAAGTACTTCGTTGTTTTCAAGGTAAAAAAAACGGGTTTTTACTGCTTTTCCCCCAAAGGCCAGGGGTTTCAACTTAAAACTCCGGTACAAACCTGGAATTTTTAAAAATTTAAATTTGCTTTTAAACTGACTTCCAGCAACTGAGAAAGGGGGGTAGCAGCAGGGGCTTCCCATGATGCCATGTCTGAATAAGAGCCCCCCCCTCCTCCCAAAGCCCACCCCTTTCCCACACGGCCCCCCCAAGGGCCGGGTTTTTTTGGGGGGGGGAAACGCGCTAAAAGTCCCCTTTTTCTGGCAAAAAAACATAAACTCTTCCCAAAAAAGGTCCAAGAGGGGATACGATCCCTGATCTTTTCAAAGTTAAGTATGGAATGAATTGGCCGTTTGTTGGGACCCCGGGATTATTCACGAAGGGGGTGATTTTAAATATGACCTTGCTTACTCTCTTCCGAGCCCTGCAGGACGGGCCCCCGGGTTTGAGAGAACCCCTGCAAAAAACCGGTTACCCGTCTGGGAAAAGGGAAAACAGCAAGACCGGGATTTACCGTGGTTATGGTAATGAACAGCTGGTTGGGCGAAACAGAACAGCCGTTTTGGAATGCCCCGCTTTCGGGGCTAACCCCTTTGTCACAGACGGGAAAGTCCAGCTAAAAGCCCCCCAAAGGCCCACCGAGGTTTTAGCCGAAAGCCCAAAATGCCTGTTGACTGTGGACACCTCTTCAAACTTTGCCACCCGGACATCTTTTCCCTTTACCATGGTCAGAGGTTAGGGTTTTTTGGGAGAGGGAATAATAGAAGGGGTTAGGTGAAATGATTTTGAACGTTTTATTTTTTTGAAATTTGGTTTTTTTTTGTGTAAAATGGGTACCTTTGTGCTAGTAAAGGGGCACACGGATCAGCTTTGTGTTCTGTGTTTTTTGTTTTTAAAGTTTTAAGGGCAAAATTTAGTTAAAAGGGGATTTTAAAAAACAGAAGGGTTTCTCCTAAAGCGCCTCCGCGGGTTATCATTTTAAACCCCTTTTTTTTTACCCTGGTATTTTTAAAAGGGATGTGTTTTGGGTTCTGGTGCTAAACTAAGCTTTTCAGCCTCCTTTTTTAGCTTAACTTTTAACCCGCTTAAGGGGCACCCCTTTCTACTAAAGAGTATTAAAGGAAGGTTGTTAAATTTTTAAAATAGGAATAATATCCCTTAAAAACATTTTACTAAAATTTTAAAAAAACTTTTTTTTTTTAAAAAATTTTTAAGCCCATTTCTCCCCGAAAGATTTTTTCTCTTTTCCAAAAAACTCCCCTTTTAATAAGATTTTTTTAAATATTATTTCAATAAAAAAAGGGCCCCTAATGAGACACTTTTGAAATTGTCATCCGAAGGTTGGTTTTTTTTCGCAGATCTTCTTAAAACATTATTTTATTAAAATATATTTTATTGACTTGCTTGTAAATGGTTGCAAATTTGGGTTTCCAAAGACTAACTTAACTTCATTTCCAGATTTTCAAAAATCCTTGGTATTAAAAACAAAAAATAACATTGCATGGTAATGTTGCATCCTCCTTTAGGTATGTTTTTAAATATCTTAATCAACTTTTTTTAATTTTTAAATAGCCCATTATTTTCTTTATTTCTTTAATTTGTTTGGTGTTTAGTTGGTTGTTTTAGCATAGCAAATGTTTGTTGATTGAAATATATTTGACTTTGATTTGGACTTTTTTTTTGTTAATAAATTCTTGTATTTTTGAAATTGGTGAATTTTTCCCATATAGTGCAATTTTTGCGGTTCAAAAATGTCAGAGTTTGGGCCCACCCCTTTTCAATTTTGTCCTAATACCATCGCCTTACTGGGCTGGTATTCACAGGACAACCCTTAACAGACCAAAATATTATTTGATAAAATATTAATATTAAATATTAAATAATATTCTCAGATTAATAATCACAACACTGCAGTCCCGATGGTGTGTGGAGCATTAAGGGGCATATTGATGCACTCAGCTCAGAAGACGATACGTTAGACAATATTGTGCTCATTAGAATAGGACATTAAGAGGTTTTGACAAAAGTTTTGATAAAACTAAGAATTCCCTTTTTTTTTTTTAAATAGTTAAGGTTTCACAAATTGCTAACATCGGTTTAAAGAAACTGTAATCAGTCGAGAATATCTTAGTCCAGATCTGACCTGTTAATATTTAGCAGTTTTTCACACTTTATTTGACCACAATGGTCTGAATCCAAAAAGTATTAAAAATGTACTTTGGTGTGTTTGTACAAATAAAAAAAATTGAGATTGACAGCTTCTATCATGTCACTCAAACACTATGTTTGTCTAATGGTAGTTTGCACACTAAAACATGACGTTTGGCCAAAAAATGTCACTTCAAGCCAACCTACACGTCATGGCGGGAGGTAAGTTAACCCTTAGATGCATAAGCGGGGTCAAAAATGACCCTGAGGGTCGTTATTCATAAAAATCTCTGAAATTAAGTTTTTACACTTCAACATTCCAGGTATTCCTCATAAAACATGTTTGTGAATTGAGGCCATTTGAATTTTTTTTCATGTTTTTATATTTTTTTTTAGGAATTGCAGTTTTTGTGTCACTACCCCAGTTTTTCATAAGCGGGGTCAAAAATGACCCCAAGCATTTCCTACAGAATCTCAAGGGTTTGCTTTGGGAACCTTTGATTCTTAACAACTGTGACTGTCACGATACATTTTCTGTCCTACTTACACATTCTGATGCCTACAGTCTCACCAACAGGAGGTCAGTTTGACACAGCAGCATACATTTAAGTATTATCTTCCTTTATCAACTCCATTACTTTTCTGTGATAGAGTATTGTGTTGGTCAACAAAGTAGACACTAGTTGGCTAACTACAAAATATTGTTAGTACTAATACTAGTACTCTGTTAAACTAGTGTAATGTTAGTTGGATTAGTAAGCTAGCTAACATTACACTATTTAGTAAGCCAGCTGATATTACTGTGTTTGTTGTGTAGAGACTTGCTGTATTCATAATTCCTTATAATAAATGCTAACCTGTTAGGTAACCTATTATATGATTATTGAATATTGATTGGTGTGTGTGTGTGTGTGTGTCTACACACACACATGCATGTTTGTGCCTTTTCTTACATATAAATGCACAGACATTTACATAGATAGCTACATACTGATTGATAGTTTTGTGTGTCTATTTTATGTTTTCTCATCTAGACTATCATGGCTACTTGGAGGCCAGCTAGGTTACCCAAAGACCTTGCTCGAGATATGATCCTGAACGGATGGGATAAAGAGCCCATCGGTGAGATTGACTCGGGATCTGACATCTCAGATGTAAAGGATTCAGATTATTGTCCACCTGGACATGCCAGGCCATCTGGGAACCAACCTGCTTCTGCCTAACAAGATCAGTCAGAGGAATCCTCTGAGTCCTCTGAAGAGGAAATGGATATTGTGTCCAACAGAATGAGCCGCAAGGGCTCTTACTGAACAGAGTTACCTCCCACCCAGACTGAAACACCAAGCCACAATTTACTGAAGTTACTGCAACAGAACAAGCCAGAGATCCCTCCAGTGATGAAGGCTTCCAAGTCAAGGGAGGTCCACAGCACTGAATTTGGGTTCAATGGCAGCATGACCATGATCACCTATGTCAAAAAAAGCGAAAGACTGTTCTGCTTCTCAGCACAATGCAGCACAGCAAGATGGTGGATGAAAACAGCCAAAAGCAATCCTCTTTTACAACCAGACCAAAAGAGGTGTAGATACCGTTGACCAGATGGTTGGCAACTACACCTGCAAGCACCAGACACAGCAGTGGCCTATGGTGCTGTGGTACAACATGATTGATATAGCCACTCCAAACGCCTACTCATTTTTCAGGGCTCAGCACCCTGTATTTTCTACAAGTATCACCAACGCATGGGAACATTTCCTCACAGAGCTCTCAAAGGAGCTTGTAACTCCTCACATGAAAGGTCGACTGGAAGGTACCCCGAACCTACCAACCTACATTATTGAAGCACTGGGAAGGAGTGGAGTGACAAAAGCTGCAAACCAGCAACAGGAGAGAAGCACAGAGGACCAACAGAAGAGAATGAGGTGCCAGATGTGTCCAAGAAACAAAGATCGCAAAGCCACCAGTTGCTGTTGGAAATGCAGTAACCCAGTGTGCAATGGTCACAGCCAAAAGCAAATAGTTTGTGACAACTGCACATAGTGAATAGAGAAAAGATGTTTATGTGGGCACATGTGAGTGGACAGTGTTTTGGTCTTATGTATGTTCATTCTCTTTCTTTGTCCTCCAGACAGATGGACATACTAACAATAATTTTTTAAGATTTTTTATGTTATTTCTTGTGAAAAGATGTTTTAAAAAGTTCTGAATAAGCATGTCAAATGTGAAATCAGTCTTTTGTTGACCCAAATATAATAAATATAACCACCTTTTTACCAAATTTAAGGATATTTTTAAAATTAATTGCAAATAAACATTGATTCTAATTGGGGTCATTTTTGACCCAACTCATGGAAGAGTGTAGGTATTGGTCGTTCATGCATCCAAGGGTTAAAGTAGTCAGTCGGCATGTACAGTCTAATGTTCTATCATTTACTTGGACCTTTAGGATCTGACACAAAAAACACACTGCTACAGTCTCTTATCTATAAAAGAAAGCATTTCTTACCTAATAAACTTTATTCTCAGAGAAAACAGCTGTGTTAATCTTGTGGTCTGGCTGTTGATGCCCCCATCTCTCAGCTCTGATTTGTGGTTTGCCTCAAATCAAAGACACCTTTTGTACTTTAACCCTAACCAATTTTAGTAGTCCATTACTCCATACGATAATTAGTTAAACTAACATTGAGACCAACCGTCCAAAAGAATATTGATTTCTAATTGGGAAAATTAGAATTTCCTTAAATATTTTTAATAACTAATGGTGGCTACATTAAGAATCAATTATCCACAAGGTTATTGACTTCTGATTTGGAAAATAATATTTCCTTAAATATTATTTTACTAAGGTAATGGTCACTAATTAAAACAACATCAATAATCAATTATCCAAAAGGTTATTGACGTCTATTTTGGCAAATCATTTTTCAAAATATTATTTTATTAAAATTATATTTTACTTACCTTATGATTTTGCAGTGTAACTGGTTGTTTGAAGACAAACCAATTGTTGTCCTTAATTATTTTTTGCAACTCATTTGACCTCTAAAGATAAACCTTGGTTTTTATATGTCATATCATAGCACCATTTTTATTGGTTTCCCTGTTCCCCTGTTTGTTTGTACATAGATCATTAGTTCTTCATTCTTGTATTTTGCTTGGTAGTTAAGTTGAATTTTCTAACCTAGAATTTAGTTTGTTAATATATTTTCCATTTCCAGCAATAGAGTAATAGGGTTTGGTGTTTTTACTACTATAAAAATAGTAGTATCACCATCCATGAAAGATAGCAGCTTCTTGTTTAAGTGGGCATGACTGAAAAGACTGATTGGGATTTGTTTTGTTTAATACTTTTTAGGTTTTCTGGCTCTATAATATAATGGAGTAATGACGAAAATTCAATCTGAGAGACTCACCCACTCCTCCAGCTTCATCCAATGGCTCCTCTGTGCATCTCCTCTCCATCCAATCATCATCAAGTCCGCAGTAATCCTCAGCCAATGATCCTTCAAGGCTCCGCATTTAAAGTCTCCCATTCATGGATCTACCAGCTGTCAGCCGAGCTTCGACCCTCCTCCACCCCATCGCCTCCATCGGATTCTCAGTTCCCTTACCATCAGGCCTCCTCTCCATCACCAGTATCAGATCCCGGGGGGAAGACAATTCTAATTCTAATTCTGAGACGTTCAATCAAGTTCATGCATTATCAGCATGCATGTCTTCCTCTTGGGTCTGAGCGCCAAACAAATAAACATCCGTTATGTAACTTCTCTAATTGCATTTTGTGTTTCTTATTGTGAGTCTCTACAGGATTGAAATGATACATGCTTTTAAATGGATCAGCAGAAAGGCAGTATATGACTGGACCTGTAAACGTACATAGATAGCCATTATTGGAAACCCTTTGTATTTTTCTTTCTTCACATGCTTAGTTTCATTGTTGGGTCTTTGTGCACAATACCATATTTTTTATATTACAAACAGTTTTTGTTTCATTTTTCTCTGTCTGTTGTTTGAAAATATGCTAGTAACTTCAGTACAGTAACAGTAAAAACCTGATTATCCCTCCAACATTTTACTATGTACACAGAAAAACTCCATCAGCTCCAACTTGAACTGCCATTTGCACTGGCTCTACATTTAAATTCTACTTCGAAATTAGCTCCCCCCTAGTGTGGTAAACACCCTCTTTTTCCAAGTAGCCTTCACATTTGGCCAGTGTGTGTACACGCTGGAGAAAATGCATCAAACATCATCAGAGAGTAAACAAATGCTGCAGCAACAGATTATATGTTTCCTTGCCCTTGTACACACATCTCATTTTTTGTCCATTTCACATTTTCAAGGACAGTTTCTTGTCATTTACTGCAATGGCTGCTGGTTTCCTTCACCCCTTGCTTTCTTTGCCTGTGCTGTCAACTCATTATTCTTGTTTCTTTTAAAACCATCCAACCATTTCATTAGTGTTGCCATCTTTCCGAATCAACTCTCAGTTCTGCCACTTTGTCTGCCTGCTCTTCTGATTATATGCATTTTCCACCTTGAAAATATTTTGTAATTATCACTATTGGTATCTTAAAAGGATGGCTTTTGGTTTCTAATAGAACATCTCAGTGTCTTTACAGACTTTTAGATGTGCAGGTTTGGTTGGAGTGAGCAACTGTTGTGTTTATGCCTACATCCAGAACAGCATTTGCTAATATCAAAACCTTTCTTTGTTCATAAATCTACCAAAAAATTTAATCAAATCCCAAAGGCAAACCTTGTTTTCTCCAAGTTTCTTTATGATAACTTTCCTTTCATATTTTCAACAAGATATTTTCCTCCTCCGCAGATCTGGGCTTATTTTAAAAGCTCTTGTTACTTTGCACTGATCCTCCACTCTCCTGTCCTTGTGCCTAATCCTTTACCTTGTTCTTATCACAAGGTAAGAGTCCCTGAACTTCATGAAGTAGTAACATCTGTTTTTTTTACATCTCTCATTTTTAATAAAAAACTTTTTTTGTCTTTTACTGAAAGAAACTGAAATAAAATTATTTAATTTGAGTGGCAGGAAAGATGTTGATATTTGAGTTTAAACTGAGAATATAAAAAGCATTTCATAGGCTAACTCTCTTTTTCTTTCAGTAATCAAGAGCAAATTTAGAGTAAGATTTTTCTTAATGAGAAGAACTGTTTCTTGTAATACTCGTTTGACTGGTGAAGGTCCGCCCTTCAGGTTAGCTCATAGATCTATATTTTGATCTGAGTGTGACATCGGTTCTTGCCTATGAAAACATCCTTACTTTACAGGATTGCTTTGCCATTTTGTAGTTATCTTTTATAATATTGCTGAATGTAGCATATAAAAAGCAAAAACAAGCACTGATGACAGATTGTAAAACGAGCATAGAAAAACCTACTCTACCTGAACACTAAGCTTTTGAGTTAATGTGCCAAAGAAAAAAGGACACCCTGTTTTAAGTACATGACTAGAACAACTTTGCAGCTCACAGCAGTGCTTTACATTGCACAGTTAAGTTTCTTTCTTAATGTTCTAATATCTCAAAATTAGTACTAAAAATAAAATGAAAGGGCTAGCAAAAGCAAATAAGAGTACCTCCTGTCAGCCAAGGCCATCATTAAAGTAAATCACATTCTAAAATGTAACATTGAATAAGGTTTGTACTATTAGCCTGTTAAAACCCACTCTCCTCTATCTATTAAGAAAGACTAAAACCTTGAAAGCATTAAAGTTGAATTTTCTTATTTGTAAGTCTATGGGGGTGCTGTTGTTTTACTGGAATGGATTATAAGCATCTAGGCTTTTGAATATTCACAATCAAGTGAAAGTTTGCAAGTACTTTGATAAAAAAAAACAAGTCCTACAAATTAAAAACTGCCTGTCTTAAAAAATTTTCCAAAGCAAATCTAAAGCGTCATTAGTGGGGGATGTTGGGACCCCAGCCATGGGTTACAACATTAAAGGCCAGTAAGAGCTTTTCTGGAACTTTAAAAATAAATCGCATTAACCTACTTCTAGCACAGCCAGGAACAGAAGGAGAGCGGACTTCTTGTGACGTCATTGAATAAAAACCCCACGTTCCAACAAACAGATCTTTATCCATGCGGATCCCCACAGGAACCAGATAGAAGAGGCACACACGCGCATGTCTCCTTGTTGGCAAGCAGACATAACTCTTCAAACAAAGTTAGGAATGAATTGCTGTTTTTGTATCCAGCATTCATTCACAAAAGGGGTAATTAAGACACAAGCATGGCTTGACTTTTCTTTCTGAGGTCTTCAGAAGCAAACTGTGGTCCACAGAGTTCCCCGCAGACACCCTGTCTCTACAACGCCGAGTTAGCGGTTTTTCCAGTCTGAAGAAAGAACAAAGGGCAACACAGCACGCCTCTCTGCGTGCAGTTCAGACGGGCCAGCAGACCGAGCCACACCACCCCACAGCTACGGAGGTTAGCTGCAAGCTAACCCTTTGTTTATCTACACATGGATGTTTTCCTCAACGCCCAGGACAACTCCTCAGCACGGGTAGTGCTGAGGTAGTGTTTGGGCAGAGAAGATTAGTTTAGAGTTAATAACCAAACTAATGACGTTTGTTTTTGTTTGTGTTGAGAAACTCAGCTAATGGTGTGTTCTGTGTTATGTTTTAAAGTTAAGACATACTTTATTAAATGATGGTCTTGAAACACAGATTGGCCCTAACAAGCCATATTAGTGGAATTTTAAAGGCACATGTTTGATTCTGATAACAAGCTATGAGCTTTTTTTGTTAGCCCAAACCGCTAACAGCTAAGAACACGTGCTTGTCTACTATGAGTGAGCTAAAGATCATTTACCCAAAAAGGATTTCCCTAAATATTATTTTGGAAATGATAACTAATTAAACACCATTAAGATCCGTTTATCCAAAATGTTTGGTTTTTATTCAAAATCATATTTCCTTAAATATTATTTTAATAAATAAAGGCAGCTAATTAAACACAATTGAAAATTAGTCATCAATAAGGTTGGTGTTATTCAGCAAATCATTCTTAAAAATGCTATTTTAATAAAATAATGTTTTATCTAATCTTGCATTTTTGGGAAGGTTGTTTCAAAAGGGATTACCACTTATTGCTAAGTTATTCAAGCAACTTTGCTTAATTTTCCCGATTCTTCAAGATAATCCTTGATTCTCAAACATAAAACATGCTGGTAAGTTGCATCATCTTTTTGGCATGGTTTTTAACCATCTTTGATTTACTTGTTTTTATTGTAATAGCCCATTATCCTGTTCTTTCATTTTGTTGGGGAGTTTAGTTGGGTTTTTTAGTATAAATAAAAAAGTTTGAATTGATTAAATATGTTTGATTGAGTTTATTTATTTTTGTTTAAATTATTGTTTTAAGAAATTTTTTTGAATTCATTTGGTGTGTACAGAGTTTGCTCTTTAAAAATCCAAGTTGGTATCCCCTTTTAATTTTGTTTTTACAGCTGCCTCAGTGGGCTGGTATTCACAGGACAACCCTTAACAGACCGAATTATTATTTAAAAAAATATTAAAGTATTAGTAATAAATATTAAATAAAATATTCATAACCATAACAGAGAAATAGCTGAATTTTTTTGAAAACTTGTAACGAATTGTTTCTCCTAGAATAGAATAAAACATTTTAGTTATTGCTACTATTTCAGCTTTCAACTCCATGTTCTCTCTCTGTTATTTCTCTTCAGAGAAGCTACACCTGTCCTGGCTCTGTGTTCAGCTGTGGGACCTTCCCGGACGGGGACATTGGCCAAGCTGCTGCTTAATGCTCATCTTATACAGAGGATACACTTGACCCTGTCTTTCAGTGTTTAACCCCGTCTCTCCTAGACATAGCTACTGTCTGAGCTTTTACTGTGACTAACTGTATGTGCTCTCTTTCATGCTCTAGACTTGAAAACTGGCTCAGATTGTATCTGCTTAGCTGAAGCACTAAAGGATCTACTACCGTTAAAGGAGCATAGCGCAAGATCCATGATTTTTCCAGATGTCTGCACCCTCTGGCGACAAGTTTAAATGACACCAGTGTTGTGCACATGCATGAAAAAAGACAAAAAAAGATGTCATCTGCTGCTGCAACTTCAGTTGGTTCTTTAGAAGCGTAATGTCTTCTGAGGTAAGAAAGTTAGAAATGGACTTTAGGCGAAAATTAAACTTGGAAGACTCACCTGTTCTTCCGCCTGTGTCTAACCACTACGTTCTCCGCTCGAAACACTCAGCTTCTGGTCCGCATACCTCTTCAGCCAATCATTCCTCAAGGCCTCACTTAAAAGACCTTCATATGCAGAATCTCCTGCTCTTCAGCTGAGCTTTGATGATCAGCCGCGTCATGTACGACTACGATTCTGGCAACTCGGCCGGTTCCTTGCACTGTTTCGTGACGGATCCTCACCCTCCTCTTCCGCTGGTAGGAGCATTCGCCAGGCCTCCTGCCTTTTCCCCCGTCTCAGCTCTGGGCAAGAGGAAAGCGCCTTAACAACTCCTCCGATCCTCTTGCTAAGCTTCGCCAAGGTCCCCCAACCTCCACCTCGGCTCCCGCTGCCGTGTCACCCCGTCTTCTGCAGCGGTTTCTCCTCCGATCTAACTCCCACACCCCAGGCTTCAACGTCTTCTTCTACTCCGGCCATCCCACAATCTTCATTCATCTCGTTCATGGATTCTCTCCAGCGCTCCAAATCTTAGCTTACTCAGCTTCTCCGGGAGTTCGCCTCCAATTCTGCCACGTCAGCACTTCCTCTTCACCGCTCTGCCGACGTTCAACCCGCTCCTTGGCCCCTCCCACTGACATTCACCATCGCAACGCTCATTCTGGCTCGTCTCTAAGGGTGAGATGTATCACTTCATTCTCTCTTCTCTACTCTTTCCTCATTTATATGCCCTTCAAGCATGCTGTGTTTCCCACTCCCCTTTTACATTCAGGTAGATCATATACTCCCATGCATTCTAACATCTCACTCAGGTTCCACTCCAAATCCTGCAGGGGCAGCTCATTAATCTGGTTTCTCTCATTTTTACCATCTCCCGAGGATGACCACTGTGTCGCTTCCCCTGATGGCTTTACTGCTATGTTTAAATCATCTCATCCCAGCCTTACTAAAAATCTCTTTTGACGAGTTTGTGCTGCCTTTGAGCATTTCAGAGACGTCTTCTGTTCTGTTAACCCGAGCATAGAATAAGCTGGATACCTATCCGTCCCTCATCGTCGACCTACATTTCAAACATGGCTTCCCAATTTTTCTATCAATATCACAAATCCTTCTCCACCAAAGCTGCATCCACCCTCGCTCAATCGGGAGTCTGCTAGACTGGTCTATTCTCGCCACTAAAATTTTATCATAATGCAAGCCACTTCCTGATTCCTGCGGCTCAGTCGGCCATCAGAGCGCTCTTTGTTCTTCTCTTCCTTTCTTCCAGCACTCCTGCCCGGCCAAACTCAAACTGCTGGCTTCCCGGTCCAGTCTCCTTGCGAACTGGAATGGTATCTCCTTTTACGCCGACGCCGTTCTTTTGGCTGACTCATTTTAGTTTTTACGGCCTCTAGTCCCAATCGGAAAGATTGTCTCTCAAACAGATGGTTCACAATCCTTTTGTTGACAGAGCCTTGCATGTGAACACATCATTAGAGCTAAAAAAATATACAGAACTTAAATACCTTTAGTAACTAACAATATGCTGCTTTTAACCTTTTTTTGCCTCATTCTTTACCATAAATGAATTATTTACCTTAATTATTACAACCCCCTTTTATCCTTGACAATCTTTCCCTTGAGTGCTTTTACATTGTTTTACCACGTATATTTATTAAACTTGTGCCCATCGCCTTCTACATTTTCTCTGTACCAAATAAAATAAAATGCAACGCATAATATTTCAATTGTCTGTGACTTTACTTAGCTTATAATATTGAAACTAGTAAACCTTCGTATTGGGCTTAAGTGTGAATAACTTACCAAAGAATATTAGCACCCCCTACTGGGGAAAAAAAAAACTGCTACATTTAACAGAAACCTGTTGGCTCCGTATAATATATCTACATATTAATTTACGCATTCGAACATTTATACCAACCTTGATCCCTTATCAAACAGGCACTAAGGAACCATTTACTGTTTCAATATACATCTTAACTATATCTTTTCCCATCATAATAGTGGAGCACACTTTCTCTCTGCACACCGGTTAGGCGCTGCTCTGTTCAGTTTGCGACAATCGATTTAAGGCACCTTCCCGGACTAAGTGTTTTCAAAATATAAGCATTAAGTGCATTACTGCCACAGCTGAATAACAAACTCTTACGAAACAATTTATGAACAGACAATATTAGTAAGGTCATCTCAGAGACTTAGCTCTTACTTCCATCGAATCCTGGCAGGCTGTAACTCATAACTTCAACATTTCTGCCCTTCATGTTCCAGGTTATTCTAATTCAGTCACTGATGCTCTGTCTTGGTTTAAATTTTCAGGTCTTCCGCCGTTTCTCCCCATCAGCCTACTTTCACCCTACTCCGATTATTCCTCTCTCCTTTCTCTGTTGCAATCAGCCATACACTGCTGTATCTCATGTCTGGCTCCTTCCACTTTTAAACCTTATTCCTTCGCCTGGCAAACCTTTGCAAAATTTTGCCTTGCTCATAACAGACCATTGTACCCGGTTCGCATTCAAACAGTCCTAGCTTTCATTACTCATTGTTTTGAACACCGTCGTTTCAAGCTCCCCTACACCCACAGCCGGGTGGGTGTATGAATTTTACTCAAAACATCATCTTTCTGAGCCCACTCCGAGCCTTTTCACTCATAACGCCATTAAACTTGTCCTCAAAGGCATCTAAAAACATTGCATTCCACAGCTGGACTCCTGGAGATCTATTACACTTCCCCTCCTTAAAAATCTCCTTATGACCCTTTGCTCCGGCCCTTTTTGACCTTATTTCAAATCTTTTCTCTCCAGTGCCTTCCTCCCCGCCTTCTACGGCTTTCTTAGACTAAGCGAATTTACTTCTACTTCTAATTCATTCGACCCATCTAGGGATTTAGCCTTTTCAGACCTCAAGTTCTATCCAGACCATTTCAAACTTTACCTCAAACAAACCAAAACTAAAGGTCCATGTTTCATTTCCATTGCTCGTCTCGATGGCCTTTTTTGTCCTTTCCAAATCATGTTCACTTTAGCTCTGAAATGTCACAAATCAGCTCACCCTTCATGCCCCTTTTCCACACTCCAAAAGAAGTTCCCATGATCGCATTCCTGGTTCCTCAAATTTCTTAGTTTTCAAAGCAACTTTCCCTCTAGTCAGTTCTCAGGTCCAACATCCGTCAGCTGATGTTACCTGTTTTGTCTCCCATGTTTCTTTTAATCACTTAATTCTCTCTAGATCAATCTCTCTTAGTGCCTTGTCAGGCACGCACCATTCCTCTCAATGCCTTGTCAGGCACGCACCATTCCTCTCTACGCCTTGTCAGGCACGCGCAATTCCTCTCTACACCTTGTCAGGCACATGCTACACCCTCTATACGGCTTGTCAGGCACAGTCCAGCCCTCTCACATCTTCCCAGGCTCACTAATTTTCTTTGCTATCCTTTCAGGCTCAGATCAACCCTTCTCTACGCCCCACCAGTCAGACCAACTTCATTTATACTAACTCCCATACTGTTTCTATTTCAGCCTCGGCCCAACCCCCTTCCCTTTTGGGGGGGAAGACATCTCTAATTCTAATACTAAGATGTTCATTCAAGCTCATGTCATTATCAGCATTAAAATTCTTTAATTGCCACCTCTGTGTTTCTCTCATTTGTCAGTCTTTTCAGGTTGATGTATTATTTCATTATCTTATATTATATAGGAACATTTTACTTTGTACGGAAATTTTTCATATCGAGTCAATTTTTTTGCATCACTCTTTTGGTCATGATTGTCAATCATCTTTAATCAACTTGTTTATATTGTACATAGCCCATTAGTCTTCCTTATTCTTTAATTCTGCTTGCTAGTTTAGTTGGACTGCTTTAGCATAGTAAAGAGTTTGTTGATTGAAATATGTTTGACTTTGAGTTGACTTTATTTTTGTTAATAAATTCTTGTATTTTAAGAAATTGTGTGAATTCATTCCATGTGTGTGCAGAGTTTATGCTGTTCAATGATGTCAGAGCTTGGCTCACACCTTTCAATTTTGTCCTAATACCATCGTCTTACTGGGCTGGTATTCACAGGACAACCCTTAACAGACCGAAATATTATTTGATAAAATATTAAAATATTAATATTAAATATAAAATAATATTGTCAGATTAATAATCCCAACATTGGTGTCCCTGGATGGGCATTACTATGAACAGCTTGCACTGTACATAAATGTGAATGAATAAACTGCACATTATTGATGCACCAAGTGATGAGCTTAAAACCAGCTGTCACTGGTCACAATAGGACTCAAGACATCAGAGTTCTAACATCAGGTGTCAGTGATTATATTTAAGAGAACATTATAACTCGTGACAATCCAGGAGTTCACAATTTTAGACTTTCGTGAAATTAATAATTCCAGTATCTCCATGCTAGTAACAATCAACTCTGCTACATAGGCAAATTTAGATGGTTTTGGACTCAGTCTTTTTCTTCTGTGTAAGCCAAATAACTTTGGGGACTCGGTTTTAAACTTCACGGGTTAATTTCACTGTCCAGACAGTTGCTGCACATCTGTTTAGAGGCTGTTTTTTGTGAAAGACCAAAATTAAAAAACTGAACAAAACTTTGCAGTTAATTTTAGTATCTGACCAAAATTTTGATTGCATGTATCCATTCGGTAATTTTTATAGTTTGTTTTATGTTTTTAAAAAAAAGGGATTTTTTTTTCCCGGGTTTTTAAAAACCCCAAAAATTTAATCAAATCCCCCTGCCAAAAAGGGGGTGAACCCAAAAAGCAAAATTGCAAATTTTTACATTTAGGAGGTGTAGCAATTTTCTTTTTCTTTTGTAATTTTTAAACAAAAATTCCCTAAAGGTTTTAAGAGAAGTGTCCATAATCACTAGTTCCCCCCAAAAAAAAGGTGAAAAAGTTAATGCTAAAAAAAAAAAATATCCTTAGAGAAAGGGAAAGTAGCATTTTTTTTAACCACTTAGAGCATAGTGTTATCACAAGTCACAGGTTGAATGATCAACTTCCGTGCCCGTTTTACAATCATACAAATGTTTGCAATATCAGTCAGTCAGTAAATTTTCTACCGCTTATTCTTTAGTGGGCGCGGGGGAGCTGGTCCCCTTTCTCCAGCAAGTCTAGGGGGCCAGAGGGGGGGGTTTACACCCTGGACAGGTCCCCCCAAGCCCATCGGGGGGCAACCCAAAACCAAACAGCCATGAAACACCTTTTCATACACCCAAAGGGCAATTTTAGAGGACCAATTAACCTTTACGGGCATGTCTTTGGACTGTGGGGGTAGCCGGAGTACCCGGTGAGAACCCCACGCATGCAGGGGAAAAACATGCAAATTCAAGTGCAAGACGCCCCTCGGCCGGGAATCGAACCCAGGACCTTCTTGCCTGCTACCGTGCAGGCCCTATGGGGGTTTGGGGGGCAAAATTATGCGTAAAGTCAAAAAACATATATAGCCCGGGCCAGACATTTGTTTAAAGATGGTTTCTTTTAGCAATATTCCAATAAAACTTTTTTGTTGTTTTGGTAGTGTCTGCCAGAATGATGGAATCAAACTCCATTATGAATTCAGCAGACGTGGAGATGCCGAAGGTTTTTGTTGCTGATCTCATCCATTTGTCTCCAGATGAGCGGGTGCTTTAAATCAGTTTAACCTTTGCCACATGTGATGAGAGGATTTAAGGAGTTGGTAAACTTCCATTAAGTTTCCCCCTAGAGATGCCTGATTTTCAGATGTTCTTTGTCAAGCTTACCCCTTGTTGTATTTAGCAGAAATCACAAAACTGGAAGTAAAAAAATTTTCAGTTACAGACGGACCACCAGATGGCCCTTCAAAGGAAGAATGCTGTGAAGCTTGAGCTCTAAAAAGCTGAGGAGAGGATGGAGAAAAGCTGGGCCCCAAGTTAGAGGGACCCGAAATGCAGATGGAGCTCAAGAAAAGCTTTCATCCCAAAAGGGGGGGCAGACCCCCCCCCTTTCAGGTACCTGATTTGCCCTTTTCACTCACAGCAAACCACAGCAGGGGGCAGGAACCTTCAGACAGCAGGCATTCAGCACCTAAAGGGGTTTTTTCCCCCCTTTCCAAAAAAATTTCTCCAAAGGGGTTAACCACTCCACAGACCTTTAAAAACAAAGGGTTGGAAAGTCAGGGTGGGCCCAGTGGTTTCCGCCAAAACCCCCAAATTACCAGTGGGAAAAAAATACCAAAAAATTGAAGGCCAATTACAAATCTTTGGGTGGAAAGGAAGCCATTCGGGGCCCCCTTTGAAAACCCCCGGCCCCCCCTCTCCCTTCTGGGCTTCCCGTTTTTCGAACCCCCCCCAAAGGGGCCCGGCCCCACTCCCCCCCGGGCCCCCATGGATCTCAAGGGGGGAATTCACCCAATTCCCAAAAATGGAAAAAACCCCCCCCACTTGGAAAAGGTAAAGGTACATTATTAGGAAAAACTCCATTTTTTAAACATGAGAAAACTTGTTTCCTTTCCCCCCGGGGTTTAAAGGGCAGGATCTTCCACCATTTCAGAACCCCAAAACCAAACAAGACTTTTCAGAAAGGGACATGGTTTCCCCCTTTGGGGGCATGGTTTTCCGTTTTAAGCAGCTTAATCCCTTTCCCAAGGAAAATAGAAGTTTTTGGTTTCCCGGTAGCCCGGAGGTCCCAAAAATTTAGGGGTTTCCTGTTTTGAGGTTTAACATTGTCTTCTTGGGACTTCGTTTTCCTTTCTGATTTGGGAGAAGTGGGGCTTTTTTTGGAAAACAACAGCTAAGAGTGTTCAAAAAAAAACTCTTCCCCCCGAAAATTTGTACAGTTATTCCCCTCTCCCGCCAGGCTTTTTTAGGGAAAACGGGGACTATTTTTAAAAGAGAGAGCTGCTTCCCCATTAAGGCCCCTTTTACAGGGGTTTGCCAAAAAACAAGGGGAAAGGGAAATCCCACAAAATTTTTTAACCCCCCCCGGGTTTAAAAGACCCCGCTTAAAATTTTCCCCGAGGGGTTTTTTACGGCTCCAAAGGTTTGAAGGGAAACCACGAAAATTTTAAAGGCCCCCGGTTTTCTTCAAAAAAATAAAACCTCTACACCGTGCCCCTTTCCAGTATTTTATTTGGAAACCGGGGTTTTCCAAAAAGGGATAAACCAGTTTTTGAATTCCCCCATGAGGAGATTCGTAGAATGCTCAGTTTGTGGGGGAAACATTGTCCCTTGCAAAAAGGGCAGGGAAAAAAAGGGAAAATTGGAATTTTTAAACATTTTTAAACTGAGAAAACAAGCCTAATAAGAAGGCGCAAAGTAAGGACCCCCCAAATGAGTGAAAACAGAAAACCCGGGGGGGGGGTCATTGGCGGGCCCGCCCAAAACCCCAAACCACAAGTTAAAATACAAACACCTTTTCACAGTGCCCAAAATCGAAAATGTAAGGTTGGTTTGGGAAAAAAAGTGGAACCCTCCAAAATGTCATCACAAAGGAGGAGTTGAGATGATCTGGAGGTAGTTTTCACTGCAGGTAACAGCGTTCCTAAAAAAGGGGGCCCTGGCAAGGGCCCTTTTCAGTCCAAAAGTCAAACCCTGTAAAAAAACTATCAAGGGCAAGGTATGAAGATGGGAAAATTTAAATTTTCCCAAAAACCCTTTTTAAGTTTTAATCTTTCTCTTTCTTGGTTTTGAACTTTAGAAAAAATTAAGGTTTTAAAAACAGTTTATTATGGTGTGGGAAAAAAAAAACACATGACTTTTTTTTTTTTGTTCTTTAAAAACATTTTTAAATTTGGTTAGTTTTCTGCCCAAGCCGCCTACTCTGTCCCAAAAACTAAAACCCCTGAAAAAAAAAAATGAATGTTGGAAAAATTGCCTAACCTTTAGGAAACCCCCAGTGAAATCCCTTTTTTCAAAGGCTGAGGGCGGAAATTTTTAAACCCCAAAGGGCTGGGGAACCCTTAAAACCCCCTTTTTCGGAAAAATAAAAGTGGGGATGTTGGGGGCCCCCCAGCCAGGGGTTTTAATATTAAAAATAGGGATACACTTTTTTGGAGTTTTCAAAATAAATTTCATTTAAAAATGACTTTAGCAAGGGGGAAAGGGGGGGTAGCAGCAGGGTTCCCATGAATTGGCCCCCCCCCCCCCCTTTTGAATAAGAAACACCCCCTTTCCCAAAAAAGCCCACCCCTTCCCAAACAAAATACCGAGAGGAAAAATGGACGGAGGGACACGCGCGTGAGGGGGGTTTTTCTGGCAAAAAAGGGAAAAAATCTCTTCAAACTGGATCCCAAAGGGTTTTTCAAAAATACCGAAAATATGCCCAAAAATTTAAATAAAAAAGGAATAACGTCTGGTACCCAGTAATTTATTCATAAAAACGGGAAATTTAAAGGGCACGCCTGGCTTGGGTTTTCTCCCCGGGCCCGCTGAAGCAACAGGGCCCCGAAAAGTCCCCAGAGAGACGTGGCTCTTTCAAACCCGAGTGAACGGTTTTCCTTGCCTGAGAGAAGGGCGAAGAGTAGCCGCTCACCCCGGGACTGCAGTTTGGCCGGGCCCACCAAAAAGGGCCCCCCACCCACAGCTTCGTTAGGTTTGCCGAAAGCTAAACCCCTTGTTGACTTTTTGGGAAATTTCCTTCCCAAATTCGGCCCCTTGGACAAAAGTTTTTTTCAAAACCACGGTTTAGAAAGGGAGGGGTTTTTGGGGAGAAAAAACATTTAGGAAGGGAAAAATTACTAAAGTTTTAATTTTTTATTGGGGTTGTGGTTTTGTTGTGTGAAAGGGTGGGTTAGTAGTGCTAGTAGGCTGACACCCTGAGTCCCCCCACCCCCCCGTGTTCTGTGTTTTTTTTTTTTCAAAAGTTTCGACAAAAATTTTATTTTAAAAGGGGGGATTTTAAAACACAGAAGGTTTCTCATAAGCGCCGGGCCCCCTCATGCATTTTTTAAACCCTTTTCCTTGAATGGTATTTTTAAAAGGATGTGTTTTTTTTTCGTGCAAAACTAAAACCCGCTCCTTTTTTAGCTTTAAATGGGAAAAACCTTTTAAAAACACTGCTTGCTACAGAAAATTTAAAAAAGGAAGGGTTTTGTTTTCAAGTTAGGGAATAATAAAACTCTAAACATTATTTTACTAAAAAGTGAAACTAAGTAAACACCCTTAAGCCCCATTTTCCTGAAGATTTGGCTCTTTTCCAAAATTAACCCTTTAAAAATATTTCTTTATAATTATTTTTAAAAAAAAAGGCAAAATAATTAGACACCCCTTGAGAGATTATTCATCCAGAAGATTTGGTTTTTATTCAGCGATCATCTTTAAAAACATTATTTTGATAAAATAATTTTATTGATCTTCATTGTGAATGGGGGTTTTCTAAACGTTTGTTAAAAAATTGTCTAAGTTTGTCTTTGGAAAAAAATTAACTTCAATTTCCCGATTCTTAAGATAATCCTTGGTTTCCCAAAAATAAATAACATTGCATGGGGAAAAGTTGGGATAATCTTTTTGGGCATGATTTTAACCCCTTTAAAACCAAATTGTTTTGTTTTAAAAAGCCCAATTTGGTTCGTCCCTTCTTTAAATTCTCCCTTTGGGAGGGTTTTTTGGATTGTTTTAGCCTAGTAAAGAAATTTTGTTGATTGAAAAATGTTTTTACTTTGGGGTTGACCTTTTTTTTTGTTTAAAAAAAATTTTGTATTTTAAGAAAATTGTGGGGAATTCATTCCATGTGTGGCAGAGTTTATGTGTTCAATGATGTCAGAGCTTGGCTCACACCTTTCAATTTTTTCCTAAAACCCCTCGCCTTACTGGGCTGGATTTTACGGACAAACCCCTTTAAAAGGGGCCGAAATATTATTTGATTAAAAAATTAAAATATTAATATTTAAAAAAATTAAAAAAATATTGTTTAGATTAATAAAACCCAAAACAGAGCTCTAAAAAGCTCATTTTGAAAGGGGGGCTAAAAAAAAGGGGAAACTAAGGGGTGAAATCCATTATCTTAAAAAAAGATTTTTTGCGGAAAAATGTAACTAACATGTTTTGTAAGGCCCTAGACCTTCCCCCCAAAAGTTTAAAGGGAAAATGAAATTTGGTCACCCTTTTAATTCAATGTTCACTCTTTTTCCCTCCCTAAAATGGGTTGGCACATCAGATGGAATTTATAGCAAAACCCTTTGGGAAGGGTATTTACTATTTCAACCTTTACAACAATGTTTAAAAGTTTGATTTTGAACCCTTTCTTCATAATAATCTGAAAAATCCCCAGAAATTTCCCAAATGAGGAGAGGAAAAAAACCCTTTCCCCCCCCTGTATAGGCATTTTTCATAGTTTAAAAGGGTATAAACCCTTGGGAAGCAAGGGGGGCAAGGGAGGTTTTTTTGATCTTTTAAAAAGTAAAAAAAACCCACACCCCCAAAAAAAAGGAGATATATTTTTTAAAGGTAAAAATTTCCCAAAATTTCCTCAGCAATTTTTCCCTATTTACCTAGTAATTTTCCAAACAAAAATGGGGGCTTGTACGTTGAAAAACTGGAAAGCATAGTATTGAAAAATTTCCCAATTTTAGTCTATTAAACATAATGTTTGTTTTTTTTTCACAGGTTTTTTACTTTTTGCCCGAAACTAATTAGAGATGCTGGGAAAAAAAAATAAAAATTGGAAAGTTCCCCACTCCCCCTGAGTGGGGGGGAAAAAAACAAAAACATGTTGACAGAATTCCTTTTTTTCCGATTCCTGTTTTAAGGGAAAGGTTTGAACTCAACGTTTCATGGATGAATATTTTTAAAGGGTTATGCTCAGACAAAGCAACAAAGAAAACAATAAATTTTTTCGCCCTCCTGCTGAAAAGTGAGGTGTTTAGCTGCCCTTTTCCAAAAAACAACCCCCAAGTAAAGGAAAACACTATCAAACCAGTCCTTGGGGGTTTATGTAAAAAAGGTCCCCTTCCCTAGACTTCCCCCCTTTTTTCACAAGTGAAAGAGATGACTACCCCCTTTCCGCGATTGACAAAAACATGAAATGTGGCAGTCGCAGCTCAAGGTTTTTAGGCAAGAGTTTTGCAGTCCATTTTTTGTGTGGTTGTTGGGGGGTTTTTGTTCTGTTTCCCGTAAAAAAATGGTTTTCCCCTTAATTCCCCGGGTAGAGGCTCCATTTTCCCCCGGGGTCCCTTTTCATGTTGCACAGCCGGGGTTTTTACAAAAATAAAAAACCAAGACAAAAACCTGGTGGCTGGAAGAGCCCTCTTCACCCAGCTTTTATTTTAAAATTAACGCTTTATCAAGAAATTTGGCGTGTTTGTTTAGCCCATTAAAGGGTTGAAGCCCCCATGCTTCACTTTTATCATCCTGTTTTCTTTTTTTTTTTTGTATTTTTCCTCCCCCACCCCCCAATATCTGCAGGGTATAAAAGGGGTGGTAAAGATGTGACCCAGCAAACAAACAAGCCGGTAAAACTTGGCGTTAGCGGGGTAGAAAAAAAAGGTTTTCCCCGGAAAGGAAACCAAAGGGGGGAAATTTTTTTCTCGGCCCGGGGTTAACGAACTGCCGTTTTTTGAAGAGGGCCCTAAAAGACAGGGGGGTGTATGAATGCAGAACCCCCTGATTAACTAAGTGAGAAAACCCCGAAAACCTGCTGGTGTAACATAAAGTTTTTTGATTGCTGAGGGGTTTTTTTTTGAGGAATTCTGTTTTGGGTATTGGGTCCCACAAAATCTAAATTTCAAAAACCCCCTGCAACCCCCGAAAAGAGAAAACTCAATGGGGAAAAAACCGGATAAAAAACTAGGGGTTTGATTTAAAAGGGGCCGGGTTCTCGGGGAGATTTTGGGGGGGCCCCGGGTTGAGGAAACTTTTTTTGTTTTTGGATGGTAGGCTACAAAAAAATATATATAATAACTATCCCCCTTTATAAAAAATTATATTATAAAGAGAGGGGAAAAGCCCCGAGTAAAATAAAAAACTAGATTTAAAATAGGAAAAAAGGGTTTTTACCCCTAATTTAGAACTCAGTTTCTTAACAATAGTTTTTAATAAAAATTAAAAAAAAAACAACTTTTTTAAAAAGGGGGGAAATTTGCGTCCGGAAAGCACCCAGTTTAGAAGGAGATGCAAAGTTTTTTTACATCAAAAGATCCGGGATACATTTAAAAAACCTGCAAAAATGGCGGGAAAAATTATAATTTTAAAGGGGGTTTTCTTCCGGTTCCGCTTGTACCCTTTTTGGTACAGAGCCCCAAAAACCGAAAGTCCCAAATTTAAAAAAAAAAAAAAGCGGGAGTTTTACATGGGCCAAAAAAGCCAGAGAAGAAGACGTTTGTTTTTTTACTAAGGGGGAAAGGGGCGGGCCCCGGCCCCCCCCCCGGGGCGCTCTGAAGCTGTGATCCCCCTAAACCTTAGTCCCCAGTGGAACAGATAATCCACAATTGCGGTTTTGTGGGAAATGTTAGAAAGGGAGATTTTTTACACAGGAGCGGGATTACACCACCCTTTAACCGGGACTAAACGAAAAAGGAGACCCCAATCTTTGAGTCCCAAATTTAAAACAATGGTAGAAGTTTTAAAATGAATAGTGGACTGAAAACTTTGATAAATTCCCTGATGACAGTCCCTATAAAAACCCATTTCCCAAAAATTTTCCTCCAGGCAAATCCCTTGCCCTAAGATTTTCCGTAACTGGGTCACAAAACATAATATTGATCTACCGACCTGTTTCCGGTTTACCCAGTTGGCAAAAAACGGGGCAAGTTGGGGGTGGTCAGTGGAAAAAAAAAAAACAACCCCCAAATGTCCCCTTCCCTACGTTGAAGGGGGGGCAATTTTGCAGGAACACCAGTAAGTAGGGGGGGGGGTAGAATCAGAGGAAGAGGAGGTTTGATAAGGGAAAACATATTGGTCTGTGAAACAAAAAGGAAACCTGGGCTAAAAAAACTGTCCAAAGGGGGCCCCCATTTAAACCCCATGACTGGGAGGGATAGGGGGGACCCCCTAAAAGATAAACTCAGGATGAAGATGAAAAAAGGGATAGACATTGCAGCAGCATACATGGAAAAAGCTGGACCCTTTCCCCCAAAATGCAAAGGTTTTTATGTCAGTTTTACTTTGAGGTACTAAAAAAAACTTCACCCACGGGTAAAAAACATAAAGATCTGGGGAAAATAGTAAAAACAAACTGACTAATAAAGGGATAAAATTTTTTCAAACAGGGGATGCTCACCCAAGGAGGAAGACAGTGGGGATGCATTTGTTTAGGAAATGCAGCCCCCTTTTTATAAACCCAAATTTTAAAATTTTCTCCGATAGAGGGAAAGGGCTGGAGAAATAAAAAAACCCCCACTGTGGGGAAAGGGTTTTGCTGACTAATCTTTAGGCTGGATCTAGGGGGAAAACTTTAAATGTGCCCCAGACCAAAGACAAAGGTTTCGATTTGCTTGTGAACCTCCCCTGACCTGAAAATTTAAAAACCTGAAAATTTCCCTCCAGTTTGGGATGGACAAAAGCAGACAAAACCTTCAAGGGTGGACCCCACTAAAAACCCCTTTTTGGATCCTTGGTGGTTTAAAAAAAAATTGAAGCTTTAAAAAAAAGCCCCTAATGGAAAAAAAAGGGGGTTTAAAAGAAAACAATTTTCCCTTTTTTAAGAATATAAAAAAAAAAATTTATATTGAAATTTTTGAAAAAAGAAATTGTTTCCGTTTAGAGAAGTAAGTAAGTAAGAAAATTTTTTCGTATAGCCCCTTTTTCAGGCCAATTCAAAGGGCCCTTTTTTATTTTTTTAAAAAAAAAAAAACCCCAAAAAAACCTTTAAAAGGGAATTCATGACAGCCTTTGGGGGGGAAAAAAAGCTGTCATTTGTGTGAAGGGTTTTGAAAAAGGGGAAAAACTGATTTCATTAAAAGAGTGCCTCTAGGGCCCTTTAAAAGTGCTAAAAAGGGTTTCGGAGTTCTGATGATCATTGAAAAAATTCAAATCCAAAAAGGGTTTTCCAGTTTTTTTCCCGGGAATCAAAAAGATGGGAAAAATTGATTCTACCTGTATTAAAAAAACTGATAAACAAAAAAGAAAGCTCCCAAAATGGCTTAAAATTTTTAACAATTTTTTTTACAAAAAAAGGGTAATCAAATTTTTTATGGGCCCAATTTGTCTTGTCCTTTCTGTTTTTGTAAAAATGAATGCTGTTTCATGTTATGTAAAAATTAGGGTTATATGTCCCACAAAAATAAATAAAGACTACAAGGCAAGTCTACCCTCAACCGGTTTAATTAAAAATATTAGGTCATTTTTTTATGATAAAACCAAAAGGATTTTAAACAGATGTTTGGATTTTTTCCATTTCAGGTCGGGAAGATAAAATTTAGCCCCAAAAATTTTTAACAAAAGGGATAAAAGGCCCTTTAAAAGGGAATTACTGGCCCTGGCCCTGAATGGAGAAAACCTGGGGAAAAAAAAAAACAAACTTTGGTTATTTAAAAATAAATACAAATTGAAATTTAAAAAAGGGAAGAATATAGCTGACTGAAATTGTGTGATTTTGTTTTTAAAAACTGGGTAAGACAAACTAAGATTATAAGACAAAACCCATCCCCTCTTATTTTTGTTGTAATGTTCAACTGTTTAAGGAGTGAGTTTTTTTTTAGAAACTAATGAAACCTAAAGAAACCAAAACCCCTTTTTAAAATAATAGAAAATAAAAAAAATTTTTTAGTGACCTCATTCTTAAAAAATAATGAGGGATTTATGCATTTAAAAAAAGGCTAGATTAGAATAGAGTTTTCTAAAAAAAAGCTGGGATTAGAATAAAATTATTCGAGCTTTAAATCTTCCCGAGGGAATACCAAAAAAATTTTGTTATGGAAACCCATATGATTAAAAGAGAGAAACCCTTTATCTTTGGCCCAAAACAGAAACCCCTTTCTAGGAAAAGATCCAATTTAATTTTATTTAACCCTATCTATCAGGGACACCTTTACGGGGTCTTATTAACATTTGGACGGAAATATTTTGGGGAAAGAAATAAAAAAAAGGTAAAATTTGGCCGCCCCCTAAAAAAAAGGAAAAGGTATTATTTAAAATTTATTAAAAAAAAATTGCTGGGGGTTTTTTTTTTCCCCCCCAGAAAAATTTAGTTGAGGTTTTTAAATGTAAAGGGGATTACTAGATGCCCTAAAAAGGGAAACCCCTATATTAAACCAAAAATAAAATGTTCCAGGGGGCCCTGAAAAATGGACCCAGGGGGCAGAGCCTTTGGGGGGGGACCCCCGGGCCCAAGGTGAACAAAAAAATCCCCTAAATATGGTTTTAAAATTCTTAATAAAAAAATTCCCCCAAAAAAAAAAAAATTGTGCATCTTGTTTGATATATCTGACCAAAACCCACCAGGGGAAAACTTTCCTTGAAAAGGGAAACCAGATGCTTAAACGGGGGCCCCAAAAAGGGGCTTTGTAAATAAAAATACCACTTTTGGGAATTCCAAAAAACGAATTTTTGTGATAATGGAAACCCCAATTTTTTTTAAACAAAGTCATACAAAAAACTTGGGGTAAAATGTTTTAAGATTGGCCCTAAAAAACATTTTGGGAAAGCTACCACCCCTAGAGTGCAGGGTTGTATAGAGAGAAAAAAAGGGGAAATTTAAAAGTAAGCTTAGGAAGCACAAGGGAAAAGAAAAAAAAAAAAAAGAAATTTTGGGTTGAAGTTTTATATATAATAAAACTTAATTGGGGATAACCCCCATCAGTCTCAGGGTGGATTAACCCCCTTTTGAAATAAAAACATGGCAGGACCTTATTTTATCCCCCTGATCTAAAAAAGACCTAAAAGATTCCACAGACAAGATGCAGCGTTAGCAGGGCACTACACGGGGAAGATATTACAGTCTAGAGACATACGAAAATGTTCCCCGTAATCTCCCCAAAATTTTCTGAAGCCCTACAGGTTTTCCGGTTACCATTAAGAAGGAAATGTATCTGATCAAAACCGCGGGGGGTTTCTTTTCCAAGGGGTTATTGAAAAAACTATCCCCCCTGTGAAAATCCAAAGAGGGGGCTTATTTGGATACTTTAAAGCACATGGTGAGCCTGTCAGTCTTTCCACCCACAGGTTTGGAAGTGATTAGGGGGTTCTGACTAAAAAGGGGTTTGTCCCCATCTAGAGGAGGCTTTGTCTCAACGTCAGTGAAGAAACCCAACGACCCCTTCCTAGCCCTTAGGGGGAGAAGAGAAACTAACATGTAAACAAAAGGAAAGATGTTGTTGAAACCCTTTTTAAGTTTTTTTTACCCCATGTGTGCCCTGATTGTGTTAAAAATTTTATGCTAGAGATTCCCAAAACAATCAAAATTGGATATCCAGAAAGAGGTGGATAAATGAAGATTTCCCCAAGGGAATGTTTTATACAAGAGATAAAAATTTTATGCTGGTACCAATATGAAAAAATTGTCACCCAGTCCAGGAAATTTCTGGTTTTTGTGTATTTTACTGAACCCCCTATCTTTTTCCAGCCACCCCGGGTTTGACAGCTAGCCCCAGTACCAGTGCCAAGAGATGAGTGTTTTTAAAAAAAACCCAGCGTTTCTGGGTCCAGGACCCAGTTTTCCCTGGTTTAAATGGGAAATTTGAAACATTTTACAACTGTGATGTTACAGAGTTTAAACAATTCAATGTTCCAACCCCCTGTGCCCCCAAATATTGGAGTTTCTTGCAGGGTCCCCATTTTTTCTCATTTGTCGTAAGGCCCAATGGTTCCACCCCCAATTGGGGGAACTATTCCAATTTCCCCCAATGTGTAAAAAAAACTTACAAATTTATTTTCCCCACCAAGCTGAACCAAGGGGAAAAGGTCCGTGTGGGAAAAGGAGCTTTTATGCAATAGATGTAATGGGCCCCAATAGATTTTCCCGGGGGGGGAACTGCCATTTATTTGCGGGTTCCCCTCCCAAGTTGGGAGTGGTGTTTGTGCCCCCGGTTTATGACACTGATCACACTTTTTTCTTTTTTCATTTCAACCTTTCCTAAATAGAAATAAGAAGGGAACTCATCTTTTGTGAAGCCCCATGACAGTGAGGGGGGATCAAATTTCCCCTGAGGAAAATTAAAGCATGGATCAACAGGAAAAAATAAAAATTTTTCTAGGTTTATTCCCCATGGTTGGGGAGTAGGAAAAAGAATATGCTTAGATTGGAAAAACTATAAAATTATCGACTGGGACTGTTTTGTTAAGAAAAACCACAAAAGCTTTTGCAGGGACTGTCCACAGAAGTCACGGCCCTTCGAACCCGGGGGTTTTGCAGAACAGGATGGTGTTGGACCGTGCTGCCTGCTTCGGTCGGGGAATTTTGCGCTCCCCCTGAACGGGGGCCCCTGCTGCACCCCTACATTCCCCCCTTTTTGCTTGGGGAAAAGGGGTGAGTTGTAAATAAAAAAGGTGGTGCAAGGATTTTCCTTTGTGAAAAAGGGGAAGTCGCTGTTCTGGCAGGGGGGAAACTGTCTCACCCTTAAAAAACAACTTCTTGTTTCCCCTTGTGTCCACCTTTTTTACCCCCTTTTTTGGGTTTATCAGTTTTCAAAACCTCTATCAATAGTTACAAATTACTTCCCCCCAAAAAAAGTAACTGAGTTAGAAAACTTAGTTACTTGGCACTTTTCAAAGTAACTAGTTACAAAGGGCCAAAAGTAACTATAATAGTTCCCCTTTTTAAAATCTAAAAATGATGTTACAAGTTGTTTGACCAGATAAAAATCAAGTGTTTTTTTTTTTGCACGGTTTAGGACGCGAGGCGCGATAGCTGGCGCGCCCCCGGCAGCGGGGCTCGGGTTGTTAGCCCCCAATTAATGGGGAAGGGGGGAGACGATGCGAGATGCTTCATAAGGTTGGAGTTGCGGGGACACAGACGTGGATTTTCCTTTTTCCCCGGACATAACTTGCAAATACACATCCCACTTTTTTGCCTTTAACTTCAGGGGAACATGAAAATTTGTCTACACTTTTAATTTTGACCGCTGACTTTTGAATATACAAGAGTCCCCACCTCCATTTGAAGGTTTCTTTGCTTTTGCCTTGACTCTGTCTGTGTGGTGAAAATCCGCTACATCATGCCTTCTCAGCCAATCAGCGTCACGTTTTCGCCGCAAATTTGTCCATGCCCCCTCCCCCATTCCTGCTTTCTCCTTTGAAGAGTTTTAAAAAAACACCTCACTGCAGTTTGTGGAGAAAAGCAGTTTTTCTCCGCAGCAGCTGAAGGGGGCCTTCTTTAAAAACCCCAACTTATTGAGTTGTAGAAAACGTTTTACGTTGCATTGGTTAAAAATTAAAAGGGTTTGTACTGAAATGAGAAAAGTAATTAGTAGTTTTACTCCCTTACCGAAAAAGTAAACCGCGGGTTAAAATTTGCTGTATTTTGTAACCCCACACCACTCCAACACTGGCGGGGCCCCCAACTCGTTACCTCAGGCGTGTGTGATGATGCATTTTCATCAGCATTTGTGAAATCTGGTGGCAGGAGTTTCATATCCTTGATTTGGGTCAGTCAGTTGTTTAACATTGTTTACATGTTTTTTCACTCTATCATACTTTTTATCATCGGAAAATCTTCTTTTCCACACTGAGTAGCGTTCACCAATTTTGATATTTTCAAAACCAAAGATCTTCTCTTCCTGATAGTTTAATACGTCATTATTGAACACCCCCATCCTCCAAATTTGCTTTTTTCACTTTGTCCACTTTCTTGGAGTCTTTGGACACATCATTTTTCCTCCTCCTCTGCACTTCCTCACTTTCTTACCTTCATGAATTCACCCCAACTAAATTTTTCTTTTCTTGTTTTTGTTTGTTGCTTTTTAGCATATCTTTTTCTCTCAGTATCAAATGACCCCTCAAGATGAGGTTTATTGTCATTTCGTTGGCAACCATCCTTTCCTTCAATTTTTCAAGCAATTGGTGTTTCCTTGATTCTTTAGTTCTTGCACTATTGTTTTTCAAACAAAACTGTCTTGCAGCTGTCCAATCATGATATGTTGGGATGTAACCAGACAGGGTCTCATCATCCATGAAATCAATCATGGTGGCATGAATCTGTAATAAAATAGTATTTATTATTGTGCAAGAAGACAAGGTACACATGCTGCCACACCAGGAGTGAATATATTAATGGTACATGACTATACAATGTGTGTATTTTTAACTTATGTTTTGTTTTGATAATTGTTCACTTTGTCATTGTCTTGTTGTTTCTGTGCAAGACCCCGCTGCAGGCAACACCTACAGAAGTAAATGAGTGAATTTTTTTTTTCCGGGTCAGGGTAGGAATCCAGTAGGCACTGAGGAGAAGATGTAAGTGGTTATTAGAGGAAGTGATGTTGAATAATTTTGATAAAGATGAAGAAAAGGCAGTTGTCTTACTGTTGTTGAGTTGGTGGAATTTCCAGGGAGGAGTTGAGTATACCCAGGGAGGCTGTGGTTGGCAGGTTGTGGTAGTGGTGCAGGTTGGTAATGATCCTTGTTCTTTCTTCCAGGGGAAGATGGAGATGACGGTGGACCGTTGCAGGGTGGACAGATGGGTGAGTGATGATCGTGGAATGTGGAGGAGTCCAGACAGGAAATCTAGGCGAGCAGCCAGAGTATGGTGAGGAGTGTCATTTTGTTCGAAACAGCTCTGACCCACATACAGAAGGACACTCCAGAGAACGAGAATCAGTAAAATGATGTTTATTGTGAAACTAACTATCAGGAACGAGAACCGGTAAATCTCCAACTGTATGGAAGGAAAGGGAAGAGAACTGATGAGCCAAGGGACTGCAATTAAACAAAAAATAATGATTATAATTCTAAACTGGGGTAGTAAACGAAGCAGTAGTGATCACAGGCTTAATTTGGGACACATGAAACGTAGGATGAATGCAAAGACTAGCAGGTAGACGAAGGCGAACTGCAGAGGGACTGACCATACTCTCTATTTCATAGGGTCCGATGAAACGAGGCCACAGCTTTCGGGACATGGACTTCAGGGGAACATCACGTGCCGACAACCAGACCTTCTTTCCAGGCTGGTATGTAGGTGCAGGTCGTCGTTTCCGGTCCGCGAAACACTTGTATTGCTCGGCAGTCCGCTGAAGACCAGACAGATTTACAGCGGCAGACATGCTGATGGACCGAGGAAACAGTGATGTCCTTCTCGTCACCTGAAAACAAGGGAGGCTGGTAACCAAGGGCAACCTCAAATGGGGACCGACCTGTAGCAGAAGATACATGCGAGTTAAGTACATATTCCACCCATGGTAAATGGGAGCACCAATCAGTGGGGTTTTTAGATGTGAGACATCGTAGTGTGGATTCCAGCTGTTGATTTAATCGTTTGGTTTGGCCGTTTGACTGAAGGTGGTAACCAGAAGTCAACGAAACCTTTGCTCCAAGAGATGGACAAAACTGTTTCCAGACCTGGGAGATGAACTGTGGACCTCAATTGGACAAAATGTCTTGGGATATGCCATGTAAACGGAAAACATGCTTAGTGAGTAATTTGGTGGTTTGCAGAGCTGACGGGAGTTTCCTGAGTGGAATGAGATGACAAGCCTTAGAGAACCGGTCAACAATCGTAAGAATGGTCGTCATACCTGATGAAAGTGGTAGTCCGGTAACAAAATCCAGTACAATGTGGGACCAAGGCCTGCTAGGAATAATAAGGGGTTGGAGAAGACCTGCAGGTGGTTGGTTACTAGACTTGTTTCTAGCACATGTGGTACATGCCTGAACAAATTCCCTTACATCCTTATGTAGGGAAGGACTCCAAAACCTCCTCTGAGTCAAAGCAATAGTTCTGCTAACTCCTGGATGAGCCGAAAACCTGGCCGTATGAAGCCAGTTAATAAGCTTATAACAAACTTGGGAGGGAACATAAATACGGTTGGTGGGTCCAGTGCCAGGATCCGGCTCCTGTTGTTGTGCCCTTAGAATGGTGTCCTCCATCTCCCACCTGAGTGCCCCTATCGTCCAGCTGGGCAGCAGGATGGGAGCTGGCTCCTTCACCGAGTCATCAGTAGCAAACTGTCTAGAGAGGGCATCGGGTTAGGCGTTCTTCAGTCCGGGTCTGACAGAATTACATAAATCGAAACGAGAGAAGAATAAGGACCATCGAGACTGACGTGGATTGAGTCTTTTGGCAGATTGAAGGTAAGCCAGGTTCTTATGGTCTGTCCAGACTTGGATAGGATGCTCGGCCCCCTCTAGCCAGTGGCGCCACGTCTCGAGGGCTAGTTTTATGCCAAGTAATTCTCGATCCCCCACATCGTAATTTCTCTCGGCGCTGCTGAATCTGCGGAAAAAGACTAATTATCAGGAAAGAGAACTGGTAAATCTCCAACTGTATGGAAGGAAAGGGAAGAGAACTGATGAGACAAGGGACTGCAATTAAACGAAAACTAATGATTATAATTCTAAACTGGGATAGTAAACGGCTTACTGGTTTGAAGTAGTCAGGTCGCCAGGGGTTGAGGGATTCGGGGTTTAAGTCCATAGAAGCAGTGTTCATCTTGATGTTTCCTCCTGATGCTGTTCTGAGGAGGAGCAAAAACCGTGAGGTAATCCAAATTGAGATGGCTTACGTGGGAGGGTGGACAGGATACGCTTATTGTCCAGATGCTGAGAGACGAAGGAATCAGGATGGCTGCCAGCCAGAACGAAATCCAGTCGAAGGCAATAATCCAGGAAGCGAAGTCTAGTAGGTAGCCTTTAGCCACAGAGTCTTCTGAAGCAGTAATCCAAAAGGTCAGGTTCAATAACCTGCGAGGGAGCATAAACAAAGTTTACAAGGAGCACAAGAAAACCAAAGCTTAGTCAAGAGGTGGCTGAGTTTGTTACCACTGTAGGCAAACACTCTCGCATCGAAGTGCTGGCAGCCTCCTGCTTAAATCCTCCTCCAAGCAATCAGCATAACAAGACGCAGCTGTCCACCAGTGCACCTGAGAGCTCCAGCACCATCTGGGAAACTGAACACAATGTTGGAAAGCAAATACACACACACACAAACCAAAATCCCGACAATGAGATTTATGGACAGAGTCTTGAAGTGAGTTCTCCAATTAATTCTAAAAGCAAGGAAGCAGAGAACTGGAATCCAGGAACAGTCCAGGGACTGAATATTGGTTTTCCTGAAAGGAGGACAACAAGGGGTAAGCTGATCGGATAATGCAACCACAACAAAACTGAGGCCTGATTACCCCACAGAGAGTAGGAACAATCTGACATCTGCCTCAGGGAATCTGCTCCTCTATAAGCTCCTCCTGATTGGACCTTGACGAGCTACAGTTGTGAGGACGCACCTGCCAGTCACACCCCACAATTACAAGGTGTAAGGCACACACACACACACACACTCTCTTGTTTTGCTGTATGTAGTGAGGACCATGTGTTGACTCCCATTGACTTCCATTGAGTGTCAGTCATTTTCAACCCTTTCTATGCCCTAACCCTGACAATAACCCTAAATCTAACCATTACCAGTGCATTCCTAACCCTAACCTTAACCTAAACTCAATTCACACCTTAGTCCTAAACCTAACCGTTAGCAAAATAGGTCGTGAGGACCAGCAAAATGTCCTCACTTTGGTACAAATGCTCCTCAATTTGATGGTGATATCAGAAAATTGGTTCTCACTGAGATGCCAAAATAGGAACACACACACACACACACGAACACATACTTTTACACATCCCTGTGTCTATGGCAGTCGTGTTATAATAATCTGTTATTATTTTAGTGCCAGCCATAATTTTTAGCATATGTTCTCATCCTCTCTTTGTACCAGCAAAATTAATCAGATCCTCCACTATATTATTTACAGAAATGTTACATATTTATATAGGAAAAACACATTAATTTATTAATTAATTTGTTTGTAAGTAAGCAGCGAAACACTGTCCTTTTTTGTTGAAATCATCAAAGACAGACTTCAATTCAATTTAATTTAAATCAGTTTTATGTATATAGTGCCAATTCACAACACATGTAGTCTCAAGGCACTTTAGAAAGTCAATTCAGTCGAGTTTTACAAATTTCAAGTTGGATACATACATTCCAATTAATCCTAACATTCAAACACGGCAGTCATTTGTACAGACAAACAAGGAATTTGACTATGGTACACTTTGCTCTCCAAAATGAAGAACATCTTTTTAAATGTACATATATACACAAATGACTTTACAATGGAATAAAATGTGAGATCAGTCCAAGTATGCATTGTGTTGTTCTGGACTGTCAAGTGTTCATCAGGGAAACAGCCTGGAGGAAGAAACTGTCTCCATGGCGACTGGTTTTAGCAGACAGTGCTCTGTAGTGCCGACCTGAAGGTAAAAACCTAAACAGTTTGTGTGCAGAGTGTGTTCGGTCTGCAGAGATTTTAGCTGCCCTTTTCCTGACCCTAAACTTGTAAAAGTCCTGGATAGAGGGAAGGTCAGCCCTGATGATTCTCTCTGCAGCCTAATTATTTGTTGCAGTCTGGACCTGTCCTGTGTTGTGGATGAGCCAAACCACACTGAGATGGATGAAAACAGGACAGACTGAATTATGGTAGTGTAGAAGATGACCAGCAGCTCCTGTGGAAGGTTGTACTTTTTGAGTTGCCTCAGGAAATAGAGTCTCTGCTGGGCCTTCTTCTGAAAATGACTATGTGTAAGGACCATCTCAGGTTACGAGAAATGGTGGTTCCTATGAACCGCAAGTGGTCCACAGCAGACACAGTCTTGTTGAGAATGGTGAGGGGGTATGTGGGGGTGGTGTTCTCCTAAAGTCCACCATCATCTCCACAGTCTTGAGTGAGTTAAGGTCCAGGTGGTTCTGTACCAGCCGATCCACTAGTTGACAGTCGTTTGCATTGACTTTGCAGCAATTTCTCAAACTGAGGATACATGTAGCGACAGTAGAGAGGAAAACTCCCTTTTAACAGGAGGACACCTCCAGCAGAACCAACCTCAATGTTAGCAGCCATCTACCGCGACCGACTGGGGTTTTGAGAGAACAGAGCAGAGACACAAAAGAACACAGAAATACTTACCAGTAGTACTTTCTATAGGAAAGAAACATTAACGGTTAAATATCCTTTAGAGGCTTCATCTAGGAGAGAAAGACAGCTAAGCAGATTAACTCTAAGCCAGTTTTCAAATCTAGAGTATGAAAGAGAGCGCATACAGTTAGTCACAGTAGAATCTCAGCCAGTAGCTATGTCTAGGAAAGATAGGGTTAACACTGAAAGACAGGGCTAAGTGTATCATCTGTATAAGGTGAGGATTAAGTTGCTGGCCGCAGCAGCTTGGCCGATGTCCCCCTCTAGGGAGGTGCCACAGCTAAACATAGAGCTAGGTCACTTGTAGCTTCTAAAAGAGAAAAAAACAGAGAAACAACATAAAGGTTAAAGTTGAAATAACAGCAAATAACGCAAAAGTGGAGAGTAGTGTGAGAATGCAGCAGAGAGAGTGAAAATGGCCATTATGTCCTCCAGCGGCTTAAACCTATAGCAGGATAACTACAGAGATAGCTCAGGATAACCTAAGCCACTCTAACTATGAGCTTATCAAAAAGGAAAGTTTTAAGCCTAGCCCTAAAAATACACAGGGTGTTTGCCTCACTGACTAAAACTATAAGCTGGTTCCACAGGAGAGGAGCCTGATAACTAAAGGATCTGCCTCCCATTCTACTTTTAGCGACTCTAGGAACCCCCAGTAAACCTGCAGTCCAAGAACAAAGTGCTCTGTTAGGAATATATATGTCAATGGTTTTATTTTTAATAGAATCAATTTTATTTAAAAAGAATCCCATAAACATATTTTTGCTGAGAGCTAGGGGAATGGATGGCTCAACAGAGCTATGACTCTGTGTATGTCTAGCAACTGTACTAAAAAGAAACCTACGATTGTTCTTATTCTCCTCTATTAATGATGAGATATTAGCTGTTCTAGCTTGGCAAAGTGTCTTTTTACACAACAATAGACCATTTTTCTAGATTAAGTAGGAGTCCTCTAGGTGTATAGAGTGCCATTTTCTATACACTTTTCTAACATTGTGCTTTAAAGTACACAGCTCTGAATTAAACCAGGAAGCTAGTTTCCTATGAATACTTACCTTTTCTTTCGGGGGGATACATTGTCTAATGCACCACGCAGAGAAGAAGTAACACTATGTACAAGAGAATCAATTTGTGAAGGGGAAGAAACAAAATATTGCCCTCCACTCTGTTTTTCTGTGATAATGAGGAAATTAAAAGTGGAACAGATTCTTTAAAGGTTGTTACAGCATTGTCTGATAATGATCTACTATAATAAAATTTTCTTTCAGGTGTGGAGTACTCAGTTAAATTTAACTCAAAGGTTATTAAAATGGTCAGACAGGACAGGGTTATGAGGAAATATTGTTATTTCATTACATTCAATGCATATATCAGCACAAGGTCCAGCGGATAAAGACAAAGGTGGGTAGGTTTGCTAGTGTTTTGAGCAAAGCCAGTTCAAGGCTATATTTAGGCTATGACTTTCAGTGTCAACATGAATGTTAAAATCCCCCACTATAATGACCTTATCTGTATTTAAAACTAAATCAGATAAGAAGTCTGAGAACTGATCTAAAAACTGAGAATAAGGGCCTGGTGGACGGTACAAAACAACAAACAGAAGTGGTTTTAGTGCTTTGCAATTTGGATGAGGAAAACTAAGGATTAAGTATTCGAAAGAGTTGTAGCTATTGATTGGTCTGGAACTAGTCAATAAATCGGACTGAAAGATGGTTGCTACTCCTCCTCCTCGCCCAGTATTTCGAGGTATGTGAAAATTTAAATAATTAGAAGGAGTTGAATTATTTATAGTAACATAATCCTCTTGCTGCAGCCAGGTTTCTGTGAGAAAAAATAAATATATCTGATTGTCACAAATCAAGTCATTAACTAACAAAGTCTTTGAAAAGAGAGATCCTATGTTCAATAAGCCACATTTAATTGTTATATTCTGAGTTTTATTTATTTTTATGATATTTTCATGGTTTCCTTTTTGTAGATTATTTTTTAATCTATTCAGTTTTGGCCGTGGGCAAGACACTGTCTTAATAGAGTAATGGGTGGGTAGCAGTACAGAAGCTGCAGAGAGGAGTGTTAAACTACAACACTGCTTCCTGGTCTGAACCCTGGGTTGTCAGCATTTTGGAGAACTAATAAATTTGCCCAGATTTCTAGAAATCTGGCTGAATTTATTAATTTGTTATAATCATCACTGCTCTTAAGAGACTCAATAAGGGCTTACAGCTGTTATTTGCACAGTTTTTCTTTTCTTGTAAATAGTCTGTTGCTTTTTACGCAAAAATATACATGCACGTTGTACATTTTTTTTAATCATCCTGTTCAGTTGAACATTTCTTTGAATTTGAATGTGTTTGGAATGTAACAGTAATTTTTTTTATTTGTACTGCAAACTTCCTCTTACTGTAGAGTATTTTATTCTTACTTTCTGTTTTCCTATTTTTACCTTTGTGTGAATTTCATGGCTCGACTTGTCTGTCACTTTGACTTGTCTGTCACTTTGCTGGTTACACCTTAAGTTCCCCACTGAGGGACAATAAAGGTAAATAAAGGTTGCTATTGTATTCTATTTTATTCTATTCTATTCATACAATATAATATTTATATTGTAAGAGCGTGGAAGGGTTTATTATAATATGAAAAATATATATATTGTAATAATGTGATAACATTTCGTTCAAACTTCAAAAGAATATTGTAATGACATGATAGTATATGGTACAACCATGAAAAATATTAGAACACTAATTTTCACTTTATAAAGTGATATAGCTATATTTACCTTTTCCTGGGTGGCAGTTCTATGCTTAGGTTAATTTCTGATTCCTGATTCTGAGTAAATTTGGTGCTATTTTATGATCCTTACAACGGTTATGTTTGCTTTGGATGGTTATGTACATTACACAGGAAATGGAGGGAGGAGACAGTGTGCCATCAATGATCTTCCCGTGACAGAAATCCTAAGCATGGAACATGTGGAGGCGACTGTGGCTCAGTGAAAAGAGTGATTGTCTTGCAATCCAATGGTTGCGGGTTCATTTCCAGCTTCCTTCTGCCGATATGGCAAGGCACTTAACGTCAAATTGCTTTCCGAACTGCATATCAGTGTATCACTGTGTGCGCGTTAGTGAGTGTATCTCGGTGAATGTGGCTCTAGTGTAAAGCCCTTTGAGTGGTCAGTATGACTAGAAAGGTGCTCTATAAATTCAGTCCATTTACCATATGTGAACCATTCTAGTCAGACTAACTTTCTAATAGAAAAGTAATCCAAAAACATTTTGTAAAATAGCATTCACTTAAACCTTTGTAATATTTTTGCTTTTTACAGCACTTTACGTCTATATCAGCCATTTAATCTGACCAGAAATGCTTCACATGTTGTGTTTAATTTATACAGGAAGATTAGTGGTGGCACGTTGTCTCCTACCTTCATTTCCAGTATAAAAATAGCTTTAAATAATAGCCCAATGCAGACATGAAAGTTTAAAGGTTGATAAAATTGTTATATTATTAAACAGTAGGATGTTATTTAAATTGTTTTGGTTTTAATGTAGTACGACTTTGGGCTAGCCATTAGTCATCCATGTTTATGCTAATTGAAGATGCAAAGAATTATCCACTGTGGGTAAGATATTAACTTCTTATAGCCTTTTAGCAGAACCTAACTTTAAGAATCTGTAAATGTCCCCTTGAGGTTGTACAGTTGTATCAGTGGAAATGTTGGATTTTTTGACTGCCTCAGCAGTGATCAAGGCCGCAATGGCCATTATTCTGCTATGTGTTTATAAAACCGAAATTATAATTTTTCCATCCGTTCTTCCTTTGGCGCTGATCTTTCCTCTTTATTGTATATATTTTTATTTTGGTTTACAGAGAACATTTCTCACTTGCCCACATGAAGTGGATATTTCCTTGACCAATAAATGTTGAATTTACTTCATTTACATTTTCTTTTAAATATCAGCTTCTACAGCTAGGCTTCCAGTTGCTCCCTGGAAATTTTTTTATTCATGCCTTTCCGATTTTTTTACCGTTTTTAATTGGGATCAAAAACTATTTTCTGAACTTTTAGATGTCTTTCCTAGAATTCAAATGTAAAAATACTTCAAGTACACAGCTTTCTGTAAGTGACGTTTTTTTTATGAAGAGTTGAAGATGCAAAAACAACAATTCCCAGAGCATGTTCCAGCTTTCCACTAAGAATACTATAGGTTTGATCAAGAAACCTTTTTCATGTGGGATTAGTTTTGATCAACAACAACAACTGTTCGCGCCTATGTAAACAGCTTTATTGCTTCTTGTTCAATTCACTTTCACCAGTTACATCTTTGAAACGACAAGCAGTCATGTAGGGTGCAATTATGAGGAAGCACTTTCCATTTGATGTTTATTTCATACAAAAATGTAATAGCTTTCTATTTGAGTATTCTCTAAAGTAAACTAAAAGAAAGATAAACAGCGATTGCACTTCAAAAAGAAAGCCGTTGCAGAAAATGTCTGTGTTCTCATATTCCTTTAGAAACAATAAACACGATCTTTTAACTTTCAAACTCTCCATGGTGGCATGGCAGCAACTCACTCAGCACGGGCGAGGCAAGGATCTTTGAAGGAGAGCGAAAGGAATTGAAAGAGACAGCATCTGAAAATAAACATTTCTCCTGAGATGCATACTGTTTCTGTGTATGGATCATTTTGATGACAACAATCCCTTTGAATCTGTATGTGTGTGCTTGCCACAGCGCAATGTTTGTTATCTGTACCATTAAAGTTCATGCCTCCATCAGATAACAACCTTTTTCTCACCACTCGTGTATTTGCGCTTTTATGTAAAGAAAACAAGATCTGCTCATATTAGTCTAATTTATCTCTGTAAGTAGTACGTTTGTCCAGCACAAAACATACTGAAATCACAAATTACCTTCATTTGAGTCAGAACATCTTATCCATGTCACATTCATGTTTAGTTATGGATGCAACTTTAAAGAAAGAAACACTGATGAAATCAAAATCAAACATTAAACTGTTTATTTCAGTTAGTGAGTTGTTTACAGGTCTTGAGTTCTAATGGAAATACATGAGAAGGTATGCCTGTAAGAGAGAGAACGGAGTTAGTGATGCTCATGTGGGTTTTAAAGGTAAACTTTGAAAAATTAAAGACTGATGGTTTTTGCCATTTGATCTTAGAGTAGCACCAGATTGCAGAGGGACAGGATGGCTGGCAAGCTTTTTTGTTTTGTTTGCAAAATGGTGATACTGTGGAGCGTATGGTAGGTCAAGAGTGGATATGTCAGTAAGGCAGGCAAGTATGATATGAAATGTCTCACTAAGTTTGCAGCTTCTCCAGGTGGACCAGTGAGCGGGGTGACAGATGTTGATAAGACTTCAAGAAAAGTTGGTGCAGAAGCACCTATTATGAAGGTTTCTCTCCAGGTTATGGTGATTTTTAGGTAGAGACCAGAGAGCTCAAACTCGGAACACATCTACTTGGGTTTCATAATTTTTTTGAGGGGACACAGGCACACTAAGGATTAGCAAAGGCTAACCACAACCTGAGATAATCAACAGGATGGCTTAATCACCATAGCCATAATGGACAATTGGGCAACTGGATGAGAGGAGTGTGAATCATTCTGTGTTTGACTGCTCACAGAAATGATCCCTGTCAATTGAAAAGAGCTGCAACAGGAAAAGTGAGGGAGAGAGTGGAGAGAAAACATAGACAACGAGCACCCCAGGTGAGGCCATTTGAGCTAACCATTTTAGAGGTTGTGAGGATAGGACAGAAACGCCACTAAATGAACACCATACCAGATATATGTAAAAGTCAGAAAGAGAGAAGGAAAAACACTCACAGTACACTTCTGCCAAATCTCATTTTCATTTTTGTATGTTTAAACATTGGAGTATAGTCCAAAAAAACAACAACAAACTTCACTTTGTAAGTGAAATATAGATGTTTATTGAAGGATCTGAGTGACAGATAAAACATACATTGGAGCCTTTATGCTTAGTCAGCGGTCCAGGGGGATTATCTGAAGAAGAGAAGAGGCTGATTAGCAGAGCTCACTTAAAACAGTGGCAGCTGAATTCCCAATTATGAGTATCTTTCTTGTGCGTTGAATAATTGCAGCACATGGGAGGGATCGTGAATCCTGGGATAAGTTTGGCAGCAGTAAAATGAAGGACAGTGGGTTTACATTGGAGCTGTTCCACTTATACCTACAGATCTCCAGTTGGTGATTATGAGGAGGGTAGACAGGCAGTACAATTGTGGTAATTAGGTTGTACAGTAAAGACCATGAGAGAGCTCTTGTAGAAGCTTGTTGATCTTCCAGTAGAATATTTTGGCAACTGAGCAAACCATTAACCAACCACAGTAGAGGCTGGTTAATAGTGCCTGGAGGACAAAGGAGGTAGATGAGGGGTTCAAAGGCACCGGACAACATAATATTAACAACAGGATTACACCAGGATTACTAGGAGTTTTGTTATATTGTCCTTACAATCTGGCAATGGTTAGGAGCGCTGCTGTTCTTCCCAAGCTGTGGCTGATGAACTGATGAATTGCAGGTGGGTGAGCAGCACCACAGGAACAGCTCAGAGGAGCTCAGAGAGAACAGCAGCATCGTAAAGTGGGGGAAGAGAGGAGGAAAATAAATAACACAAATACAACCTAACCACCACAGGTTCAAAACATTTTCCAAGTGTTACCTATACACCTATGCCCACGTCTGCCTCTATCACATGGCATTTATTTTTTATGGTGAATAAAATATTCCTCTGTAAAATAAAGTACTCCTTTACATTGCAGATTCATTGAAAACAGATAAATAGCATCAATATGCTTAAGAATACCTAGTTTGTTTTTGCAAATTTTTACTGCCAGCCAGCAGCAAATTTTGGCAACTTTTATGCTTGTAAAAGGCAAACAGTAAGACCAATGTATCATAATGGAACATATCAAACTTGTAATTTTATTGTTTTTTGTGCCAAGAGTGCCGTTGTCATAAAAAGACAATGGCACTTTTCATTAGGAAATGAAATGACATTTCCTCAATTTACTGTTTAGCCTTCAATTATATGTAAAAATATATTATATTATTAGAGTTAACTGTTTTAAGTGATACTGATGTTAGTTCAAATCAGCTAGATGCTTAAGAAGCTAAAAAGGAAGAACTTTTAAAACCAAAGTGTCTGAGAGCTCATCTTTTGTTTTATTGTGCTGTCTGGCAGGTTTATTCACTGTTGCAATATGCCTCGTTGTTTTTGTCCTTCTTCAGTCAGATATTTTACAAGTGCACTAAATTTGCTTGAGGAGACTTGTTAGTGAGAGGTGTTGAATGTATAAAGTTAATTATTTTGGTTATTCTATTGCATAGCAGTATTTATTTGCTTTGTCACATCGAATCAAACTCCATCAAATCACACTTTGCTAACACTGAAATCACCAAATCATATTGTCCTTTTCTCATCTGGTTAAAAAGCCTTCAGCAGGATTTTGTCCAAATAATTTCTTTTTTTTTTTTTTTTTGCATTTTTAACAATGTGTAGATGATTCACAAAAATAAATACAAGGATGCTTACATTATTAAATAAAATATCAATATGGTCAACAAAAAGTCGTTCACATGGTGAAATCATAAAAAGAATACACACATTTTTGTTTTTTTATAAGAATGATGATAGACTTTATTTACTGTCCTTGACATCCAATAAATTAATATCAGACTTATATTGTCATTTTAATGGTATATTATTGGAATTTTATGCTCAGTGCTCAAAGGGTAAAAGCAAAATAACTTCACAGTAGAATTGCAATCATGCAACTTATAAACAAACTGCTTTTATTTGATTTTCCTTATCAAAGACAGTATACAAGACTTGTCTATCTGCTTTGAAAATATTTTTATTGTCTTACTGTACTTCCTTTCAATAGTGTAACTCAACAATAAAATAAACTTGCCTTCATTGTGCAGAGCAAAAAACAGGCAGAGACCTTTGTGAAAAGATAGAAGAAACCACTGAATTCACAACCCTAGCAAACATCTTAACTCAATCAAAAAGCAATATATTAATATATTAGCTATATTCTAATATATTAATATGGTGCTTCTTAAATTAAGATTCAGTAATTCAAATGTTAGCAGAAAACTGAGAATCAAAATAGGGAACTGAGCCTTAAAAACAGGGAAAATAATTGAATTAAGTGACTGAGCAGGTACAGTTTTTGGTGCCAGACTGGGTGTCCTGTCTATTTCAGAAACTTCTGATCTACTTGAAGTTTCATTGACCACTGTGTCTTGAATTAAAAAAATATTTTTCCAAAAAATGACATTACAGAAAATGCCTGATTGATGTACGAGGACAGAGAATATGCTGTTAGATGATAGAAAATCAACGGTATCGCAAACAACCCCTTGTTAAAACCAAAAGATGCAGAAAACCATATATCAATTCCCAACACACCCAACACGCCCAACGCTGACCAAACTGGGTGCCACTACTGTCAGAAAAAAACAAGAAAATTAGGCTACAAATTGCAAGGGTTCAACCCTAACAGAAAAATACATGGTCCGGTTAAAATTGATTACAGCGACATTTAGATGGCAGGGTCAGAATTTGGCATAAACAGCATGAAAGCATGCTGTTTATGCATACAGTGGTACTGTAATGTTTTCTTTTTGGCCCTTTTCAGTTTTGGCGCTTTTGTACACATTGGGCCTGATCTTCAGAAGGTTTGCGTGAACAAAACTGCACGCAAACCTCGTTGTGTCAGCAAACTACAAATGAGGTGGTAATCAGATTGCTTGTGCAAAATCAGTGGAACTGCGGGCACAAATTCATGACTATGCAAAATGTCTGATAATGACCCAAATGCACAAATTCATGGGAGGAGGATTTACAAATGTTCCCCCTTACCACCCGCAATGCGATTTCAAAGCCTGAAACAGTTTGTGGATGGTTTGTGGATTTAGCACGTTTGAAATGCAGGTGCTAACTGGGACGCAAAAATGTCTGCTGTCACTTTGGCCAGAAGGAGGCATTGATAGAATGACAGATGACATTGAAAGAGAATCTTCTGTACATGTGCCAACAGATTTGGGTTGTCAAAAATAAAAATCATAGATGAGAATAGAGGACTCTTTCTAGGATTATCTAAGCTCTGATTTGGAGGCAATCACAAACAAAAGCCCTGATATTTCTCCTAAGGTACAACTCCTTGCAACACTTCATTCAACATCATTCCAGCGTAACATCGCTGTCAGTGATTATCTGCTGAACACGCACAAACCTGATCATGGCAAAATGCGCACATAACGGATCAAGCACGCACAGCCTGTAATTGCACATCATGCAAAAGACCCACTGTGCTTTGATGTTGATAATATAATTAATAGGAAAGAACTAAAGACATTATAAGGCAGATTAAATCTTTCATTTGCGAACTGGATGCAAAAATCACTTCTTAGCAAGTGAAAAATCACCATTTTAAGGCAGGTTTCCCATGTGGTGACAAAGAAAGTGTATGTTTTAACCTTGTCACTAAACAAAACACATTGCTTCATTGACAATCGGAGCTGGATCCGTTTTAATAAGGTTGTTTAAATGTGAAGATATGCCAGGGGAGGGTTTTGTTTGTGCAGTAAAAAATTATTTTGTGTCACCAAAAAACTATTTAAACAATCATACACGCTGTAAATTGACAAAACAAAACAAAAAAGAATTTAGTAAAATGATTGGAAAATAATGTATTTTTACATACATAAATGTTCAATTTAACTTTTTTTCAGTACAGTTATGTGACGCTATGTTTTAAAATTAGCAAAGCTAAAACATACGGATTGCCAACTCCTACAACAATATATTTTTATGTTGCTAATATTACATTCAGGCTTAAATATTTTGGCTGTTTATGATAAACTCTGAACTCTTAAGACATATACTCTCAAAAAAACAACAGAACCAGGTAAATCTCCGAAAGAATTAAAAAGATCAAGGGAGATAAATTAATTACCAGACATATTTGTCTTTTATATTGTTAATATTGATTGGACAATTTGTTGCGAGTTACGTCAAGCAAAATAAGAGAATTAATCTCGTCAGGGCAGATAACAAACCTGCTGTGAGTAGCACAACAAAAGTTAACTCACTGTAACAGTCCAGAAAAGCAAGGGCCGAATGGAACAGAAGGAAAAATCAGCAACTGGATAATTTATAATGATGCAGTGTAACAATCCCTGCCTATTTCTAACAACACAGCAGAGGATCTGTTTGCTTTTCCTCTTTTTCCAGCCAGTAGTGCATGCAATTTCCTCATTTAAATAAGGCGGTCTGCACCTGTTTTGCACCTGCTATCCATTGCACGCGCAATCTTTGAAAATCGCACACAAAACCCCCACTTATTGTGCGTGCAATTTATTTGTAGTACACGCAAATTAGCACCCGCTATTTGGGATCTTTAAAGATCAGGCCCATAGAGCACTGTTGGGCACAATGCCACTCTGTCTAAGAATTGTCACTGACCACGTCTTTCTATTAAGGCCCAAGCATACCCATTCGCTGATGGCTGCGTTCCCAGCAGGATAATGCTTCCCCCCAACTGGTTTTTTGAGAATGACAATGTGCCGTACACCAATTCTCAGTCCAATAGATAGAGCACCTTTGAGATCTGAAAGAATACAAGTATGCTTTCTGGAGGTGCAGCTGACAAATGTATAGCAACTTTGTGATGCGATCATGTCAAATTATTTCAAAATCTAAGAATATTTCTGACCTCTTGTGAATCTATGCCATAAAGAAATAATTGAGCTCTGAAGGCAAAAATGGGGACCAGTCCCTGTCAATGGATAAAATTTTCATTAGTAGCCTGCTTCAAACTCTCAACCTCTACTATATATTGAACATAAGCTGTGGCTGCAGCTCTCATTTTTCTCCATGATTGTGTTAGGATCTTTGCTACGGAGGAACCCAGAACGCAGACAAGCAGGCAGCATGACGGTAGTTGACTTTAGGCTTTAATTAAACAAAAACTCACTCTTAGAAGAGGCAGGAACAAAACAGAAGCAGGCTGCTTTGACAGGCATGGCATGGTCCACAAAACAAGTCATGAGTAGGGACACAATGATTCCGCAATGACTAACAGAACAGGTGTGTATATATGGAGTGAAAACCAGGTGGAGCAAGACAGATTGACAAGGTGCAGGTGAACCGGATAAAGATGATTAACAGAACAAAAACATAAAGAAAAAAACAGAAATCAAAAACCAAACAACCCCAAATCATAACAGATTGCCCTCGTTTTACAAATTTACTTGTTTGATTTGTTTGTGTCTGTGTTTCTCTAAAGCTAAATAGCATTTTTTTACATGAAATACAGTTAGTCTCTTTACTCACAATAAAAAATCTGAAGAGAAACCACATTTTTTAATGTATTCTTTAAAACCACTTGACTCAAGCATCATGTAATAAAAAGCCCTCAATCTCTTGCAGAATGAAATATGGTGAAGTGCACAACTTATTTTTTTTAACAAACAGCATTAGACTTAGACTATCTGAAGTACCTTCACGGTCTCTATCGACATCACTTCTACCTCCTCAATTCCAAATAGCTTAGATGTACAAGGTCTGCCAAACATTTTGAAGTCTGCATGACATTCCATCAAATAATGTTTTGTGCCTTGGAACAAACTGCCAATTCTTGTGTTGCATTTGCCTGTCCTTGACAGCATGCAAGTGTCAAAATAAAGAGAGGGAAACACTTAAAGATAACCATGAAAATCAAAAAAGCTTGGAGGGGGAAAAAATTGTCCCAGCTGTAAAAGTGTGAGGCACAGGAAAAAAGGAAGAAAGCATGAAACATTCAGCCAAGATGAAGAGAAAATGAAGAGCAGGTGACATCCATAACCCCAGCATTGGGACATCATGAGTGCCTCCTTTGCTATACGCTGAAGGATGTAAAGAGTGTAAGACTAGATGGCAATTTTTTCAGGTGCATAGGCATAACATGACTGGAAATAAGAAGCCTTTTTAACAGGAGTATCTTTAGAATATACAGTACTGTGCAAACGTTTTAGGCAGGTGTGAAAAAATGCTGTAAACTTCAAAAATGGAACTGTTTATCATTTATTTTCATCAATCCATCATATGCAGTGAATGAACAAAAGAGAAATCTAAATCAAATCAATATTTGGTGTGACCACCCTTTGCCTTCAAAACAGCTTCAATTCTTCTAAGTACACTTGCACACAGTTTTTGAAGGAACTCTGCTGGTAGATTGTTCCAGACATCTTGGAGAACTAACCACAGATCTTCTGTGGATGTAAGCTTTCTCACATCCTTCTGTCTCTTCATGTAATCCCAGACACACTCCATGATGTTGAGACCAGGGCTCTGTGGGTGCCATACCATCACTTCCAGTAAGTCTTGTTCTTCTTTACGCTAAAGATGGTTCTTAATGACTTTGGCTCTATGTTTGGGTTCGCTTACTTTTAACGCTTACATTTTGTAAATTAATAAAAATAAACAATCATCATTTATATTTCTGAAAGCATTCTTTGTTTACAGCATTTTTTCACACCTGCCTAAAACTTTTGCACAGTACTGTAGTGAAAAAAGTATTGTACTTGCTCAGGTGGGCTTACCTGCCCTTCAGTGGCACCATCACGTTTTTTTTCCTTGTCACTTCCCACAGCTAAGATCTGCTATTTATCATCTGCTTACAAATGTTTCCTTCTTATAAAAGAGCCAAGTGCATGCTGTTGCACAAGAAATGTATTTCTTAGCGTACTACCTGTTTGATAGTCACTGTAACCATGGAAACAGGTGGCTGAATAAGAGCGGTGCTTTTCAAACAGATTGCACTAGCTTGGCTAAGGTTACACACATTTCCATAGACCTGGTATGATGTTAACAGATCTAAGTCTTTAAAACAGTGAAGGACTCTGCTGCACAAATTCACAACAAACATCGGTTAATGCTTAAGAGATTAATTCACACACTATAACCTTCACAGTAATTAACTTCTGGTATTCTGATGTTGCTTTAGTAAAAATAATTAGGACTGATAAATAGTGGTTCAATATATAAATACACACTTTATCAAACAGAATAAAATTGATTCTAGATCAATAGATTTTTATCCCTTCTGCAGTCAATCTGCACTTCAGTCCAATAAAGAAATCTGGTTTTCATGTTCATAGTGCTAAAATAATCTGTATCTTGCTAAATTTAAGATATGTGCGGCTCCTAAAGGACACTTTTTCAAGGAATTCTTCATGCTACTGATATGATTCACTGCAAACGCTTATAAGCAAGCAAACACTTAACAACAAAAATAATAAGATGGTCACGTTCTGTGTTTGAGTTGTGATTTTCTTTTGTGGGTATTTTGACCATTTTTTTACTGTTACTTTGTTGTTTTTCTTTAGTTTTTTTCTTTATGTTATGTGTTTTCCTTATTAGTTTATTATTTTGTGTTTTAGTTTTGTAAATCTATCTAGAATTTATTTCCTGTTAGATTTCTGTTACTCCCCTTTATTACTCTGTGTTGCTGCTCATCTGCGTTAAATAGCCTACCTCCTTCAGTTATCTTTCATTCTCCCTGCCCCAGTTGCTCCACATTTCATCTTAGCTCTTCAGGTCCATTGGTCAATTCCCCACCGTGCCTTTGTATTTAAACTTTCTGGTTTCATTGTTCACTACTGGAGTCTACTGTTTGCCTGCCTGGTCCATGTCCGTCTCATCGCCTATGCTCCGTGTCCTGTTTACTCTTTGTGTGTTTACCAGTTCTATTATTAATAAAAACTTCAACTCCTGTTCCTGTTTGCACGCTGGTCCAGCAAGAAAACACCACTCTATGACAAAGATAAAAATTTGACCTAAGTTCTGTTGGTGGCTATGCACTTTACTGTAGGTCTAGCATTTTTCCCAGCAAGGAAAGATAGAATAGCAGACAAATCAGAACAATAGGATAAAAACAAGCACTTACTCTTCTGCAGCCTTCATCAATAGCACATAAATGTACTAGTGTCAAAATAAAAGCACAGAGATTTTGATTTTTACTTTGTGTGTTGTTTTGGATGGGTCATTGTTCATGTGACTAGAGAGGAGCCTTTAATCATGTTTTTTTTTGGGGAGAACCCAAAACAACTGCAGATTACTGTGAAACAGAAAAATGAATAGTTGTCAAACAATAATGGGCTAGATGGTTGTTGAACTTCTCCAACATGACATTGGAGTACCGCCACCAAAAAAAATATTAATGGTATTATTTGTTTTTTATTTGTATTTCAGTATAGTTCAGTTGTAAGCACATCAGTTTGAGGTTTAATTAGTGATTGCAGCAAATCATTTTGTCTGATATTTCACTGCATAAAATATAAGAATGAGAGTAATTAAGTCAGACGGAAAATAACTATTTTTGGTTATGGTTGTTTAAGGCAGTTCAACACATTTTTAAACCATGGAGTGTACTTTGTTTTCTCCTCAAAACTACAGAGAGACATAGCAGCTTTCTTTTGACTGGATGGATGGATCAGACTTTACATTTATGACAAAAAGTGTCAGTGTACATATCCACAGTTTCCTTCTCATGTTTGTGAAATAAAAATTGTGAGTATGTGTGCACAAGTGTGTCATTAGTGTGAAAATAAATATGAACATTTCTTTGTTCTTTGTTCTTTGTAGTGTCTTTTACATCTTTGGTTCAAAGACAAATGCTAATTCAGACAAAAGACAGTGCAAGGAAGGAGCTTTGGATCTTTTCTCTGTAGGTTTAGTTTTGACAAAGAGCAATTGAAGCATGCCCGTGGGGTCCGTGTTTAATGGTGCCACCTTTTAAAAAGAGAATGGTAATTTTGCAGGCAAATTGTCGCAGTGCATATCAAGCATTGATTGTTGATTAAAGTTAAGCATGATGGTTCTTATTTGAGGACATAATAGCTATATATGTCTAGTTGAGTTTAGATTAATTTACCTCATTCTTCAAGCAATGGTTTGCTTGATATACAGTTCTCTTCGCCACTGTAAACAAACAAACCAAATTGATGCAGTGAGAATGAGTAAAAAAAGATTAGTTGAATGGTGAAAAGGCACTCCCGTACCATATATGGAAAACGATGTTTCAGGAGGATAAAAACTACATTACTTGCCCATTCAGATGTATAAAGGGGTTGGCACTTTTTTATCAGCAACAGCAGACAACAGTTTTTCTTGGTTGTTTCTTTAATTTGTTGTAAATATGCTGAAATGTCAAACTGCCAATATTTGGTCAGAACATTAATGAAAAATGTGGATATACAAGAACCAATCAACACCTGACAAATCTACTGATTCTAATGCAGCACCCCTTTTGGTTCCCATGTAGAGTCCAGTTTTAGCCCAGAGATGCCCCACAACTCCATGTTACACAGATAAACATGCTACATGCATACTTGAAGATGGTAATAATCCATCATGTTATCCTCAAAATGGGCATTAAGCAGGAGGCAAAAATAGGCAAAGTTGCATGAAGCTGCATTAGCAGGACAAGAAGTAGTGCTTTTCTGTAAACTGTCTGGGTAATGGGTATGTAATCCAGTAAATTTCTTCACATTCACTTTATTTAGTCCTATTATAAGAAATTACAAAGACGTTATTTGTGGAGAAGGAGAAATATATGTATTGATTACATCAGGATTTTTCCTGGCCTGGCTGCAGTGGCTTCATGTCTGAAAGCAAAGGGCACTGGGGGCATGGTAAGGCGTATTCGTCACTTCCTGTTTTGCACTTGGTGGATTGTTTGGTGTGTGAAGGCTCTCTCGTTTGATCTGATTTCTCTCTACTGTGATATCTCTTACTTGTTATAATACATAAGCACGTTAAAACACATACTTTCTGTTGCTGTATTTAATGTTTGGCGACTCTCCGTGTTTTACACGGTTTTTTCTAGTAGTGGTAAGGGGTCGCTAGCTTAGCGTTAGCTTTAGCTCCACCATGGCTACCCGTTCTGCTGTTTCTCTCTCTGAGTCTCCTCCTCTCTCCTGCTCTCTGCGTCAGATGTTCAGTTACTCCTCTGCCTCCTTTAGTGATAATGGTACGTGTAATAAATGTAGCATTTTTGTAGCTTTGGAGGCGAGGGTGTCGGATCTGGAGCCCCGGCTCCGTGCTGTTGAAAAACCAGCAGATAGCCAAGGCCCCTTAGCTAGCGCGGAGCCACCGAGGGTAACTCCCCGTAGCAGTCCTCCAGCAGACCCCGTGCAGCCGGGATCTCAGGCCGGCTGGGTGACGGTACGTAGGAAGCATAGTCCTAGATCTCAGCCCACAGGTCACCACCAACCCGTCTGCGTTTCTAATAGATTTTCCCCGCTCAGCGACACCCCCGCTGAGAAGCCAACTCTGATAATTGGCAGCTCCATAGTCAGAAACGTGGCACTAGAGACACCAGCGACCATAGTCAAATGTCTGCAAGGGGCCAGAATGGGCAACATTAAATCCTACCTGAAACTGCTGGCTAAGGATAAGCGTAAATACAGTAAGATTGTTATTCACGCTGGCGGTAATGACACCCGGTTAAGTCAATCGGAGGTCACTAAAGTTAGTGTTGCTTCGGTGTGTAAGTTTGCCAAAACAATGTCGGACTCCGTAATTTTCTCTGGTCCCCTCCCCGATCTGACCAGTGATGACATGTTTAGCCGCATGCTGTCATTCAACTGCTGGCTGCCTAGGTGGTGTCCAGAAAACAATGTGGGTTACATTGATAATTGTCGAACATTTTGGGGAAAACCTGGTCTGATCCGGAGAGACGGCATACATCCCACTTTGGATGGAGCAGCTCTTCTTTCTAGGAATCTGGCCGAATTTATTAGTTCTCCAAAACTCTGACAACCCAGGGCTCAGACCAGGAAGCAGGGTCGTAGTTTAACACTCCTCTCTGCAGCTTCTGTACTGCTACCCACCCATTACCCGATTAAGATAGTGTCTCGCCCGCGGCCAAAATTGAATAGATTAAAAAATGTTGACACTGAAAGTGATAGCTTAATTATAGCCTTTAATGGTATCTTAGACTCAATTGGCTCTACTCAAAATATTAACAAACCTACCCACGTTTGTCTTCATTCTCTGGACCTTGTGCTGACATATGGCATTGAGTGTAAAGACATAACAATATTTTCTCACAACCCTGTGCTGTCTGACCATTTTTTAATAACCTTTGAGTTTAATTTAACAGAGTACTCCACACCTGAAAGAAAATTTCATTATAGTAGATCACTATCAGACAATGCTGTAACAACCTTTAAAGAATCTGTTCCAGTTTTAATTTCCTCATTATCACAGAAAAACAGAGTGGAGGGCAATAATTTTGTTTCTTCCCCTTCACAAATTGATTCTCTTGTTCAGAGTGTTACTTCATCATTGCGTGGTGCATTAGACAATGTTGCCCCCTTGAAAAAGAAGGAAATTATTCATAGGAGGCAGGCTCCCTGGTTTAATTCAGAGCTGCGTACTTTAAAGCACAATGTTAGAAAATTGGAGCGAAAATGGCGCTCTACACACCTGGAGGATTCCTACATAATCTGGAAAAATAGCCTACTGTTGTATAAAAAGACACTTCACCAAGCTAGAACAGCTTATTTCTCATCCTTAATGGAAGAGAACAAGAATAATCCTAGGTTTCTCTTTAATACAGTTGCTAAACTTACACAGAGTCATAGCTCTGTTGAGCCATCCATTCCCTTAGCTCTCAGCTGTCATGACTTTATGGGATTCTTCCAAAATAAAATTGATTCTATTAAGAAGAAAATCTTTGACATACTACCGAAGATGATTACTTCATCCTCAACAAGTGAGACAACATTGGAAGTAACTGTAGAACCGGATCTGTGTTTGGACTGTTTTGATCCTGTGGAGCTTCCAGAGTTATCAGAAATATTAGCTTCATCTAAACCTTCGACTTGTATGTTAGACCCAATTCCAACCAAATTATTTAAGGAAGTGTTCCCTCTGATTACCAGCCTCATTTTAGATATGATTAATTTATCTTTAGTAAATGGGTATGTACCACAAGCTTTTAAGGTAGCTGTAATTAAACCTTTGCTTAAGAAACCTTCGCTTGATCGAGATGACTTAATAAATTACAGACCGATATCCAATCTTCCATTCTTATCTAAAATTCCTGAGAAAATAGTTGCTAATCAAATGTGTGAGCATTTACACAGCAATGACCTGTTTGAAGAGTTTCAGTCAGGTTTCAGAGCTCATCATAGCACTGAAACAGCTCTGCTGAAAGTGATTAATGTTATTCTTATTGCCTCAGATAATGGACTTGTGTCTGTACTGGTTCTGTTAGATCTCAGTGCTGCATTTGACACAGTCGATCATAATATTCTCCTAGAAAGGCTGGAATATGCTGTAGGGATCAGGGGAACAGCGCTAGGCTGGTTTAAATCTTATTTGTCTGACAGATTCCAGTTTGTTCATGTAAATGATAAATCATCTTTAAATTCCAGGGTTAATTGTGGAGTACCACAGTGTTCAGTACTTGGGCCAATTCTCTTTACTATATATATGCTTCCAATAGGTCAAATTATCAGGCAGCATAGAATAAATTTTCACTGTTACGCTGCTGACACTCAGCTTTACTTATCCATAAATCCTGATGAGCCTAACCAGTTAGATAGACTACAAGCATGTCTTGAAGACATAAAAACTTGGATGACTTTAAATTTTCTGCTTCTAAATTCAGACAAGACAGAAGTTGTCGTCTTTGGACTGGAGTCTTTAAAAAAGAAACTGCTTAGTCAATCACTTAACCTGGATGGCATTAAATTGACCTCCGATAGTAAAGTAAAAAACCTTGGTGTTATTTTTGACCAGGACTAGGTCATTTAAATCCCATATTAAACAGGTTTCTAGGATTTCCTTTTTTCATCTCCGGAACATTGCCAAAATTAGAAATATCCTGTCCAGGATTGATGCTGAAAAACTAGTCCATGCATTTGTTACTTCAAGGCCGGACTATTGTAATTCTTTACTATCAGGATGTCCACAAAATGCAGTTAAAAGCCTTCAGCTGATTCAAAATGTTGCAGCAAGAGTTCTGATGAAAATTAAAAAGAGAGATCATATTTCCCCTACTTTAGCTTCCCTGCATTGGCTTCCTGTTAAATCCAGAATAGAATTTAAAATTCTCCTCCTCACATATAAAGCCCTTAATGATTTAGCTCCATCATACATCAGAGATCTGATTGTTCCATACGTTCCTAACAGAGCACTTCGTTCTCAGACTGCAGGTTTACTGGTGGTTCCTAGAGTCTCTAGAAGTAGAATGGGAGGCAGATCCTTTAGTTATCAAGCTCCTCTCCTCTGGAACCAGCTCCTAGTTTTAGTCCGTGAGGCGGACACCCTGTCTACTTTTAAGGCTAGGCTTAAAACTTTCCTTTTTGATAAAGCTTATAGTTAGAGTGGCTTAGGTTATCCTGAGCTATCTTCCTTATTTTAGCTCCGTCTTCTTCTCCCCTTGTTGGATGGAGTAAGGGGGAGTCAGGTTTAGCCTAAACCGGCTCAGTTACGGTTGAGGTGCAAACACACCCTCCATTTCTGCTACCTGTATGACCCCTCTCTTTTCCAATGGTTATGGTCAATCTGACAGAGAGAGGTATCTAAATCGTTGTGGTTTTAAGTATAACAATGGCCATCAGTGGGCTCTAGATGGACAAACTGTCTACTTTTAAGGCTAGGTTTAAAACTTTCCTTTTTGATAAAGCTTATAGTTAGAGTGGCTTAGGTTATCCTGAGCTATCTCTGTAGTTATGCTGCTATAGGCTTAGGATGCTGGAGGACATAATGACCACTTTCACCCTCTTCGCTACTTTCTCACACTACTCTTCAATTTTGTATTATTTGCTGTTATCTCAGCTTTTAACTTTGTTCTCTCGCTTTTCTCTTCCTAGAAGCTACACCTGGCCTGACTCTGTGTCTACCTGTAACACCTTTCTGGAGAAGGGAATCCTCCAAGCTTCTACTGGCAACAACTTAATGCTCACCCTCTACCGATGATCCACATGGCCCTGTCTTTCAGTGTTTAACCCTTTCTCTCTCCTAGACATAGCTACTGACTGAGCTTTTACTGTAACTAACTTTATGTGCTCTCTTCAGACTCTAAACTTGAAAACTGGCTCAGTTTATCTGTTCCTTCTTTCTAGGTGAAACGACTAAAGGAGCTACATCCATTAACATTTACATTTTCCTTCCCATAGAAAGGACTCCTGGATCAGTGCTTCTTTGTTCTCTTTGTGTCTCTGCTCTGTTCTCTCTAACCCCCAGTCGGTTGTGGCAGATGGCCGCTCACACTGAGCCTGGTTCTGCTGGAGGTTTCTTCCTGTTAAAAGGGAGTTTTTCCTCTCCACTGTCGCTACATGCATGCTCAGTATGAGGGATTGCTGCAAAGTCAACGCCAGTGACTGTCCACTGTCTCTACATGTTCATCCGGGAGGAGTGAATGCTGCAAGTCGCTGACTGGATCCAATCTGCTGGGTTTCCTTTCCTTAGATAGAAAAACGTTTTATCCAATTTGAATAAATAAAAGAATCTGGCTGCACTGTTCAATGATTAAGATTAATTGGAATGTATGTACCTGACTTTTGTGAAGTGCCTTGAGACGACATGTGTTGTGAATTGGCGCTATATAAATAAATGAATTGAAATTGAATTGAAATTGAATTGAGTCATAGCCACTCATTCAATGTAATGTCTTTGGAAAATAATAAAGATTTTAATCATGAAAGTTTATGTGATTATGTCTCTATTGTTCATTAAAATAGAGAAATAAACTGATTTACAAAAGTTAAGTACAGGAGTATGAAACAGCAACGCAGGGCACTAAAATGTGCGAACAAACAGATTGAAGTGTAAATCAACCCAGAATATTAACAGTCAAAAATGGTGGCAATAGTGTTATTTCTTTAGGACCTGGAGAACTTGATGCTTTATTTATTTTCTAAAACCAATTGAAAGTTTCCGTGCCTGTCTTTGGGATCATTGTCTTGCTGGAAAATCCACCCTTGATTTGTCTTCTATTCAAAAATGTCTCATTAAACTTCTCCATTCATCCTAATTTCAATTGCATGAATATTGCCCGAACCTATGCTGAAAGACACCCGCACAACATGATGCTCCAACTTTCAAAGGTCACTGTTGGTCTGTGATTTTGGGATGATGTGCAGTGCAATTTCTCCTTAAAATATGGTGTATCCAATGAAATTCAGAGAGTTTAGTTTTGATCTCTTCTCACCTGACTATGTTCAACATGTTTTTTACTTCTGCAGCAGAATCATGTGCAGTTAGATGGGAAATAGGTAATTGTCATTGAATACATTGCTTATTGTTTCAGTGGTAAAACTGTACCTGCTATTTCCACATCTTACATGACAACTCATGTATATCATTTTGTCTTTTTCTTTTTAGGAATCTTGTGAGAAGCACCTGGTTGTGTGTGGTTTATAGTAAAATGACAACCTTTCCATCTCCGGTCTAAGGTCCAGTGTTTCTCACTTGAACATTCAAAAGTTTATAAAAACATCTGTAACCTATACCTTTAGTATATTCTATGTTTACAAAAGAGGTCTTTGCTTCTACCCATCATGGGTTTTTGTGTGATATCATGTTAACAATTTTTTCTTATAAGTTAAACCAAGTAGTACTAATTTGCACTGATAGGTATAGCAGGCAACAAGCCCCCATCCTGTCACCTGTACGTTGGGGTTCACCCCGGTGAACGAGAGGGTAGCCTCCCTCCGCCTACAGGTGGGGGGATGGGTTCTGGCTGTTGTTTGTGCTTATGTACCAAGCGGCAGTTCAGACTACCCACCCTTTTTGGAGTCCTTGAAGTGGGTGTTGGAGAGCGCCCCTCAGGGGGACACCCTTATTCTGCTGGGGGACTTCAACGCTCACAATGGCAATGACAGTAAGACTTGGAGGGGTGTTGTTGAGAGGAATGGCCCTCCCGTTCTGAAACCGAGTGGTGTTTTGTTATGGGACATCTGTGCTCGTCATAGATTGTCCATAACTAACACAATGTTGGGGCGGGCTCTCCAATCTCTGGTGCTGAGGTAAAAAGCTCCTCGGTGGTAAGACCACAGGGGGTGGATGACATTCGCGCGGAGTACCTGAAGGCTCTGGATGTTGTAGGGTTGTGTTGGTTAACGTGACTCTGCAGCATCGTATGGACATCAGGGGCAGTTCCACTGGATTGGCAGACCGGGGTTGTGGTCCCCCTTTTCAAAAAGGGGACCGTAGAGTGTGTTCCAACTATAGGGGAGTCATACTCTTAAGCCTCCCTGGTAAGTTCTATTCGGGGATTCTGGAGAAGAGGGTCCATCGGATAGTCAAACCTCGGATTCAGGAAGAGCAGTGTGGTTTTCGTCCTGGCCGTGGAACACTGTACCAGCTCTGCACCCTCAGCAGGGTCCTGGTAGGTTCATGGGAGTTCGCCCAACCAGTCTACATGTGCTTTGTGGACTTGGAGAAGGCGTTCGACCATGTCCCTCGGGGAATCTTGTGAGCGGTACTCCGGCAGTATGGGGTATCAGGCCCTTTGATCCGGGCTGTTAGGTCCCTGTATGATCGGTGTCTGAGCTTGGTCCGCATTGCCGGCAGTAAGTCGGACTCGTTTCCGGTGAGGGTTGGACTCCGCCAAGGTTGCCCTTTGTCACCGATTCTGTTCAGAACTTTTATGGACGGAATTTCTAGGTGCAGCCAAGGTGTTGAGGGAATCCGTTTTGGTGACCGTAGGATTGCGTCTCTGCTTTTTACAGATGATGTGGTCCTATTGGCTTCATCAGCTCGTGATCTATAGCTCTCTAAATGCTTTCTTGTTGTCTGCTTTCTAAATGCTGACACATTACAGCTTTTTCATTCTTGCTTTTTGCACGTAATGTGTTCAACACTCCTTCCTGGTGATTCCACTTTGTTACACATAACTTAATTTATTAACTAATTTGTGTTGATGTCTGTGTGTTTCATTTCAGGCCCAAAAGGAGTCTACCCAGAGCACTTACATGTCCCATACTAACTACCCTTGCTGTGTAGCACAAAAGGAATTGGTAGCCAGCTGCTGATCAGACAGGAGAAAGTTTCAGAAAGAGTGAGTTCTGATTGCTACAAGGCGAGTAAACAGTTGTCCACAGCAAGATCCATAAACACTAACTGGCAAAGACTCAGCTGGCAGATATCCACCAACCTCCACTACTATCAACACACACACTCCCACACATGTGCACACTGTGGGAAGTGTCCTAAGGACATGGATATAGGTCCTCCCTGCTAAGTAACAAGGGAGGTGGTGGCCACCATGCTGCCTCATTGATTTATCCAACAGCTTGCTCCTGTTAAAAACCCAGCTGTCTCTGTCAATTCGCGCACATACACACATACACATTGCACGTCTTTAGGCACACAATTCACACACACAAATTTTGCTCAATTCACATACAGTCCTTTGTTGATATTCTGCCAACCCTTGCTTCTGTCACTCTACCCCATTTCATCTGTGCTTGGCCTAGTGCCAGTGGTGCAGTGAGCGTCTGTGTGTGATTTGGGTGAACATAGAGATGAGTCTGGAGCCTATTTGTTCTCAATATCTGCCAGGAACCATTTTTACCTCATGCTGACTCTGTTTATTAAGGCTGCGTGAGTACACACGGGCTCTACTGACCCATCACTTCTGCTGATGGTCGTTTTTGATGGAAAACTTAACTCCCCTGTCTGTTCCCATCTGTGCACTGCCAACATTAAACTGCTAAGAGATATGTCTCTTGTTTCAAAGTGTCTTTTACTTTATCGCATTGAGTTTTTTTTTTTTTTTGAACTAGTTTTATATTCATACTTAGAGATGTTTATGAGGGCCTCTGCAGCAGCATCACAGTAACACCCTGCCTGCATCCACCCACAGGGAATAAGCAATCAACAAATATTATGAAATATTATCGTGTTAAATATGGAGGCCCGTGGCAATGGTAACCTACAGAAACATTCTCCTGTTCCATATTCGGATGCCAGGTTAGTCCTAATCATGTTATGAGGATGTGAGATCGCCAAGGTTGCTCAATTATACATTCTCCCCTGCCTTTCATTCGTTCTGCCACCTCTTTTTCTCTTTCTTCACCTCTACCCCGTCACACGGATTATGCTCTCTCACTCTATTCTCAGCGGAGAGGCAGGAATCACACGCTAAGCTTTGAACATGAAAGGAAAAGCTGAAAAACAACAACAAGGACAACAGATCACTGCATGTGTCTAGGAGTGTTTGTGTGTTTCTGCTAACTTGAAGGCATTTTTTTACTCGCTGAGGAATATTTTCCTCTAACGCAGGCTTGTGTGCATATTTACGATGTTATTTTGGATGTGTCTGAGTGTGTTTGCTGGGGTCCTGACTTTCATGCTTAGCTTTTGCCTTTACCTGTGCGACTCTATCAAGGTGCATGTAGATATGAAAGCATGTATCATTACGTGTTTGTCTAGAAAAGCTCTTTAACAGGTTTACAGGCACCTATTTGCCAAAATATCTTCAGTAAAGTAGTTATGTGTCAGTGTCAAGTCATTAAAACTTTGTTTTTGCTCAGCATGTGTCTGAAACCAAGTAATGGGGAAACTTTTTTTCAGCCCAAAGAGTTTGAGTTTTTCAAAAAGCATTGTGAAAACATACAAAACTGTACCTTAATATTATCTGCACAACGCCCCTACCTGTTCAGTTGCTCCTTATCGAGGATAAAGCCCTGCGTGAGCATAGTTTCAGAACAGGCTGGAGGTACAATGCTCACAATGTAATTCTGACAGTTTTGGTGCACAAAAGAACCGCCCAGCAAGAAGTTAGACAGAAAAAAGCTTGCCATCAAATGACACTCCATGGGATGTCACTTAAAATGAGCTGCTGGATCAAAGAGGAATGTTGATAAAGAATGCCATGCACGTCACCAGCTCAAGTAAAATGGTATCCCTTTCAGAGAGTCACACAATTGTGTTTCAGAAACCCACAAGCCATCAATATGGATCCAAACTTGAGCTTAGACATAAAAGTAAGTGTTGAAAGTTAGTGGCCTGACCTGATAGAAAAAATCTCATGTGTAACTTAATTTTACCATACAGCACCGTTCTGTCAGAGGAGAACAAAATGGCATTATTTGTGTGTTTTCTTGTGTTCTTGAAAATGTAAATCAGGATGATCTCATTTAATACATGCATATATGTTGTTAAGCTCTACATAAGAGAAGAAGACTCTTTCTGTCTTAGAATATGAATGTTCCTTTTGCTTCTCAGAAACACTGACCCAGCAAACACAGCTTTTACTGGTCAGGTGTTGAAGTTAGACCTCTAAAAAGGGAATTCATTTGATGCATCTTACTCTATTCATTGTTCCCTTGGTGATGTGAGGTTCCCAAATTTCTTAGGAAGCAAGAAGCATTTGGCAACATTACAAATTCATGTGTTCTTTTAGAGAATGAAGTACTCTCCTTTTACCATAGTTATTCTAATAACTTTATACACACTTTATAGCTGAAGAAGTCAAAATCAAGTGAAATGGAAGTTTAGAGCCTCAGATCATGCAGGGAGGATTTGATAATTTAGAGGCTGCAGGAAAACAATGTCTAATCTCCACACTCCACATAAGGATTGGCAATGACAGTGTTATAAGAAATACAACTTTCATGTAAAGGTAAAACTGATTTTTTAAAACTGACTTTGCCAAGAAATGATTCTCTGAATTAAAAACAAAGAAAAGGAACATCTTTACTCTGAAATATTAGAGGATTGGGTTTGATATCGGTTTTGAGATCTGTTTGAATTTACTGTGGTTTTTCTTTAATCTAGACAGGGTCAAAATGTTACTTACTAGCTAAAATATTTACATACACCCCCACCCACATTTATTTAAATGTCCCAGGCACAGAGAAACCATATGCTCATATGGTCAAAACTATGTATAGTGTATTGGATGGTTTCCTGACACTTAACATAATCCAAGAATTTCCAAAAGAATTAAGGTCAGGGTCAAGCAAAAGGTTTGTTAACCTGCTTTATTCAACCAGTTTTGATCATTTGGCTCATTGTCCAGTTGGATCACCCAACTGTATCATGGTTACAACCATCTGGATTTTGATTTGAGAAGTTAAAGATATTGAGGTAGGTCTGTCACTATGTCCAGCACTTATACAATGCACCAGAACCACTAGCATCAAAACTGACCATTAGGATGATGCTTCAACCATCTTGCTTTAGAGTGATCGCAGTATTCTTTTATTTGAAAGCCTAACCTTGACAGTTCCAAACATAATGTGGCAAAAACCCAAGGTTGTTTTTCTGTCTGATTATACTACTATTACCTAACCGCATACATATTCAGAATTAATGGGGTATACCTAAAAGCCAGGTCAGTGCCAAGAACAGACATTTTTGCCCAGAGAAGTTGCCAAAAATGTTGCCAGAAACTTGTTCACAGCTACAAAAAGCGTCTGGACGAGGTTCAACTTTGTACGGGAAGTTCAACAAAATAATAATGACGGTGTATGTCCAGGCATTCTTGCCAGTGATGAATGTATGCATGCTTCTGATCAGCTCTGTAGTAACCTCCTTGTGAGTGATAGATATGTGCCAGAAAAGGAAATCTAGAAAATCAAACATACTACTTACTTTCAGAGAACGACCATCTGTGGTTCCGCAGTATACATTTGTACATCTTGTTGCAACCTGCTGATAGTTGAAGCAAAACTCTTCAACCATCATGACTTTCAAAGGCCCCTTGTTGATATATCATCAGCTCTTTCACGCTCATTCCCAGGCTTCCTCACTTTTTCTTCTTGCCATTTGTTGTACAGCAAGATAAAATGTGCTCTTGCGCGACTTAGCAATGAGGCCTCTGCAGGAAAAAAGAGAGTAAATGAACAGAGCACAAGAGGAAATATGGATTTATTGGTACTGGGGCGCGTCCTGCTGTCATCTGCGGACACGTTGTTGTCGTCAAGTGTAATTTATTATGCTGCACAGGCGGGGGACAGTTTTAGTTTTACATGTATATCAATCACAGAGACTGGATTTTAACACAATTGCGCACGGACAGGGAAACAGGCACACAAACATACACATGCACCTCCACTCACAAAGCTTGCTTTTAGAGAAAAAGCCAGGGCCTAAAAAATGAATGCAGCAAACAACTATCCATCAAGCCTGCAAAATAACAGAGGCGACACTGAGCAGATATGTATAATGTATAAACTCCTACAATATCTGCAATCCTCCTGAGTACACAGACAATCAGCAATCACTGGTACACCAGCACCATCACTGCCTTTAGCTAATTTTTAAAAGTCTGTTCCAATGTTGGCCTAAGCTTATAGACGCCCTGCTGGGTCAACGGTGGGTTAACTATAGCCTTGTTGACAAAGTTCCCAGGACGAACTGTGGAGTAACAAATAGAATTTAAGCTTCTGTTACAATTTTGAAGAAAAAAAAGTACTTTTCAGGAGCCAGAAGACATTTTTGGTAGTCTGTCAAAGTGGGATAGCTGTTGGTAATTCAGGGCTTCATCCAAACAAGTTTTCTGTCAGTCTGATTAAATTCTGCAACAAAAAGGGAGTATCAATTATTTGGCGTGATTCAATTCATTGACTGAGCACACATGTGGCTGAATATTATGTGATAAGAATTATTAGCAGTCGTAAACCTACTGAGGGAGAATTACCATTCTTAGACACAACTGACATCATCTTAGCACTCTGTATGTCCCAACCTGATTTGCCATAGTAACAGGCTCAATTCACAGATGGTGCCAAGCAGCCGTTAAAAATACCAACACAGCTGTGTCGCTGTTGTGGAGCCAAATTTATATAACAGGCTTCTGAGAACCCAACCCAACCCCTCCCCCAAGACATAGATACTATGAATGATAACGTCATGTATGCCACATCTCTTAAACAAAATTCAAGAACCAAGTTCACAATTAAAACCAAAAAAAGTACAGCTTTTACTTGGCACTGCCATGTACATCTAGCGTTCTCTCAGGTACAGGCTTCATGCTTCGCGATTTGATCCAAAATGGCCAAAACATTTACCTTATGGTCAGTTGTCAGATTCCTGAAGAGCCTCCTGGGCAGTTAGTGCACTTAAAAATAGCACCTCTGCAACTTTGTTATATGCGTTGTGACCTGTCGATCACCTGGGGTGTCCAATCATGTTTCAGAGGTGGCCAATGCTACCCTGGCCAGCCTCCTCCTTAACACCCTCCCTAACAACTGTAGTTCTGCCCCTGTGTTAAGGCAACTAAAGGTGTGGAAATGAGACTGGTCAATACCTATAAAGCGAATTCACAGTTTCTTTTAGCCACAGCATGCCAGACTGCTTCTGAAAGAATATTTTGCACAGTAGAGAATATCCTTCAAAGTGACAGTCCAGGCCGGATCTTACATCCCATGGGCACCTATATGACACCATTAAGAAAAAAAAAAGTCAGCTCGCTGATTCTCTGGTGTGGGTGAAGTGAGATCTTTGTTGGCTGAAACATGGAGGAAACTGTCACAGCAACTATTAGAGAATGTGCTGATCCCATGCACAGACACTGTCAGACAGTTATACAAGCAGAAATATGGCATGCTGAATAGTGAACTATTTTTACCGTCATGTGTAAAAAAATAGCTGCGCTTCATAATTTACATCTTTTAATGTCAAAAACTGATGTTTTTTTTTCTACAAGTAAATGATGTGTTACTTTAGTACAGTTTAACAGAATTTTATGCATTTTATGTATAGCCTTTAAGGGCCTGAGCAGCAGTGAGAGTTACAAATGAAAGCACTTACTTTTGTACTTATCACACAGCTGCAGCATCACAAGCAATTATTTTTCAGTTTCATCAAAATGTCCAACCAGATCTCCCAAAACAGCTGTCCCGCTTCCACAACAGCTGTGCTACACTATCCTAATGGCATTGATTTCCCCTCAATGTCCCTTGCTAGACATGTTTTGTGTTATACAGTAATAATAAGGATTTGCCATGTCATGTACTCTGTCTTTTTGTTAGATCAAATTGGTAAAACATGTTTTGGATTGTTCTGGCTTCATAAGTGCCCACCAGTTTCTGTTGTTTATCAAATATCAAGTATGTTCAGCAGAAGTTTAAGGCTTTTTGAAAGCAGGAAAAAATTATGTCTTGGTTTTAAGGAAAAGTTGCCTGGTTTCTTAGGATTCTAGCATTTGGTTTATTTCATATCATGTATTTTGTGCACAATCTTGCTTCTCTATGAATTGTGTTGGTTGTAATAAGCCCGGGCTGTGTTTGTGTGCTTGACAGAGGGTAGGCATGCTTTCTAAAATGGCGCTCACAGCTGAACTGATGGATTTTAAAATAGGCAAATTTGGAATAACTCTGCTTCATCGAGGCAGCATTCACAGTCAATAAACAAAACAATTAGGCTTCATCCCCACTTAGTTGACTGCCTCCTCAGCAGTTGGCCATGCAGCGTCTCCTTTTATAACAAATAGTCAATAATTGTCCATTGAAGGCTATCATAATTTCTATCAAAAACCAAAAATGTTCCCCTGCATCAAAGAGCTTAGAGCAAAATGGCCACTACAAATTCTTACACCTTTAAACTGTCATTTCATGCTAATATACATATTTTAATACTATTTTATCAGAATGAAAATCAGCTTTACTGGTCAAGACTTTGTGCACAAGCAAGGAACTTGACTTCGAGGGTGAAACGCTCTGGCAATAGGCATAAATATATAAACTTTAAAGGAAATAAAATATAGGAGAAAAAGAACAATATGTACATATGTGTGTATGTAGTGACACTGACTCCAACCAACACATCTAAATTGAAGTAGGTAAATCTACCAAACAGAAAGAACTGTTGACCTGGTCAGCACTTGTCAAAGCTCAAATAAGTCATGGCAAAACAGAATCCTACTGACAAATCTTAATGATGTCACTGGACATGTCCTGATCTTGTTGTACACACACTGACTCTGACTCTGCTGACTGTATGGGCAGCTTCAAAACAGAAAAAGCCTAACTACCATTTCTCTTTATATCTTCCAAACAGCAAATCAAAACCAAATAAATCATAAAAACACTATTGTCAAGAGTCAATTTGATATGAATGCTCTCTGACAGTTCTGTTAGTGATGACGGTAAATTAGTTATTTTAATATTCTGGGAAACTTTGGACTTTCATTAATAGTTTTTATACCAGAAATGATTTTGTGACATATTATCAGCTTTTTTTGGTCTGAATTATGAATGAAGTTAGGATGGTGGCATGTTAACCTCAGAATATAGTTAAAGTGTATAATCTGCAAACAAAACCTGGATGGGAGCAGCTTCACTTTAGAGTTAAATAAAGAGTTAAATCTGTCAGTTTGTACCTGTCTGACATCTTCTGACAGCACATTTCCTCCCAACATCTTCTTAACTGTTGCAGGGTCTCAGGTGGGCTGGTAACTATCTCAAGCAGTCAGTAGGCGAGAGGCAGGGCACACCCTGGACAGGTCAACTTGTCCAAGCTTACTAACCTGTGGTTTGGACTGTTGAGAATGGACTGATGAGTCAAAGCAGATGTTACAGGCCAGCTTTGACTGCAAAGATTGGACTGTTTTTGGAACTTCAGCCACTGATTTAAACCAACTTACTGAGGTGGCGACATCATACATCTGTTTCTGTGAGGACATGTGTGTGCAGACCAAGACCTTCTGCACATACAATAACAATAAACTTTGGTTAACTTCTCATCTGAGGCAGCTGCGCAGGGATAAGGAAGAGGCTCACAGCAGTGGGGACTAGGCCCTGTATAAGCAGGCCAGGAACAAACTGACCAATGAGATCAAAGCAGCGAAAGGAAGCCACAGTGAGAGGTTAAGAAAAGCTTCTCACATGGAGACGCTTCTGTTATTTAGAATGGTTTTGTTAGGAATAACCTTTATTAATATGACTAATAGCTGTTTTTCCCATTTATACCAGAGTGAAGTAAAGTACAAGTTCTAATGTTTCCCTTTTGTTTACAATAGGATAAGAATGCTCATAAACATACAGTACAAGGATAAATGGCCCAAGGTTTGTCATAGATGACCTGAGGCTGGGGCATTGGGGTTGATAGTGGAGCAACCGGTATAACTGGTTTGATTAGAAAGCCACAGCACACTTAGATTAAGTATGGACACCCGCTACTACACAACCTAACAGATAGACACCACAATGGTGGCACATAGTCTACTGATAATCACTGAGGGAGAGCACATCCATTGCATTGGAGTGCCAGATATAAAAACTATATGTGACCTTCTATCGAGGCTCTTCGTCATCCTTATGTAACCCAGGTTATTTTCTTAGTCAACTCTCTGAGCCCCCTGAATGCCTCACAGGTAAAATGAAACTTAAGTTGATGCCGCTCTAAATTCCACCATTACGGCAGAAGAAATCTACCCCATGTTGCTACATTGCGTTGTGGGTGGAAAAGTTACAACTTCGAAAAATATCAGTTGCTGAACAGAGCATAGACACACTGGTTGTGCACTTTTACTTCTAAATAGTGTAGAGGTCCGTTGGGGTGCACTGACGAACGGAGGCACGTCGTGTGTTGACGGACATAGATGCTTGTCGGGGGGAACCACAGAGTCGATGTTAGCACTGGTTAGGTTGAAGATACCGTCTGGTGAGTTTTAACCTAAAGTATCTTGGAGGGTGTTAGTGGGACATGTTTAATTAGCTACCTGTTCTTCTAGATTCCACGTGTGAAGTATATTCTGCGTAATATTTTAATCAGTTGAGCAGCTACCACTTGGTGTAGCTACAAATGAGCGATGCAGCTGCTCACCTGCAGACTTCACTGTTAATGTTTTGGAAAAAAACTAAACATAGATCCGAGCCATTGTGTGAGCTTGGATTGATTTAATTTGAAGAAAATGGGCCAAGTAATTGTACTTTTATGTTTTAGTTTAGAGAATAGCAATGTTATTTAAAATCATCTGCAGTTAGTGTACCATTTATTTTATAAATGTATCAAAAAGGGATATTAAAGAATGTAATTGTAAAAGAAAAATGAGTGTAACTGTACCGCACATTTGTGTGCAGGCTTTTCCTTTTTGGGTTATTGCTCCATAGAAGCGTTTTCATCCATGGACATCTAGGACCTACCATGCCCTGGACTGACACCATTCATTGGTTCTTCCATATCCGGATACGGGTTCTACGAGATGTGTTCTACCGAGGGATGTGGTAGGAACAGATTCAAGGAATTGCGATCGTTATAAAGACCTTAGTTTCCAGGTTTTGAGAGCTGCCTTATTTTTTATCTTTTGCGTATTTTTTTTATTTATTTATTTTTGTGGAGGGGTAACTCCACCACTCATGGGACTAGGAAGGAAAAAACTGAAGAATGCAAGTTCATTTGTTATTTAACCCCTTTTCAGAGAATGCTGTAAGAACTATATCTAAACTGTGACGGCTGAAATGCAATTTTTCTTTACAAAGAATGTCTTATTTTGCATGTAATTTGTCAGTATATTGAAGTACCTTTGCAAATGTTTTACTACTGAAAGTCACGAATTGTCTCCAAATTTCAATAAGGATTATATCAGAAACTTGTGTCTTTTCTACCTGAAACTGAAAAGGACAGCTGCTTCTTCCAGCTGCCACAATACAGAACATTGTTGAAGAGATGCAAAATGTGCATGAGCTGGGAATGGATTACACTTTGAGTAAACTAAAGTCCCTTTTAAAAGATGACATTTGTCTAGCAGATGATGCTATTGCTAAAATCTGTGATTGTGTAAGAGATTCAGATTTTATTTCTGTTTGTCATCAGGGGCCACTGAGAACAAGATATTCAAGAACTCAGACTTTCAAAAAAATGTTCAAATACACAGAACCAAAGCAAATATCTTTAGGATGTGATGAAAACATGACTCAGAGATTTTCTTACTACATACCCATTAAACAGACACTAAGTGCACTTTTAGAATCAGAATTATGGAAGAATTCAGTGTTGGAACAGTCCAATGAAACACACCCTGATGTTTTCTGTAACATAAGTGATGGCCAAAAGTGCAACCAGTTCTTCATTGAAAATCCTGGGTGCCTGAAGCTTATTCTGTACCAAGATGCCTTTGAAATTGTTAACCCCCTTGGTTCAGCAAAGAAGAAACACAAAGTCGTTGCAATTTATCTGTCTGTGGCTAATTTACCTGCTCATGTGCGGTCAAGCAGTGATCACATGTCTCTAGTTTCATTATGTTCAGAGAATGATTTAAAACAGTTTGGAACTGCTAAGGTTTGCTCTGAACTTCTCATGAATATGAGAGATTTAGAGGAACATGGCATTATTGCAGGTGAAGAAACCGTCAAAGGGGCACTGTTCTGTATTGCTGGTGACAATCTAGGATCACACAGTATTGGTGGGTTCACTGAAAACTTTAGTACTTCTAAGTACTTTTGTAGGTTCTGTGAAATCACGAGAAAAGACTTTCAAAGTGATCCAAATGCTTGTGGTCCACAGCGAACCCCTGAAGCTTACAGCTTGGCTGTCCATCATCGACAGATTGGAAGCAATCAAGACATAAAAGGTGTCAAGGTAAACTCTGACTTCAACTCACTAAAGTCTTTTCATGTTTGCCAACCTGGCCTTCCACCTTGCTTAGGCCATGACTTATTTGAGGGTGTCATATCCTATGATCTTGTACTGTACTTGAAATATTTTGTTAAAACAAAGAAATGGTTTACATATTCCCAGTTCAACCGTCGAATCAAGCAATTCAAGTACAAAGGATCAGATGCTCTCACAAAGCCATGCCCTGTCAACTCTGAGGCAATCAGGCTTTCAGGTCAAGCTGTTCAAAACTGGAACTTGCTGAGATTGTTGCCAGTGATTATTGGTGACAAGATACAAAATCCACAAGTTAATGTTTGGCAGATAACTCTCCAGCTCAAAGACATTGTTGATTTGATTTGTGCACAACAAATTTCTTTGCCACAGGTTGCCTTTCTTGAAATAATAATCCAAGAATATTTGGAATCAAGAAAATCTTTATTTCCTGAAACTTCACTTAAACCAAAACATCATTTCTTGCGGCACTATCCAGCCCTAATTTTGAAATTCGGACCTTTGATTAGGTTGTGGACAGTAAGTTTTGAGAGTAAACATGTCCACTTTAAAAGATGTGCAAGGCATTTAAAAACTTCAAAAACATATGCTTGACACTATCAGAAAGACATCAGATGTTTCAGGCTTACATCTCAGCTGGCCCTAGATGCAATCGGCTACTGCTGGTCAAGGACAGTTGTGTATTTTACTCAAGCCTCTACAGTGATTAAATAAAACATGCAGTAAAAGACCTGGGATTTTCAGAAAAAGACACAAGTGTTTCCACAGAGATACAATATAAGGGAACTTTATATAAAAAGGGGCATTTCGTGGTATCAAAGTATGATGAATATATGGAGTTTGGAGAGCTGGTTTTAATTCTGATTCAAAATGAAACTGCTGTGTATTTTGTTATGGATGTACAAACAGCTGTCTATCATCCTGATTACCATCTGTATTCAGTGACAAAACAGACTTCAAGCACTTTGTGTAGTAACATAAATGACTTGGTCGACTTTTACCCTTTGACCTCTTATCAGGTACATGGACAAAAAGTTGTTCCTCTGAAACACAGTGTGTTTTCAAAATAGACATGTCTTTATATATGGAAATTCCACTTAAATCAGATATGTGGATGTAAAAAAAATAATAAAGAAAAAACAGGGAGAGAGAAGTTTGATTAAAAACTTAAGGATGTACATGAATAAAAAGTGTGAATCAAGCACGATATTTTGTTTGACACTAACTATAAGTGTCTTTAATCTGTACATAGTTGAATAAATGTTATATAACAGTTATCTTGTTTTCACCATTATCTTGTCTAACTGATTTTATTTCAGAAATGGCTGAGCAAACATTTTTACGCAGCGCCATCAATGAGGTGTTGCCCGATCTTGCAGAGGCTTCAAAAGACATTCTCGAGGAGAAATTACAGTCAATTGGAGTGGAAAAATATGATGACTTCCAGTTCATTGTTGAGGAAGACTTGCTGTCAGCATTAAGACCAATTCAAGCCAGAAAAGCACTTGCTGCTTGGAAATTCAGATGTAAGTAAAATGCTAGAAAAGCAAAAATCAACCATCAAATACTGATATTCATATTCAGTTCTGATAACTTGTTTGTTTTTTTTGTGTTTTTGAAGGCCGGACTCCTGAAACCAGATACCAGCATCACCAGATACTCCTCCATCACAGCAGTCTTTGTCCCCCGCTAAGTGTGTCATCAAACTCCTCCAGCAGCAACCAGACATCTGCAGCAGACTGGACTGGGTGGACACCTTTGAGATACCATGGGAAAAGTCCCAGAAGAACTGATGCAGTCATTAGAGAGAGGGAAACGGCCAAGTCCAAAAATGAGGAAGGATCAGGATGAGATTGTCTGAAAATTATGCGAAAAATGCGAAAAAGTTCTTACTTGGGTAAAAGGAGTTCTACAGAGGTTGCAAAAGAAGATGGTGGCAAAATATCCAAAATCTCTACAAGACGTTATCGATGGAGATGTCATTGGCCCTAGCTATCATTCATTGGTCAAACAGCTTCAGTATCGAATTGACAACGTGAAGCGATCTACAATGCCAAAAATAAGAAAGCAAAAGCGCTGCTCTGACAACTCTGACACAGATGAAATTCCTCCAGAACAGAGAGCTGCAATTCAGGACACCTATGGGTGTATCAACTGGAATGTAAAATTCCTTCCTCTTGGAGAAACTGCTGAAAGTCAGCAACAGAAGAAGGACAAGCTCAAGATGATGTCTCTGCAGAATGAGGCCAATCCTGAGGAGATGAAACTATTACTGAGGACAACCTTCTACTCACAGCGCAAAGATATTAACCAGGGGAAAAGCATTCAAGATGTCTTGGAAGCCTGGCCACTTTTATTTCATGACATTGGAATGGTTGTACACTATAAGGAACTTACTGGACTTGGATTGAAGGAAACCTTTATGAGGAACATGGATATGAATGGAAAAAGACTGCTGAACTACATGAACACTGTTTGTGTGATCAAAAACAAACGGTTTTTCCAGGCTCAAAAAAAGTTGAAGATGGTAAGGGGAGAACTGGACGGTTACTCTGAAGATGTTAAAGAGATGGTGCTCCTTCTTCTCTGCTACTTCAATGAAAATGAAGAAGCAATGTTCTTCTGTGTGGAGGACACATGCCTAGCTGAAGAAGTACAGATGGATAATGTCTCCTTGACTCCCACCATCATTGTGTGTGGTGAGTTCATTTTTGTTTTTCCAGTTTCTTTGTCCTGTTGTCTTTTTTGTTGTCTTGTCCCTTTTCTTTGCCTTTTTGTCCATCTTGCATGTTTTTTGCTATATTGTTTTTCTTTTTTTTATCATTTTCTAATGCTCTTATTATGTCAAATGTTTTTTATTGGTACTTTCTACTTATTTTGTTATCTTTCATATAAATGTAATTGTTTTGTTGTATCAGGAGTCTAAATGTATTCTTTCTTTCTCTTTAGGTCAATCCTGCTTCCATGCTAAACGATTCATGCTGAGTGTGGATCAACAGATTGGACACAACAACATCTCCTGTTTTATTTCTGCCCTTTGCATGATGTTTGGGAGCCATTATTGTTTTAACATACATTACCCATCGGGGCTGGCGTCTACGCTGGAGTTTCCGCAGAGGTATGAGGTTTTATTTTTTTTACTTGTAGGGAGTTAAATTTGACTTTTGACAACTTTTATATCTTGAATCAAAAGTTTATTGCTTTGTGAAGCAAATGTTGATGTAGTTTTCTGTTTGTCCTCTTTTTCTTAAGGTGTTTCTTCTCAATCAACCCAGACAAGGGCAGTAAGGTGGAAGAAACCCGTAAACCCAGACTGCGTGTGAACCCCCGTGTACTCACCTTGATCCAGGAACTTTCGGATTATGAGTGGCGTGATGTATGAGAAAGGACTAAAGTCAGTGAGTTTTCCATCCAGTTGTCAAGACAGTGTTTAATCATAATGGAGCTGAATGTATTTGTAAATGTATGTCTAAAATAGAAGTTTATTGTAGTGTTATTTGAAAAAAAAACTAAATAGTTTTGAAAGTTAAAAAAGTTGAAAAAACATATTTATATCTGTTCAGCGGCTGCATTTTGCTCCATGTCAGAAAGGACAAATGAAAACTTCATTGAAAATATATTTTTCAAAGGTATATTTTTTTTTTTTTTATATTATCATTTTAGATAAAATTTATATTGGGCTTCCTTGTGTTTTAAATTTGCATTTAAGTGGTAAATGTTTGTTGAAATTTGATGCTTATAGATATTTGAATATATAATTATTACTAAAAAGAACAACATTTGAAGCAAAAAGGGGGTGAAAGTTGCTTCTCATACCGTTTCTGATAAAGTTAAAAAGGTTGAAAAGACATTTATATCTGTTCAGCGGGTGCATTTGCTTCATGTTTGATGTTCAGAAAAGACAAATGAGAACTTCATTGAAAATAAATTTTTCAAAGGCATGCAAGTGTATGTTTATATTTTTTTTATATTATCATAGATACAATTTATATTGGGCTTCCTTGTGTTTTAAAGTTGGCTTTAAGTGGTAAATGTTTGTTGAAATTTGATGCTAATAGATATTTGAAAATATAATTATTACTAAAAAGAGAAAAATTTAAAAGCAAATTTCAGTTTTACAGAAAGTATTAATAAAATGTTTTATATTGGCATTTTAACAGTTTTAATCTGTTATTCAAATGTATTTTTTCAGTAGGACTAAATGAAGTTTTATGTACAACAAACAAAAACTGGGTAAATCTTACAGGCAGAAAGTGTAAAATAACAGCATTATTATGATAATTCATCAGAAAACCTTTGGTAAAATTACTTGATAAAATTGTTTTATTACAAAAATAACCCTTTTCAAATCACACTTAAAATTTGTGCAAAACTATGGGAAAATCTGTTTATTTCACAATTTAACACTGTTGTAATTACTGTTTGGTCAGTAAAACAGTTTACATGTTTACTGTGTTCACTGTGTTTTCTACTGAATTATTCAAACACACAGCTGCAAGTTTTTTTTTTTGTAAAAACAACATAATTTTTTTTACAGTGTAAAAATAAAGGATTTTACTTGTCTTTATTCCGTTATAAAGAATCCTAGCCTTGGCTCAAAAAAAATTCTTCAGCCCCAATCTGTGTTCCCCAGAGTAGAAATTTTGAGTATTATTGCATTTCAAAACTACCAAAATGACTGGAACTCATCATTGGCTTAGATCTGTTTTAATAGGAATCGGTCTACCTTTAATTAAGTATTATAATTTTATGGACCCAAAATCTGTGGCTCACGGGCTTCAAGAGTCCAGGAACCACAGGTTGAGTACTTCTGCATTAAACAATGATGCTAGCTTTCTGCAGAGATTGAAGGATTGGCTTAATATCCCCAGACCTGTTAGTGTATTATTTCTACTTGGACAATAATCAGATTAAAAAAAATTACTAGTTCACAGCTCCTAATTTACCTCAGATCATATTTGCTCCTAACCCAGTTCATAAGAAGCTTCAGACAAACATTATGCTAAAAAAAAAAACCCCCAAGCCTAAAAAAAAAACAAAACAAAACACAGATCTGTTTTAAAATAAGGAAAAGCATGCTTAAAAATTTGGTACTGTGGTGGGAAATAATTCCACAGTCCTGAAGGCCTTTTCTATGCAGAGTCTTTTAGGGAACATGAGATTAGTTTAATTTTTGTGTGGTACCACTGTCCAATCAGATTCTTTCTTACCTTAAAAATAACCCAATTCTTTCCATTCTCATTTTAAAGGTTTGTTTTGCCAAGAAAATGTGTTTAACTAAACCAATTACTCTTAAAAGTTTTAAAAAGTTTTAGCTGGTGATATCTTAGAAAACAACAAGTGTTTTAATATTCCTATGCAACACAGAACTGATTAGGTTTCCTTTCCTTCCCCAGAGGAAAAAAAAAGAAACTGCAGAACCAAGCCTTTCATAGTTTTTGTCAGGACCTGATATAAGGTACAGTTTAAATCAACACGCTGCATGAATCAGAAGAGGGAAGAGGAAGAAGAAAAAACTAATATAACCTCTTCCCAGCAGCTGTGAAAAACAATGAATTTGCTCCTTCCATAAGCGTAAGTTAGCACTTGCGGACAAAAACTGCACCACACTACTGTGCAGTATAAGGACTAAAACTAAGCCTGTTTTAATGAGGTCTCTACCCATTAGATTTATGGGATACAAACTCTGACAAACAAAAAAAAATGAAGGAGAGCCCATCAGGTGTTACGCATGCCATGAGTTTTAAAAATGTTCCTTCATGAGATCTGTCCTGAAAATAACATAGAAACACATGATTACTGCTGAGTTTTGGAAATGTAACTCTTTCTCTGCTTTTTAATAACTTTTAATAACTAGAATAATTCACCTGAATATTCCACGATGAAAAATAACTTGCTTCTCTAAAAAAAATTAACTGGAAAATATCAAATGAGCTAAGTTATCACCCTTTTGAAGATACTTTTCTAACCCTAAAATAATATTTTAACCCGCTATATCTGTCAACGTCAAGCAAGCGTCACATGAGCAGCGGGTAAGAAGCGTTCTTCGTTGCAGAAAATAGGAAAAGATTTATGCAAATGTGTGTGTTTGTACATTACCCCCATCAGTTTCTTAATCGCTCTGTCGATCGCTCGACTGTCATGGCACACAGTCGTCTATCAGTCAATAAATAAACCCTAAGCCCTTTCCAGGTGTGTTGGTGGGACATTCACTCTTTCCTTGTCCACTTTAACTTCTCCAGAGAAAGAACTTCGCTCCGGCCTGTTTCTCTTCTTCTGCCCGCAAAAAATGTGCTTTCAATATAAATCCAGTGTATCGCTCTACTGGCTCTGGCAAACAGCATGGATCGTTGTCCATCTCAGTGGGTTTGGGGCCAGACTTCTTCTGAGTTTCGTTCTGGTGGAAACTCACACTGTCATTTGCAGCAAGCAGGCAGGCAGACAGGCAGGCAGACCCTCTCTCTTTCAGACCATGCTGAAGAAGCGTCTCTGGTGGAGTAACCATGGGAAGGGCAGGTTTCTAAAGTCCAGACTCAAAAACGCAGATGTTGCACTCAAATCCCATATATGTGTGTGTGTATGTGTGTGTGAGAGACAGAAGAAAAAGTTTAGTATAGGTTCAGATTTTGCACACAGAAATATTATCAGTCAGTCAGTTGTCCTGTCACTTCCTTCCAGAACATGCACTATACTCCTTTCTCTATACTCCTTCATCTCTAATGTCCCTTTTCACTTTTACCTTCTTTTCCAATTAATCGCAGCATTTAAGACAAACGAAACTTCCTGCAGTAAAGTTTTAACTCTTTAACCCCTTAATTGATGCACTCTGTGCTTTTTAATCTTTTTCTTATGTTTTATTTTTTCTCATCTCCGTCCATCAACTGTTTCACTTTAAACTATTTAAACTATTTTTATTTAACTATTTAACCTATTTACACTCAAACTTCACCCTGTGGAAAACCAAACTTATCTTCCCAAATTAAAGCACATTTACACAATCATCCCCACCTTTTCCTTTCATTATTTTATAAATCGCAGAGTTTGGAGAAGGACCCACCCCTGATGCCTTTGATTCCGGAACCATTTTATTTTAACCTGTTCAGTGGCACGTCTGCCCACTGGCTTTCTCTCCTTTATAAGGTGTAGAAAATTGCTAAAAACCACCCGCAAAACCCTTTGTTTTGCTTGTCTTATTGTTACCAATAAAACCCTCCCTGTATACCTTTACAGGGTAACCTGGCCCTCAGCCGATGTCCTCCTTCTCCCAACTCCGGAACCTAATCAATTAATTAGGAGATGATGGTTAATGTGTAATAAAAATTATATACATTATATCATACAGAGCAACTTCTCACCCAGATATATTTGAAGACAAATATTTCGAATCCGATCAGCCAGAAGCCGCAGGCAGGCACCAGGACCCCCTCCGTGAAATGGAGGGACTGAAGACAACGTCTCCAGGCTGGCCAGACGTCCTCCCCCCTCCTGCGTTTCTCTGGCATGTCGGATCCTGTTTGTGACGCCAAATTATAATAGAATTTTTCTTATCAAAGTGGGAGAGAAATTAACTCACAATAAGAGAAAATCCGGACTTTGTCTTTATAAGTTTTATTCAAAGGCATTTCTGCGTTTGAAGACCCTGTCACTGACAAGTCAGTGAAACAGAGCCCAGAGCACAGTTTACAGACAGTATTTAAACAGTATGTGGGTGTTACCTCAACTTAAAAGAGTTTTGAGACATGGTCCTCTAGACCCCACCTGGGGTCAGAAGTAACAATATTATTTATGAGGACAGCCATCTGCTCTTCCTCAGACACAACCCTCCAGGATGTGTTTTAACCATTAAACTTCTGGTACGTCATCGTGCCAATGTTTAGCCAGTCAGATAGTGTGACGTCATCAGCAGCGCATAGGCAACCCCCGAGAGATGTTACAGGGCTGATCTCCATGCCACGCTGCATTGATGCAGTAATTCATGCAGATGTACTGCGTGAAGATAGGGTACAGAACATGAACGTCCAGTTCAGTAGGACCACATTTCTGGATTAAAAACTGTTTTATTGGTGTGATTATTGTAAGTTCTGAGAGAGTGAATTCAGGGTTTCATCAGCTAGGGGCCCAAATCATAAAGAGTTCTGAAATATATCTCTCTAATTCAATGAATTTATAAGAGAGATTCAATTTTCAATCATATACTGATTTACTGAGCGGACCTTTAACCTTTAACACAGATGTTCTCAAGCATATCTCAGAGGAGCTCCTTCAGTGAGTTTAATGTCCTCGGCAACGTGGAATGCCATCACTACAATCTTTCCGGTTGGAACGTTTCGGTCAAAGTCACAGAGACAGAATCGATTTGTGCATGCCCAGAAATTAAAAACCCAGAAGCAGAGAAGAGGACAAATGCAAGGCAGAAAGCAGGAAAAACAGGGATCATAAATAAGGAGACAAGACGTAGAGTTACCTGTAGAATGGGTTCAGGTAGACAAACGCCACTCTGTGGGTTCAAACACAAACAGGGAGACAGGAATTAGCTCTGGGAATACTGCCGTTTTACAGCATGAACAGCATCTTTGAACCACAGTATCTCAATCAGATTTAGGTCCAGACTTTGACTAGGCCACTGCAAAAGCTTGTTAAAGCTATACAGAGATGGACTTGCTGGTGAACTCTGGATCATTGTTCTTCTGCATGAGCCAAGACGCTTGGGCTTAAGGTCACAAACTGATGATCAGACCTTCTACTAGAGAGCAGAATTCATGGCTCCATTAATTACACAAGTCATCCAGGTCCTGAAGCAGCAAAGCAGACCCAGAACATCTTAGTATCACCATTATGTTTACCTGTATGATGGTCAGTTAGTTTCACACCAGATGTACCGGGAGGACACACCTTCCAGAAAGGGTCCATTTTTGTCTCATCAGTCCACAGAATATTTTTCCAAAAGTCATGGAGATATTCAAGATGTTTATGCCGTTTATGACAGCAGTTATTAGCTGTTTGAGAAGAGTTGCCCTGAAGAATCTGGGTTTATACAAACTGGACCCCATCACTCTGGACCCAGATCTCCACCAGAGCGTCTAAACTCTGGGACGGACCGCTAGCTGCGGTTTTTAAATTCAGTCTGATTGTAAAGTTGAAAAGAGGAAGAAAGAAAGCAACATCCTAACGATGTTTGGCTCAAAAACTACTTCCTGTCAGTTGGACATTTCATCCCTCATTAGCCATAAATCTATATATAAAAGGCAATAATACAAAGCATACAGGAAAAAGATAACAATGAAAACATCCAATAATTAAATGTCAACGTGTCCTCATGGCCAAATACAGTCAACAAGTCATTGTAGGACTCCGGTGGCTGGTACGGTCATGCGGCCATCAGTGGGTGTGTCTTTCTCCTGCCGTGTTTACCGCTGATCTTACTGACAAACGAAAGAACAACAGGACCGGTTTTGTTTTAAGGAACATATTCAGTCAGGGTTAAAAGGTGGACCGCTGATCCCCCAGGAAGCTGTGAAATCTCTGAGCAACATTCAGACCAAAAATCTGCTGCTCCTCCACTGACCCAGTCTACCAGAAACGGTTCTGAAAATTCTGGTTCAGCGGGGCACAGCTCTCCTCCTCGGTTGTTTGGCACATTTTAGAAACATTTCCATTTAAACAGTGCTGTTTCCTTTCACTGCTACTGGTCTCCCACAACACAAAGCTTAGACTGCTGTTCTAGGTGCAGCTGCTCTACACTACATCAGCGGCCCTCTATCCTCTCACATGTTTTCATATTTACTGCTGGCCCAAACTGAATAGTTTGATGCATGGTGACTATGGATCCAGCTCCACAGCAGCAGACAACATCCTTCTGGCAGTTTCCTGTGGTGAAACATGTGCTGTCGCTGAGTTGAGTCAAGAGGAACCATCATGCGGTTCCTTAGCATCTCTGCCATCAGGCACGCCTTACAAGCTTTTATGGCAATAGACAATAACCACATGGTGCATTCAAGTACAACTCATTTAAAATCACCTTTATGGAAAAAAACATCTACTGCATCTCCAGATCACAATCACAACCGTTTGAAGTGCTTGTAGGAGAGCATACCTGGTTTAATTAGTGATCAAACCTGTTAGACCTGTTGTTCTCACTTTTTTGGAAAACTTCTACACAGTTTTTGAATGGCAGCTAGGAAAACATGCGGTTTAATTGTGCGGTATGATTGGTAGCACTGTTGCTTTGCAGCAGGAAGTTCCGGGGTTCAAATCCCGGCCTGGGATCATTCTGCATATTTTTTGCATGTTCTCCCTGTGCATGTGTGGGTTTGCTTCGAGTCCCTCAGTACTTCGAGCGTAAGCAGGGAGGGCTGGATGGAGAACGAGGTCAATCTGGGGTCAGGCACCATGGACAGCGGGAGTTCAGGGATCAGCTTCACCTCAGACTGATCTATGATGAAACACATTAAGGCCCTGATCTTCAGACGGTTTGCGTGTGCAAAAACACGTGCAAACTTGTTGGCATGCACAAAGCAGATCTAGAAACCAGGTGCAAATCCAATTGTGTGAAAAATGATCAGAACAGCGGGCACAATCTTTTTAGCATATTGGTCTTCCTGAATATGCAAGACAGATGATAATGACCCCTCAATGCTCCTTTACGGCTCTGTACAAAGAACATTTCTGTTTTAAATGGTTATGGGCCTGCCTTGGTTTGCAAAGCGAGTTAAATCCCTCAATTCAAATCAGTTCACAGAAAGAAAGCTAGAAGCTCTGACAGAGTGGGGGGATGTCCAAATATTAGACCAAATTAAAACATATCAACCATAAATCCCTGCAAATGGATCAAACAGTTTTTGCATCACAAAAAAAGGCAAGTTTGGAAAGAGGAACTCTGTCAGCTCAGCAAACACTGCAGCATCGAACAGACAGAAAGACAGAAGGACAGACATTTTATCCGTCGGTACCGAGTGAAACCAGGTCAGTTCTCCCAAGGTTCAGGCTTTTTTTGATGCTTTCTCTCTGAGATCTTTATCTACAGGTCAGCTCCACCACCTCACAGGCAGACATAACTTCTCCTGTTCCTATTCATCCTCAGAGTTCTTCATGAAACCAGTCCAGACCCACTGAGCCCACAACACAGAACCAGCCCAATAACTGCAGTGAGTGTTGGTTGTTTATTCTGACATGGCAGGGAACGTCTCAGCGCTTGGAGATCACAGAACCTCTAACAAAACAGAACAAACCACCTCTTTGTGGGTTGGTTGTAGGAGAAAACCTACAGCAGAACTTAGAACTGGGTTTTTCTTGCTGAAAACAAGCAGAGAAACGGCAGAGTCAGGTTCTCCGCAATCTATTGGAGACATGCTGAAACAAGTTCAAACATGACACCAGCAGAGGGTTCATACACCACAAGGTTCTGCTTGGGGGCCCGCCAGACCGCTGACCTGAGGCAGACCACGGAATAGAACCTCGGATGTTACCTGCTGGAACAGCTTCTAATCACAAGAACAACTGATAAACAGAACCTAAAACCTCCATACAGAACCTTTCTATCCATTTATCATATACTTTGTATTTATTTTCTGTTTGTTCCTTTCTTTAAATTTCTTTAAATGTTTATTTCTGTCAGTTCTTATTTTTTAACAACTTAGATTATATTACATTTCATATCTTGAACTGATCCCCTTTGTTATATTTTTTACTTATTTAAATTTTCCTCCTCCATTTAAAAACTTCTAAGCTTTGCTCTTTGTGTGTCACACTCGACATTCTAGTATTATCTGGTGCACTCTGTAGTACTGTGTTGTACTGTGTAATACTCTGGTATCCTGCACTGCTGTGTAAACTCACCCCAACAGCAGAGCCACCGGCAAAAGCACGCCCACATACTTTAGGCTCAGCATCATCATCATCAGAGGTATCCCTCGGTCCAAACAGGTCGGTTCTGACCCACAGATTCACCCCTCAGTCCTGAAGCTTCAACTCCAGCAGATTGCGAGAGGAGCTGCTCCTCAGGGTCTATTGGAGGTCTTTGAACTTTACTTGATTCTAGTACTTGTTCCTGCGTGAAGTGGACCAGCGGATTCTTAGAGGTTGATCCAATGGCCCATCTTGCTGACCTGTGCAGACTCTCTCTTTCTTGTCGTTTCAGAATCAGAAAGGGTGGAGGTGCCAGCAGCACTCTGCAGACAAAAAAAGGAGGTGGGAGGAGTTAGAGCCAGTGATTTATAAGCAGCCTGTAAGAGTCCCGCCCTGCTATTTACTGTGGAAATACATACAGCCAGAAAATGTGTTCAGGTCAGGTCTAGTTAAAGACCTAGAAGAGTTCAGGTCAGATCCAGGTTAAGTTAAAGACCTGGAAGAGTTCAGGTCAGATCCAGGTTAAGTTAAAGACCTGGAAGAGTTCAGGTCAGGTCCAGGGTTAGTTAAAGACCTGGAATAGTTCAGGTCAGGTCCAGGTTTAGTTAAAGACCTGGAAGAGTTCAGGTCAGATCCAGATTAAGTTAAAGACCTGGACGAGTTCAGGTCAGGTCCAGGTTAAGTTAAAGACCTGGAAGAGTTCAGGTCAGGTCCAGGTTTAGTTAAAGACCTGGAAGAGTTCAGGTCAGGTCCAGGTTTAGTTAAAGACCTGGAAGAGTTCAGGTCAGGTCCAGGTTTAGTTAAAGACCTGGAAGAGTTCAGGTCAGATCCGGGTTAAGTTAAAGACATGGAAGAGTTCAGGTCAGATCCAGGTTAAGTTAAAGACCTGGACGAGTTCAGGTCAGGTCCAGGTTTAGTTAAAGACCTGGAAGAGTTCATGTCAGATCCAGGTTAAGTTAAAGACATGGACGAGTTCAGGTCAGGTCCAGGTTTAGTTAAAGACCTGGAAGAGTTCAGGTCAGGTCCAGGGTTAGTTAAAGACCTGGAATAGTTCAGGTCAGGACCAGGGTTAGTTAAAGACCTGGAATAGTTCAGGTCAGGACCAGGTTTAGTTAAAGACCTGGAAGAGTTCAGGTCAGGTCCAGGTTAAATTAAAGACCTGGAAGAGTTCAGGTCAGGTCCAGGTCAGGTTAAAGACCTGGAAGAGTTTAGGTCAGGTCCAGGTTAAGTTAAAGACCTTGAAGAATTCATGTCAGATCCAGGTTAAGTTAAAGACCTGGAAGAGTTCAGGTCAGGTCCAGGTTAAGTTAAAGACCTGGACGAGTTCAGGTCAGGTCCAGGTTAAGTTAAAGACCTGGACGAGTTCAGGTCAGGTCCAGGTTAAGTTAAAGACCTGGAAGAGTTCAGGTCAGGTCCAGGTTAAGTTAAAGACCTTGAAGAATTCAGGTCAGGTCCAGGTTAAGTTAAAGACCTGGAAGAGTTCAGGTCAGGTCCAGGTTTAGTTAAAGACCTGGAAGAGTTCATGTCAGATCCAGGTTAAGTTAAAGACATGGACGAGTTCAGGTCAGGTCCAGGTTATGTTAAAGACCTGGAAGAGTTCAGGTCAGGTCCAGGTTAAGTTAAAGACCTGGAAGAGTTCAGGTCAGGTCCAGGTTAAGTTAAAGACCTGGAAGAGTTCAGGTCAGGTCCAGGTTAAGTTAAAGACCTTGAAGAATTCAGGTCAGGTCCAGGTTAAGTTAAAGACCTGGAAGAGTTCAGGTCAGGTCCAGGTTTAGTTAAAGACCTGGAAGAGTTCATGTCAGATCCAGGTTAAGTTAAAGACATGGACGAGTTCAGGTCAGGTCCAGGTTTAGTTAAAGACATGGACGAGTTCAGGTCAGATCCAGGTTAAGTTAAAGACCTGGACGAGTTCAGGTCAGGTCCAGGTTTAGTTAAAGACATGGATGAGTTCAGGTCAGGTCCAGGTTATGTTAAAGACCTGGAAGAGTTCAGGTCAGGTCCAGGTTAAGTTAAAGACATGGACGAGTTCAGGTCAGATCCAGGTTAAGTTAAAGACCTGGACGAGTTCAGGTCAGGTCCAGGTTTAGTTAAAGACATGGACGAGTTCAGGTCAGGTCCAGGTTAAGTTAAACACCTAGAGTGTCATTTATTAATGCGGCGTATGCACAAAATGGGGCCTGAAACTGGCGTATGCCACTTTCCATGGAAAGGTTGTGATCTATAAAATCAAACCTGACAGGAGAAGGTGTGGTCCCTCATGCCAACTTTGACAAATGGGTTCGCTCGTTTTTAGACGGGGGAAACTAGCCATGAAGATGGAGAAGTGGGGGAACTGAAGCCACAAGGCATCATGATTCCTCTCAGACATTCAAGTTCATTCCATATCAAACTTTAATCATATATCAACATCATCATGAGCATTTAGAACCAGAGTTATTTCTGCTGGCGCTGGTGAGCCATAATTATACATAAGGAGCTTTCACATAAATAAAAAAGGCCAATAAGTTGTTAGGAATGACCTTTATTAATATGCTCATAGCCGTTTTTCCCTTTTATACTTTAGTGAAATAAAGTATAAGTTCTAATTTTTCCCTTTTGTTACAATAGGATAAGAATGCTCATAAACATACAGTACAAGGATAAATGGCCCAAAGTCTGTCATAAATGACCTGAAGCTGGGGCACTGGGATAGATAGTGGAGCAGCTGGTATAACTGGGTTGATTAGGAACCTACAGCACACTTAGATTAAGTATGGACATCCACTACTACACAATCTAACAGATAGACACCACAATGGTGACACATAGTCTACTGATAATCACTGAGGGTGCGCACATCCATTGCATTGGAGTGCCAGATATAAAAACTGTATGTGACTGTTATGGAAATTTTAGTGCCTTGCTTGATTTGCTCCTTGATACTCTACAGGAACTGACAAAAGTATTAGAACCTCTTAGTGTTGTTCCATTCTTCTCTTATATAGTCTTAGAGTAATGGTTTCTCAGCCTTCTGCTTGCACCTGTGTGAGATAATATGTATGCCACACTGTTAAGATTATGTCTGGGACCTCGTCTCTCTGGGTCTCATGAGAGTTACCTTGAAAACTGTTGTAGCTTATAAGGAGAACCTTTGCTTTGTCTAGTCTGAACGATTTGGCAGCACTACTGACCACATCTCCAATGCTGTAAAAATTCCTTCTCTCTTGCAAGATTCTAATAAAGCTGATTCTGAGTGACAATCATCGGTCTCTGTCTTGGTAAAAACAAATTTTTCTACAACAGTGACCTTCTATCGGGGCTCTTTGTCATCCTCTAACAGACGGCGACGGTCCGAGACGGGAGCCTCAGCGCTGATCTCTGTAATCATTCCTCTGCCTTAATTTAGATTAAATGAGCTAAAAGTTAGAAACTGGTTGAGAGTTGTGCCTTTAAGAGTCTTTAGATAGAGTGTGTGATTGCTTCATGGGGACCAAGTACCGGAGGAGCTCCGAGGCGTCTGACCGCCAGCAGGGTGCGGTAGCTAGGACAAGGTGAACTTCAATCTGAAATCAAAGTCCGCACAAAATTTCATCAAAGTTTTCTCTTTCTCACATTCCTCTCCCAGATTATCAACAGGGTGATGTGGATCACAGATCAACACAGAAACTGTCAAGGTCTGAGGTAATAACTGACTGCTAAAGCTGGATGGTGCATCATGCAACACATGACCTGCATGTTCAGCCACAAAGCTGTGGCTCTAGTATTCAAATCAGAATAGGAACCCTGTCATTAGCAACAACATGAAATCAGTTCTCCGATGAAACTGAAATGTCTGCCAGAAACCCAGAAAACTAACCCTGCGATACATTAAAGCCTCTATTAGGGAAAAGAGATTTTTAAATATTATTGCAATAACTCTATTACAATCGAGATTGTGGAGCCCTAGTTTCTATTGAGGACTTAAAATGCAACTTAAATTCCAGAGATTCTTCCTGTCTTCTCCCTTAACTTAAACATTTGCATTTGAATGCCTTGAGCTCCCTGAGGAGGGGCCCAACCTTAACCCTAAGCATTAGTGGGTGAAGGAGGATCTTGGTTTCCCTTCCAACCTGTTCCACCAGTAAGTAGAGTCAACATAGGGGAGGTTGTAGTAACTAGTGCAACATGATCTTCAGTGTAAAACCAAAGTAAGAGACGAACTCCTTGAATCAGACAGAAGCCCGAATCCCGGTCATAGCGGTCCTAAATGACAAGTCCTGTCGAGGCTGCCGTTTTTTAATCATGTTGTGCTCTGTACAAGATTTCTATGAGGTATTCTGGGTAGTACTGCTGTTTTGTGAGGGTACTGTATTGTTCCACCTGTTGGTCCAGGGGCTGGTCTGAGGAAAATAATTTCCCCTTGGGGACAATAAAGTCTACAGAGAAAGTTTCTCAGAGAGATTGGAGGGATGTCGGATATTTCTCCCTCTACACAGCCGAATATCAAGAAATCATACAAGGAATCTGGAGGAATTTCCCAGCCGTGACTTTTGATCTGTCAGATGGTTCTGCATCAAGAGCCGTCATTCATCAACCGTTGATAGAACCACATGAAGCAACTCTACAGTACAGACATTCACAAGCATTATTGTGCAGATAGGAAGCCTGATGCTCCTGAGGTGGTGCCCACCTGTCTGGGCTCCAGATGTTTGTTGGAGAAGGACGATCCCTGCTGTCATCACTCAGTCCCTCCTAGGGATGGGTACCTTTCACATTTGAACCAATACGATACCCATACCCGGAACCTGGGAACGATACCGGTACTCAACGGTACCAGTTTTCAGTACTTTTGTGTTTATGTGGTAATAAATGTTAATTTGTCTAATAATAAAATCTCAAGAATTTTTCTATTTAACATTTATTTCTCAATATATAAACTTTAATGAATATATCAAAACAACATCCTGCTGTTTGTATAGCAACATCTCAGGTGTTTCAATTTTTTTTTCTCCCATGTTGCTGCCTGCACTAATGGCTGCAGGCGCGCTAACGGATGGAGGCGCGCTGACGGATGGAGGCGCGCGAATGGCTGCAGGCGCGCTAACGGCTGCAGATGAGGTGACGGATGGAGGCGCGCTGACGGATGGAGGCGCGCGAATGGCTGCAGGCACGCTAACGGCTGCAGATGAGCTGACGGATGGAGGCGCGCTGACGGATGGAGGCGCGCGAATGGCTGCAGGCGCGCTTACGGCTGCAGATGAGCTGACGGATGGAGGCGCGCTGACGGATGGAGGTGCACTAATGGCTGCAGGCACGCTAACGGATGGAGGCGCGTTGACGGATGGAGGCGCGCGAACAGCGCCGAATCCAGGAGTTGTAGCCAAAGATCTGAAGCTGATGAAAACTGTGCACTCTTCAAATCTTGTGCTTAACAGAGACTGTTGGAGATGATCCCATACTGTTGGACCCCTGAACATGAGACAGAATGACGCCAGAACTTTTCAAGGCTTGGTATCCCCAATTGAGGAAAGGTTTGAAACGTTGGGAGAAGGAAGCTGGACATTAACAGGAGGGAAAACATTATTTTTTCAATCTGCTGCAGCTTAAAAACAAGAAAATACAAAACAAGTTTGTTTTGTCTAAATTTCTGGGCTTCCAGGAGATAAAACCTGCATGACTGGACTCGCTATTCAGTGTTCAAACAGAATGGGCCTTATCAGAACCATGAGGCGGAGCTCCGTTTACTGCCCCCCTTCCCTAAGTTAAACTCACTGTTATCCTAGACTGGGAAAACACATGGTTTACAGGCTTATTATGAGTCAAAGTTCGGCGTCCAAAGTTTACAAAGGACGAGCCACTTCCAGAACTGGAGCGACCTGTTGTAATCGTTAATTCTGAGATCTGACCACGACGGCCAACTGCAGACTGTTAGGAATACCCTTGCTTACTATAGGTGAAACGACTAAAGGAGCTACATCCATTAACATTTACTTTTCCTTCCCATAGAAAGTACTCCTGGATCAGTGCTTCTTTGTTCTGTTTGTGTCTCTGCTCTGTTCTCTCTAACCCCCAGTCGGTCGTGGCAGATGGCCGCTCACACTGAGCCTGGTTCCGGTTCTGCTGGAGGTTTCTTCTTGTTAAAAGGGAGTTTTTCCTCTCCACTGTTGCTACATGCATGCTCAGTATGAGGGATTGCTGCAAAGTCAACACCAGTGACTGTCCACTGTCTCTACATGCTCATCCAGGAGGAGTGAATGCTGCAAGTCACTGACTGGATGCAATCTGCTGGGTTTTCTTAGACAGAAAAACTTTTTATCCGATTTGAATAAATAACAGAATCTGGCTGCACTGTTCAATGATTAAGATTAATTGGAATGTATGTACCTGACTTTTGTGAAGTGCCTTGAGACGACATGTGTTGTGAATTGGCGCTATATAAATAAACTGAATTGAATTGAATTATTACTTATAGATGAGCTTTCACACGCAGACCAGAATGATTAAGTATGAATGTTAATGTTTTCACTTTTCTTAGAACAGGATAATAATAATGCTCGGTGACCTACAGTTTGACATGAGGTTTAGTGCATTGGGTTGATTGTGGAACAAACTCTAATAGGAGTAATATGAGCGCTTTGAATGCCTTGTTGCTGAAAAGCACCATATAAATAAACTTGACTTGACTTATGAGTGATTAGATAGCTGCAGCAACACCTAGATTCAGGGTTGGACACCTGCTATTACACACACTATCAGATAGACACCAGAACGGTGACACATAGTCTACTGATAAACACTGAGGGAGTGGACGTCCCTTTTAGGGAGTGCCAGACATAAAAACCATGGGTGAACTTCTTTTGGGGCCGTTTCGTCACTTTAATCACCGAGCGGGTGAAGGATGAGAGCCTCAGCGCTGATCTCTGTAACCATTCCTCTGCCTTTTTTAGAATAAAAGTGTTAAGAGTATAGAACCATTTTAGAGTCATTCCTTTTAAGAGAAAGTGATTAAGCAGAAATGACGCTTCTGAGCGAAAGAATTCGGGGGAGATCCGAGGCGTCTTACCACCAACAGGGTGCGGCAGCTCGGACAAGACTCAGAGACAGAACCAGACCAGGTGGGTAGTCCAGCAGAACCCGAAGTTTCTCCATGAAGACCATCTCAGAGCTTCAGGTTCCAGAACAACCGATATCAATAAATTCAACCAACCTTCAACGTGTTAATCTGATTTAAACTGGCTCACATGTGCACTGAAAGCCTCATTAATGTGGCTCTGTCTCCAAGGCAACGGCTGGAGGAATAAAACTTTCTGCAGCAGGAAGTCCGTCTGGAAGCTTTGCAGGAAAATCTGATCAAATGTTCAGTGAAGAAATAAAAAGTCAGCCGCAGAAATAGACAGAAGCTCCCAGGAATTAGAGCTGTTTCCCTTCTATTATTATTAATATTGGGATTTTTGAGGAAAAGGACTTCAAATATGAGTTACTTTATTTAATTTATACTTCCTAACTAAATATTCTATTTTATTGTTATTATATTTAGTTATTCAGTTTAGGTCCAAACTAAATATTTGCTTTAAAAATGAAATATTTAGTTTACATATTTAAACATTTAGTTTGGAAGTAAATGTTTAGGGTGAGTTTAGTTCTTCAGTTTGTTAAGGTCCACGCCTAATATTTAGTTTAAACATTTAGTTTGGAAGTAAATATCTAAATCGAACCTAAACATTTAATTGGGAGCTAAACATTTACTCTAAAACTAAATGTTTAGGTAGCAAATTAATTACTTAGTTTAAATGTTGAGCATGGATCTAAACATTTAGTTTGGAGCTAAATACATATATTTAGCACAGTTATTTGGTTAGTTTAGGTCCGAGCTAAACATTTAGTTTACTAACTAAAAATAAAAAAACAGATGATATTTTGAATCAGACTTTATATGGAAACTTTAGCGGAGTCACAGTTGGATTTCTCCCTCAATTTTTACACGACTTCTAAAAGAAAACCATCTATTTAGTCCACCGCTGCCTAATCAAGCCTCTATGCTAAACATGTTAAATTTCACTGCAAGCTTTACATTCAGGAAGTCAGCTGGGTCTTCCCTGCAGCCTCTCTCTGCTTTGCATTAAATATGAGTGTTTATTTTTAAAAGCTCAGGAGGAACGTCCGGCTGCAACGTTTGCCGTGGTGCAGCTGTGAGGCGGATGATAACTCTCCACTGCGCCTGTGAAGGTCTTCAGGTCTTCAGGTAAACGAACCAAGACCTCAGAGTTTCTCCGCTCAGGGTGTGCCGAGCCCCCGGTCCAGTCCTGTAGGTTCGACCTGTTACTGAATCCACTGACTGAAGCACTGAAGGTGAACTCAGACACACACAGGAAGACTCACCTGTCCGCGACCTGAACCCACGATCCTTTGTTGGTCACACAGTCCTCTCACTGAAGAGACTTTCCTGTTGGATACACGCCCCGCCCCCTGTCCGCCACCTGACTCTGCAGCCAGGTGGCGGACAGGGGGCGGTATGGAGTTAAAAGGGCGGGTCATGCAATCAAGAGGCAGACGCTGCATGGGCGTCCGGGAGGTCCGACCGGGTGTCCGCCTAATATGGCCCTCGCTGTCCACATTAAGAGTTCGCTGTAAAAGACCCCTCCCGGAGAGACCGTGGCTGAGCGGGGCTCTCCTGGGAGATGTTAGGAGAAGGTACAGAGCAGCAGGAAGTCTCTGAGCCTTGGTCCGGACGCGGACCGGTTTTAAAAAGAATATTCTCCCATTATCGAGACACATAATTATGAGGTGCCGTTTGTAAAGTACAGTTTGACGGCAATATTTTGGGTTGTTTAGCCTGTCATAATAAAAAAAAAATGGGGGATAATTTATCAAAGTCATATTTTGACCATGTCATTGCTACATTTATAAATGTCACAGACCCAACTTAAATATTTAATTAGCAAGTTACACATGTAGTTTACAAACTAAACATTTAGCTCCAAACTGAATATTTATGTAGCAAGCTTATTTACCTTACTAACTAAATCAATAATTTGTAAACTAAATATTCCAAACTAAATGTTTGGGTCCGAAAAAAATATTTAGTTCCAAACTAAATGTCCACCGAATATTTAAACAAAATAATTCATTTACAAACTAAATATTTAGCTGGGTCTATGGGTTAATAAAGGGTTAATTCCCAAATAGCACACAAGTCCGGGAATAATTACATCCTGCAGCTCTCCAGGTCAGCTTAAAATACAGTAGCCAGAAACTTTATGAGAGTAGATTGGTTGGAATTTTCACACACACACCATTGACATGACTTTGTATAAATATACGCCTTCTTTGTGTTAAATGTCGGGATATTTTGGACTTTGGTGATCATGTATTCAGTGTTGTGAATAAAGGTCCGAGGGAACCATTTGTTCTTTCATAATTTCATTCAAAAATATTTTTGGGCCACTGCCTTCTCCAGCAGGACCTAAATCTTCAGTTCATGAAGTAAATATTTCAGTGAAATATTTAGTGGACATTTAGTTTGTAAATTAAAAATTTAGGTTTAAAACTAAACATTTAGCTTGGACCTAAACAAAATATATAACTAAACGAAATATTTAGTTTACAAACTAATTATTTAATTTGCAAACTCAATTTTTGGTTCCAAGTTAAATATTTAGTTTGTAAACTAAATATTTAGTTCCAAACTGTTTAGGTCCGAGCTGAATATTTAAATTTAATAATAAATTTGCAAGCTAAATATTTAGTTTGTAAACTAAATATTTAGTTCCAAACTGTTTAGGTCCGAGCTGAATATTTAAATTTAATAATAAATTTGCAAGCTAAATATTTAGTTTGTAGTTAATTTAAGTTTAGTTAATCTAAAATGTTCTCAAAAATCATAGCCCTTGTACATTGAAAGGTGAAAAATAAAATTATCCACACTTACATTTAAACTGAAAATGCCAAGTTGAAAATAATTTAGAATCTTCTCACTACTCAATAGAAAATAATTTTACTTTCACTGCAGCAAAAAAAAAAAAAAAGCCATACTTCTAATAGCACACCAGCTTTTTGGATTTTCTCTGGTGTTTTGATGATTTCTCTTTGGTGACGAGCTCCAAGCCTTTGAGGTGGGTTGTCCTCTTTGCCATCGCCCTAATCTTTTATCCCCTCCACAGATTCTCTGTCAGATTCAAACTGAGACTCCGGTTGGGCGACCCCAAAAGATTAATGTTACTTCCAGTCAGAAGAAATGTGCTGGGTAAATTACACAATTTCTTTAAACCTAAAACCTTTATCTCTGAAAATGTTCCATTGGAAAAGTAAAATCAGTGATTCATACTGTCACCTGCAGAGTTCCTCTAGGTCATCCATCTTGTGTGTTCTCCACCCACTCCACTCCACCACCAATCACCACACTCACTCTTTGCCTGGAGATGATAAAGTCATGGATGCTATATTGGCTGGTACTCCCCACTTCCTCCAGTCACCCCCAGCCCTATAGCGATATCCTTTGTTGGACAAGACATCCCGATCTCCCCTGTTGTTCTAACAAGAATCTCCAGAAACTCAAGTCAACTCAACTCAGAACAGATGCAACACTTCTACCAAAATCCCAAAAAACATCATCATATTCTGCGCATGTTGGTTTATTGCCTTATGAGGAATCAGTAAGAACACCAGAACAAGGAATAAGACTTCCGCAATATTATTTTGTAACAAGAATTTACAAAAGAAGTACTGCAAAACAAAAAGGTAAAACAAGAAGCAATCATGTGCGTGGACCTTTTTCATTCACCAACCAGCTTCCAGCTGCTTTGTGTTCACCAGTCTCCTGGGTGGCTTTAGAAGAAGGCTCCCAAACAATTAATGGTTACAAATCTACAGTTTTCATGCCCATGGACCTTAATTGACCTTAAATAGAAGGTTCTTCTCTAGTAGTTTACTGAGTTTATAGAGAATGTGCAACTATCGAAAACTAGATGGAGAGAGTTGAGGTTTAGACTGTTGACTTTCCCTGATGATCCAGCGCTGTATTCCAGGAGACCGCTGTTCTGTCATCACTCCTCCTTGTTGAACAATCAGCTTCTTTAAGACAAGTTCCACCATCATATCCCCACAAACACACAGCATCCTTTATGTAGTTAATAATATCTTCATTAAAACAAACCATACTCTGACAGATAACATCTACAGTTCCTGCACGATGACATCTGATAAAAAACTTGTTTTCCAGTTTCTGTAACGTTCTGTAGTGTCCCGTGGTTTTTTCCACTGTTATTTAGCGTCATGTTAATGTGCAACAGAGCTGGAAAACAGATAACATTTCACTTCAAGCAACAATATCTTATTGTTTTTAAGTTAAAGCAAGCCCTTAAAATTATACTTAGAACAATACTATTATTATTAATAATACTATTACTCATACATAATTTAATTAAAAGGAACCTTACTTAAAACTTATACACGGCAAATAAATGATCATTATTTAATATATGTGGATTGTTCAAATCCACTTAATGCAATACATCAAATAATAGATTAAATAATAAGTGTATAGCAAATGTTTATTTCCCACCGAGTCACACCCTGTCCCTGCAGGAATATAACACAAGACCTTTCTTCTCACCCACCAGTGCAGGAGGTAATGCTCCCCCTAACACAACGCATCACAGCAGCATCAGCATCAGCTGAAGGTAACTTTTAGTGTCTCTTTTGTTCAGAAAACCAAGTTTCCAAGCAGCTTTGTTCTGGTTTCCAAGGCAAACATGCCACTCACAACATGGCGTCCACTCTACTCCCAGGAGGTTCTTCTGCTCTAGTTTGGTACAGATGAATGTTGAGAGAGAGTTTGAAAGGAAAACTGGTGATGGACAACTCTTTACTGTTTTGAACAAAGTCACAAAGATCAATGAGCGCAATTTTAACACAATTTGAATAGAAAGAAATGTTCATAGTATGAAGCATAAAAACAGCTGTTTATCTTTACAGCTGGATGATGCTACTAAACAAAAGAACAGAAACTGGAGGTCATATCTCAAGGAATTAAAAAAATATAAAATGTAAGGAAATGTATCAAAAATACCATTGGATTAAATGAAAAATAACAATTTAAAAAATAAATGCCCGCAGACCGATGTTACGTCCTCATATCGAGACATCCTGTTGAAGTTTAATTTCAGTTTATTAAAATGTTTCTAATAAAATAATCACCATCTTATAAAGTTAAACATGTGCGGTTATCAGTTGTTAATGGACCCAAAAGCGATCCAAGCCTGAACTGAATATTCTGTGTTTGCTATGTAATCATCTCAGGTGCAGTGGGACCTGTGCGGTCGGGCTAACTTATTTATCAGTTATTCATAGCTTATTAATGCAAACAAATGTTTGCAGTGGTAATCTGTAATGTCTGTCTTTAACTTATTTAAAATAAAAATGTTTCCTTGGTCTGATACTGTTTCAGGCTTATTTTATAAAGGTAGAATAATCAGATTTGGAGTTTTAGGACATATGCGTGATATCTGCAGACGGTAAAATGTTATCGGTTCATGAATCTTCCGAAATGCTTGAACTTAAATTCCCACAGAGTTTCATGAAGGTTCTATTTGACACCAACGGTTCTGCTTTTCGACATCTAAACATGACGCGAAAGTAGCACCGACCGATAGATTCAGCGATCATCTAAACGCAATACGGCAGAACAATCTGACGAGGAAGCACAGATCGTCAGCATGTGGAGAAGATGATGTAATCAACACAAAGTTATTAAAAAGTGGTGAAAATGTATCACAATTAAATATAAACGCAAATAAAGGTGCTGCTACTAAAAGTCCAGCGCAGGCAGCAGGTATTCAGAGGAAACCTCCAAGTAGGAACGTCCTTTCTGGCCTTCATCATTCGGCAGGTGCCTCCTGAAACGAAGAGCAGCGCTCCAGTGGTTATGGGCTGGCAGGGAGGAAATGGTTTAACAGGATCAGGGTCCATACTTCCTCTGGTTTAGGTCCTTCTCCAGCCATGCCTGGTCCCACTGCTGCTGATCTCCCGCATCACCGTTAATGTTCCTCCTGAATGAGGAACATTTCTCATCAGCAGATACAAAAAACAAATCAAACCAGATAAATCACAACATGCAACAACTTCCGTTTCACTCTGTGACGAAAGCAGCTGCTTTGTTTTATTCTCATGATATCATCATTTCTAGTTGAAGTCGCAGAGATGCTTCATGTTTCCTTGACAACCAGAAAGTGAAGGGGAGGTATAAGTGAAACCGAAAACGGCCACTGAGCGGAGCCAATGTGAAGAGGTGTGAGTCTTCAAAATAAAAGCCTTTAAGTTTTAGCAAAAACAAACAAACAAATAAACAAGAAAGTTTGGAGCCATATTCGGATATCAGATTCATCCTAGAATCATTAGATATATATCGGGTTGTGTTTGTCCATTTGTGTTTCAACTGCTTGTTGTTTTTCTATAACTGTGTTTCAAACGAAGATGCCGTTTTATTATGAAGAGGTCTTCATTTCCGGTGAGGTTTGGAAAGTAGACGGTGAAGAGAAACTTCCAGAGAAAGCTTCGGTAGGATTCCCACGGATGGATAAGTGATCCAAGCCCATTGACTGATCCTGGGTCAGAAGTTCTGACAAACACCAGCAGTCAGAACAGAGCTGATTATTTGTTATTGATCAGTCTGACTGTACTGCTGTAATCTGTCACCGATCCAGCCTGCACCACTCAGATTACAGAGACAGACCCCCAATCACACCAGATAAACAAATAAACAAACCTATTAATAAATAAGAGAATAAATAAAGTTTTATTGTGCAGACCATGCAGTTTACTCAGCTTCAAGCAGAGGTGGTGCTTCAGCGGTGAGAGAAAGAAAAATGGAAAGTTGGAGTTTTCCTCCTTTCACTATCCTGTTTCAGTTTTCAGTCATCAAGAATAAAATGACAGTCCGCAGTAGGATCAACACAATGTCAGCCCAACATCTCAGCTCATCACTATCATCTTTATCATGGATCTCATCGGGTTCAGGAGTATGGCATCACTCTTCATTCTCTGCAGCGTCCTGACCTCTGCCCTCTGCTGTGATTGGCTCAACCACTACAGCGACCTGAGGAACAGCTCCATAGTTCTCATCGAGAGCATGGTGAGTACGCACTGAACGGCTTCTTTAAAGGGATGTGACAGGTTCACAGCAGGTTCTCTTGGTCCAAAAGAGACTTCTTGACGGGCTTCCATAGCTCCCATAGTGACTCCAGAGATTCTGAACAGAAATGGACCCTGGAAGGATTTATCTAAGTTCTGTAGGAGTTTTCATAGATTCTAGAAGAGTGCATTGATGTATTTTAAAGGTTTCATGAGTCATAAAGGTGTTTCAAGGGTTCTGGTGGACTAGAGTTGGTTTTATTTGTAAAGGATTTTTAGAGTCATGGAGGGGTTTAGGGAAACTGAATTGTTTCCCAGGATTCTTGGTTGGGGGTCGGTTTGGTTCTTCGCGTGAGGCTTCAATTGACCCTTGATACAGAAGACATTTATTTAAATAAATTATTAACTTGTCTGTTTACCAGATAACTGTATTAATGACCTGAAGATGAGGATTTATTCAGTGATGTTGGGTCTAAACCTGGATCAGTTGAGGTTTTATTATTTCCTGAAGTGAAAAACCATAAAGCTTGAAGTTTTAGATTTTATTGCTCATTGACCAGTTAAACCAGTTTAAGTAACTGTGGTTTCTAAAGTGTGATGTTGGGAAGTTAAAGGTTGTCTCATTATGTTTCAGGGCGGTCCGTTTACTAACTCAAGCAGTCAAGTAACATTTCCATACAAACTCTACAGAAGGATGAACAAAACAAAGGTAATCAATTTATTAATTAATCAATCAATGAATCTTTGGCATGTTTTTGTTTACATGTTTAAAACTCTCTGGATGTGCTGATGTCATCAGTTCCATCAGCCAATCAGAGAACTGAAGCTCATACCTTCCTGTGTGTCTCCAGGTGAACTCCAAGCTGCTCTTCATCAGAGACTGTCTGGAGCAGATTTATGATTTGTATCGTCACAATGATGACGTGTTGCCAGCTGCCTGGGACTCCGTGAAGACCAGGGACTTCCTGGAGAGCATCAACAGACAGATCGTAGAGCTTGATGAATGTGTGAGTGCTCTGCAGCTGCATCGGTACCGTGACCCCAGCTGGACTCTGCAGCACAAACTCAACCTGCTCTGTTTGTTTCAGCTGCCGTCAAATCACAAGAGGAGACAAAACAAAAATGTGAGGGACTGCTTCAAAGACCTGAAGAACCAGACTCTGGACCACTACGTAAGTACAAACAGTTTGAGCTACAGGTGTTACAGCAGGTGATCATACCTGCTGAACGTTTTCACATTTGGCCACATTAGAGCCACAAACCTTCATTTGTTTTAATGGGATTATGTGTGACAGATCAACACAGAGAAGAACATCACTGTGAAGTGGAATGTTAATGCATTTGTATTCAGCTCCTTTCACTCTGATACTCTTAAATAAAATCCTGTGCAACCAACTGCATTCAGAAGTTTGTAAATAGAGTCCAGCTGTGTGTAATGTAATCTCAGCATAAATCCAGGTGTTTGGTTTCTAGCCTGAGAGGTTTGTTAGAGAACATCAGAGAAAAACCAACGCCATGAAGATCCTGGATTACAACAGACAAGCCAGGGAGAAGGTTGTAGAGCAGTTTAAAGCAGGTTTAGGTTCTACAACAGCATCTCAAGCTCTGAACATCTCCAAGAGCTCTGTTCAATCCATCATCTGAACATGGAGAGAGGATGGATCAATTGCAGAGCTACCAGGACGTGGACCCCCACCTAAACTGACAGGATGGACAAGGAGAGCATTAATCAGAGAAGCAGCCAAGAAGACCATGGTAACTCTGGAGGAGAAGCAGAAATCCACACTTAGTTGTGTACTCTACATCACCCTGACCACATCATCCCACAGTGAAACATGGAGGTGGCAGTATCATGCTGTGGGGAAGCTTTTCTTCAGCAGAGACAGGGACGCTGGTCAGAGTTGATAGGAAGTAGGATGGAGCTCAATTCAGGACAATCCTGGAGGAAAACCTGTTAGTTGCTTTAGAAGACCTGAGGCTGGGGTGGAGGTTCACCTTCCAGCAGGACAACCACCCTGAACATGCAGCCAACGGATGGTTTGGATCAAAACATGTTCATGTGTTAAAATGGCCTAGTCAAAGTTCATTCCTACATCTAACTAAGAATTTGTAGCAAGAGTGCTAAATGTAGGTTCATAGATGATCTCCATCCAATCTGACTGAGCTTGAGCTGTTTTACAAACAGAATGGGCAAAAACGTCCATCCGTAGATGAGCAAAGCTGGAAAAGACACCGCCCCCAAAAAACTTCAGCGGGACCTGCAGCCAAAGGTGGTAAAGCGAAGTGTCAACACAGTGGGGCTGAATACATAAGGATGAAACACTTTTTAGATTATTATTTGGTTAAATGTTAAAACCGCGTATTATTTCCCTTCCACTTGACAGATATGCATTGATTGTGTAGTTTGTCACACAAAATCCCCAAAAATACTCTGAAGGTGTGGCGTTAAAAAATGTGACAAAGTTAAAGGGGTGGAAATAATTTTCCAGTGTCTGACATACTAACTGAAGTTCTGACAGTAGTACTAACTGGGGTACTGTTCCTGCAGGGCGGGAGCAGAGAAGGCTGGGAACTGCTCAGAAGGGAAACCAAACAGCACCTGATAAGATTGGATCTGCTTGGGAACCAGATCAAAGCCGCCATCAGGAGGTAGCCTGCAGCGAGTCGGCATCTCTGAGTTTAAACTGGAACGAATTCAATGGACCTCTTCTATTATTTATTGACTTATTTATACACTTATTTATAAAACAAAATGTTATTTATTTAAGTATTTATTAATTAACTTCAACTGTTTTTGTACTTTTTTATGGTAATAAATTATGAAACATTTCATTTGTTGAGCAGTTTGTGTTTTCTGAAAATAAACCCAAAACGCAGTGAGATGAACTGTTAAGCGATAAAAAAGATTGATAAAAATTCCCTGAACAGCACATAAGGAGAATAAAACCCTGAATCCAAGCAAGACATGATAAGACAAATCTGTCCTATTACTGACCAGTTTAATGAGCTGAAATCCTTTGTGTTAAATATGAGACTGAAGGGAAACGGCTGCCACGTTTGAAATTTTAATTCTTCGGACTGATCATAATTCCAGGTTCTTCCTCTGGAAAACCCAAGGCCCCGTATTCCCAAAGGCCTTGTCTCTCAGAAAGCTCCTAAGTCAGCCTAAACATTCCTGCCAAGGAGGTTCGGCTTCAGAGTGATTCAGTTCACTGCTGAGAGCGACTCTGAGCAAGGAGACGACAGAAATTCCTATATTACTGAGAAGGTGTGGTTAACCCCGTTGCTGCGTGTGGTTGACCCTGTTGCTAGGTGTGGTTGACCCCACTGCTAGGTGTGGTTGACCCTGTTGCTGCGTGTGGTTGACCCTGTTGGTAGGTGTGACACTGTATTCTAAGGGCAGTGATTGGTTGTTGCAAAAGACAAAAAAATAAAAAACAAATGTGTTCCTAGTAATCAGCGGAGAGAAATTAACTGATGATAGAATTTAGACTGGATTCAGAAATGTTTAAATCATGATGATAAAACTTAGCAAAATCAAATTAATTGTCACGCAGCATCAAAATATGTGAACCTTACATGCTCGTCATTATTTTAATTACTTATTATTATGTTTACTCACCATGCTGGTCGTTTTCACACTGCATCTATTTCATATTAATGTGGACAATCAGCAGTCAGCGTTTTACTGTGATCTCCTTCTTGTTTAATGAGGTTTAGTTTGGTAAAATGACCAAAACAAAATGGAGAATAAAGGTGGAGAAAAGCAAAGTGAACAGAGGAGCAGAGCCTGCTGGTGGAGGAGAAGAGAGGAGTGTTGTCCGAGCAGACTAGATCACTCGGGGAACCAGACATTAAGGCCTAAGGTGCTTCGTGAATAACTTTTATCTTACCGAGGGAAAATTGACATCACTAGGAGCTACTTTTAGTCTTAGGATTCTTTGTGAATATGGGCCCAGGTCTTTACCAGGTTCTAAAATAATTTCATTTTTATCTCCAGTGAACAAAAACACATCAGATTTGTTATGATTCCCAAATGTGAAAATTTAAAAGAAACAACCTCTATCTCTTGGGATATTTCAATGGTGAAAAACAATATCTACAAGAAATTAAAAAAAACTATTCTATGAAGAGGAAGCGCAGGGTCAGAGGTCAGCCCTCTGTCTGTTGTGCAGATCCTCCCTTGGTCCAGCCTCTTCAATCCCTCCTGGAACCAGTTAAGGCCAACTGGAGGGAGTCTACAGACAGGAGAGGCCATCCATGTGGGGGAGTCCTGGGTCATTTGAGGGCTAGAAGAGCCTCCTGCAACATTTATCTGAGAAGACCGTGAAAGTGAGAACTGACAGAGGAGGGCAGAAAGGAAGTCCATGTATGGCTTGCACTGAGGAACTGGTGAAGAAAAAACAACCTTCTCCTGAATGCAGATAATAAAAAAGAAATAACTGTTAACTTCAGAAAGAAGCAAACCAGACACACTGCATATCACTGGCTCAGCAGTGGAGGTGGTGGACAGCACCAGGTTCTTGCTAGTGAACATGGCAACCTTACCTGGGCAAAGAATATAGATCAGTGTTTATACTTCTTTCAAAGGATGAGAAGATCACAACTTCCACCTCCCATTCTCACCAACTTTTGTAGAAGATCAATTGATCCATCATGATTCATCATGTATCTCTGTGTGGTGCAGCAGCTGCACAGTTGCGTGCTGGAAGTTTGGTTCTGCAGAATTTAAATGTAGTAAAGTTTCCAAAATTTAACAAAGTTCTGTAATTTAAAATTAATGTATAAATGTCTGTACAAACAAGCCTCTTCTGTTCTCAGTGAGCTCATAGTTCCACTCAGAGCAGAGGTCTCTATAACACGAGGAGCCTCTAGTAGAAACATTAAGTGCCACAGAGAAAAATAATCTGTTGGACAATCAGCATTTTCCATCCAAGGCTCCAAACTTTGAACCCTTTGAGCCCTGAACTCAAATTGAATTCACAGTGAGGGCATTTTAGGTATGAACTTAAACGAGTTTTGAAAAGAGGTCAGTCATGTGATCACCATTAGCTCACTGTGTAATGTGTTACAGTTTTTGCGTGTGCTTAATTATTTTTCTTTCAGTTGTAAAGGCCCTTGTAGGGATGAGCATTGCAAATTAGCTATGGCTACAAATGCTATAGTATATGACATGTTAAATGTATATTTGTCCCTATTAAATAATTAAACATAAACATTAACATAAGTGCCTTCAGGGAGTGGTGAAAACTGTGGAAAACAATTGTTGGGACTTCCTTCCTTTCAGGACATTAAACACAAACGCTGTTTGATAAGAGCCACTAGCATAATCATCGACTCCACATACCTTCATCAAAACCTGTCTATCTACAGGGGTTGGACAATGAAACTGAAACACCTGTCATTGTAGTGTGGGAGGTTTCATGGCTAAATTGGACCAGCCTGGTAGCCAGTCTTCATTGATTGCACATTGCACCAGTAAGAGCAGAGTGTGAAGGTTCAATTAGCAGGGTAAGAGCACAGTTTTGCTCAAAATATTGAAATGCACACAACATTATGGGTGACATACCAGAGTTCAAAAGAGGACAAATTGTTGGTGCACGTCTTGCTGGCGCATCTGTGACCAAGACAGCAAGTCTTTGTGATGTATCAAGAGCCACGGTATCCAGGGTAATGTCAGCATACCACCAAGAAGGACCAACCACATCCAACAGGATTAACTGTGGACGCAAGAGGAAGCTGTCTGAAAGGGATGTTCGGTTGCTAACCCGGATTGTATCCAAAAAACATAAAACCCCGGCTGCCCAAATCACGGCAGAATTAAATGTGCACCTCAACTCTCCTGTTTCCACCAGAACTGTCCATCGGAGCTCCACAGGGTCAATATACACGGCCGGGCTGCTATAGCCAAACCTTTGGTCACTCACGCCAATGCCAAACATCGGTTTCAATGGTGCAAGGAGCTCAAATCTTGTGCTGTGGACAATGTGAAACAAGTATTGTTCTCTGATGAGTCCACCTTTACTATTTTCCCCACATCCAAGAGAGTTACGGTGTGGAGAAGCCCCAAAGAAGCGTACCACCCAGACTGTTGCATGCCCAGAGTGAAGCATGGGGGTGGATCAGTGATGGTTTGGGCTGCCATATCATGGCATTCCCTTGGCCCAATACTTGTGCTAGATGGGCGCGTCACTGCCAAGGACTACCGAACCATTCTTGAGGACCATGTGCATCCAATGGTTCAAACATTGTATCCTGAAGGCGGTGCCGTGTATCAGGATGACAATGCACCAATACACACAGCAAGACTGGTGAAAGATTGGTTTGATGAACATGAAAGGGAAGTTGAACATCTCCCATGGCCTGCACAGTCACCAGATCTAAATATTATTGAGCCACTTTGGGTGTTTTGGAGGAGCGAGTCAGGAAACGTTTTCCTCCACCAGTATCACGTAGTGACCTGGCCACTATCCTGCAAGAAGAATGGCTTAAAATCCCTCTGACCACTGTGCAGGACTTGTATATGTCATTCCCAAGACGAATTGACGCTGTATTGGCCGCAAAAGGAGGCCCTACACCATACTAATAAATTATTGTGGTCTAAAACCAGGTGTTTCAGTTTCATTGTCCAACCCCTGTATCTATCTATCTATCTATCTATCTATCTATCTATCTATCTATCTATCTATCTATCTATCTATCTATCTATCTATCTATCTATCTATCTATCTATCTATCTATCTATCTATCTATCTATCTATCTATCTATCTATCTATCTATCTATCTATCTATCTATCTATCTATCTATCTATCTATCTATCTATCTATCTATACATCATCAGCTCTCTCCACATCCCACCCACGGCACCAAATGCTGCAGCAAGAGTTCTGATGAAAATTAAAAAGATAGATCATATTTCTCCTATCTTAGCTTCCCTTCATTGGCTCCCTGTTAAATCCAGAATAGAATTTAAGATTCTCCTCCTCACATATAAAGCCCTTAATGATCTAGTTCCATCATACATCAGAGATCTGATTGGTCCATATGTTCCTATGGGGGCACTCTCTAGAGTCTCTAGAAGTAGAATGGGAGGCAGATCCTTTAGTTATCAGGCTCCTCTCCTGTGGAACCAGCTCCCAGTTTTAGTCCGTAAGGCGGACACCCTGTCTACTTTTAAGGCTAGGCTTAAAACTTTCCTTTTTGGTAAAGCTTATAGTTAGAGTGGCTTAGGTTATCCTGAGCTATCTCTGTAGTTATGCTGCTATAGGCTTAAGCTGCTGGAGGACATAATGACCACTTTCACTCTCTCTGCTACATTCTTCCTGGTACAGTACAGGAGAGAGAGGGAAGCCATGGAGCGGTACCAACTAGAGGATGTGTGAAGGTAAGCTAACGCTGCCTAATGCTAGCATGCTATAGTGGTCATACACACAATAAACTCAGCGTACAACAATTTAATGGTTCAAGATATTAGTTATAAAACATGCTATGACTGATCACTGATCAACTGTTTCCTGACGTGTTTTCAGCACGGGTCGGGTCACTTGGACCCGCATCCAACCAGGTACCAAACATAGTAATTGTTTGACGTAACTGTTACTACTGGAAAAGCCTAAAAAGTGATTAGTTCCTTCCCATAGAAAGTACTCCTGGATCAGTGCTTCTTTGTTCTCTTTGTGTCTCTGCTCTGTTCTCTCTAACCCCCAGTCGGTGGTGGCAGATGGCTGCTCACACTGAGCCTGGTTCTGGTTCTGCTGGAGGTTTCTTCCTGTTAAAAGGGAGTTTTTCCTCTCCACTGTCGCTACATGCATGCTCAGTATGAGGGATTGCTGCAAAGTCAACGCCAGTGACTCTCCACTGTCTCTACATGCTCATCCAGGAGGAGTGAATGCTGCAAATCACTGACTGGATGTAATCTGCTGGGTTTCCTTAGATAGAAAAACTTTTTATCCAATTTGAATAAATAACTGAATCTGACTGCACTGTTCAATGATTAGGACTAATTGAAATGTATGTACCTGACTTTTGTGAAGTGCCTTGAGACGACATGTGTTGTGAATTGGCGCTAAATAAATAAACTGAATTGAATTGAATTGAATTGTAACAGAGCTAGACCAACAGAAAAAACGGCAACATTTTGATGCTCAGCTTTATTGGGTCGAAACATTCAGATGTTGACAGCGGCAATGTGAGATCAGGACCACCAGATCTCCCCATGGTTTCTGTGTTCAGTGATGCTCAGATATTGGATAGAAGCAGAGAGTGCAGACAGAAAATATGGAGATATTTCTGAAACGTCCAGTGAAAAACAATGAACCGATCCAGTACAGTTCCATTACGATTCAGTCTCACATGAATACACGGTGTGGCCCAGTTCCTTCCAGTTCCATTTCATCCAGCTACCTGATAACATTTTTATTTGATTTTTATTGACTTTAAGCTGAAACACAAATCCATCCACACATGTGCTGATACAACTCTGGCTCATATTTTTATCCAGTCCAGATTAGTTTCAGGTATTCAGCAATGATTTCATTTGGCTCCTGGAGTTCAGAGGATGCATACGGATCAGTTGGAGCTTTGTTGGTGTTTTAAAGATTTAGAGGAACATTGAGTGTTTTTCTCACCAATACAGGAAAACTTTGTTTTCAGATTTTAGAGACGGTTGATTATTGAAAAGAAAAGATTAGTCGACTGAACCAACTGATACTGGGAGATCTGGGAGATCTGGGGTCATGGCAGATGAAGAAACATCTGCTGCTAGTTTTACTGGAATGACTGTAATGAGTGCAGATGGAAAAGCACGTTATTGGCTTACAATCTGGGAAACTACAGGAAACTGGGAAAAACAGGATACCTCGTAACTGTCCAGATGCAGATGAAGTTGATGATGGTTAGACTATAAAAGAAGAAGCCTTTCCTAATTAAACAGAAATGGGTTTAGCGGAATAAACTGGTGCTGATCGAGAGTTAACTGGGTAAACTGAACCAACAGAGGCAGCAGGTCTCAGTTGTCGCATAGCTCAACTTTCAGGACAGGCTGGTAGCTGTCTGACATGCTGGCCCTGATGGTCACATGACCCACTTTGTGGGTCAGACTGGGCCCTTTGGCTTTTCCACGGACAAAGCCGCGCTGCACGCCGTAGTACATCTCCTTGTAGAGCTCCTCGTCGCACAGCTTGTCATTGCTGAATGCTCCCACAGCATACCAGTTGGAGTAGATGTTGAAGTCGTAGGGAACAGAGAACATGACAGCCAGCCGGCCCCGGTTCTGCCTGTTGGACTCCTGGAGGATGTCATAGGTGAAGACAGCAACTGAGCCACAGGCCGTGTGAGCTTTCTTGATGAAGAGCGCAGTGCCGGATTCAGACGGACGGAGAGTTGGAGGGAGAGGAGACTCACAGTTCCCGCTGAAGAGATGGACGCTGGATGGAAATACAAAGAGATTTATTTTTACTGAAACACAAGATGCTACTGATTCTGCTGCTGAGAGTTTGCTTCTACCTTTGGTCTACCTTCAGTCTCCTTCTACCTTCAATTTGCTTCTACCTTCGGTCTACTTTTACCGTTGATCGACTTATACCGTTGATCTACTTTTATCTTCAGTATGTTTCTACCTTCAGTCCACTTCTACCTTCGGTCTACTTCTACCTTTAGGTAAGTCAAGTCAAGTTTATTTATATAGCGCTTTTCAGCAACAAGGCACTCAAGGTGCTGTACATAAGGAGAAACATTACAATGATACAGAAAATCAAACAGCAGAGGTAATTAAAAAAAGTGAAGAGAGAAGAATGATTGATAAGAAAATGAAAGGAAAGTTGGACTGAAAACTTAACTAATAATGTTTAGATGGCCCAGTCAAAGGTCGCTCTAAACAAATAAGTTTTTCATCTTGATTTAAAGCAACTTAGGGTTTCAGCACTTTTACAGTTTTTTGAGAGTTTTTTCCAGACACAAAAAGTCCCTGTCCTTCAAGAAGGATTTAAACCAATCGAGTGCTGTACCAGAAAGGCCGACCCAGTTTTCCAGGCGCTCTGATAAAATGGAGTGATTAACAGTGTCGAATGCTGCACTAATAATACCAATAATACCAGCACTGTGCTTCTTCCCTGGTCTGCATTTATACGGATGTCATTGAACACCTTGACAAGACCAGTCTCTGTACTGTGGTGAGCAGGAAGCCTGACTGCCAGACATCAAAGCGGTTGGTCATTGTTAGGAAGTTGTTTAACTGTTGAAACGCAGCTTTTTCTTATGCATACACATAAAAACACTCACATCCCCGCACCCAACGTAAAGACAAACAACAATGGATGTCGTACACTCACTCACACTACCCATACATACTCTATACTCCCAGGTCCAGGTGCCGATACCCCATAGGGACAACCAGCCCCCGGACCCAGGAGGTGGTCCCCTTTCCTCCGGGGTTGGGGACAGGCAGACCGCCCCAGCATCTGAACCTGGGCAGGGCTAGCCTTGGCTCGTGCCTGAACCTGAGCAACCCTGGCCCGGACCGTGACCCCCCCGCTCCGACCCCAGTCCCCAACGACCCCCATCCTCATCCAGAGAGGGGGCCATGTACAAAAGAGGGCTCTACATGGTCCAAACTAGCCCGCCAACCAGAGCCACCACAGAATATAATAGTCTCAACCCCCCAATGAATTCCAATCCCAACCCCATGAGCCCCCCACCCCAATGAACCCTGATATGAATATCCCTACAGGGCCATCCCCAACCAGGACACAGATATTGAACACATGCCCCCAAACCCAAACACCATGAATACCCTCCCCACAGCACAGGGGCAAACTCCCACAGGTGAGCTTCATCCCCGAAAAGCCGACGAAACAACACCCACACAGCGCAAGCTCCACACACAGCCCCACTCCAAGCACCCCCGCCACGTCCCACCCCCACCACACAGCGCACCGCGACAGCAAGGCAAGGGCCCCGCGCAATGCCACCCCAGCCCCTGCCCACAGGCGCAACAGGGCAGACACCATCGAGCCCCCGACCCCGCACCAAGACGGGACAAACTCACCCGGCAAGATGTCCGGTAGAAACAGCCCAGGTAGAAATATTATCCAGCTCAGCTCTACCATCGCCCCTCAGCCGATCCAGATACCGGTGACCCCACATCCAAGAAGAGGACACAACCCCCTCACCCCACACGCTGCAGTCCCCCATGCCACCCCCTAGCCCACCACCCTGATCCTCCCTCAGTCACTACACCCAGCAGAACAGCACACGTGAGAGGGAAACATGCACCAGCCAGGTAACTGGACCGGGCAGGCCAACCGCTCCAGGCCAAGCACATCCCATCAGCCGCTCCTGTGCAGGCACAAGACATGCTCCACTGCCCCACCCACCTGAATGCCAACCATAGCCCTGCGCCCGGCCAGGGGCAAGAGCCACAGAAGGAAGCATTGGAGGAAGGCCACCACAGCATGCCAAGGACCGGGCACCCCGCCAACCCCAAAACCCCGGAGGAGCCCCAGGATGCCGGCCACCCACCCTCCTGCACGGCACACCCCACTGCACCAAGCAAGCTGGGCAGGCCCTCCATCAAAGCGAAGCCACATCTCAATCAACACTGCACACCGCCCAGCCAAGACCCTCTCGCCTGAGCCCGATGCCTCCCCAACCGACGGACCGGGCACTGAAGCCGGGGACCGAGATCCAAGGCAATCCAAACGATCCCGAGAGGGCCGAAGAGCCAGCACCAGCACCAGACAACCCCCAAGACCCGAACCTCAACCCCAGCCCAGATCCTGACCAGAAGGCCTGGTCCCTCTCCCGGCCTCCGACCCCAGACGGCAAACAGCAAACGAGGTTGTGAAGAACCCCGAGCCTACCTCCGCCCGCTCAAATGTGGTGTTGATGCGTGTTGTTGTAGTGTGCATTTAAAAAGAAAAATGGGTGGGAAGAGGGTCTGCCCCCCCTACCCAGTACCCTCAATGTCTACATGCAACTTAAACCTTAGAGGTGAGCGCAGGCACCAGAGGTTAGGGTAATAAAATACCCTCTCTCTTAGTGCCATTGACTGCACTCACACCCAAGGCCCTACATGTGAATGCCACGAAAATGTTATTTATGAGTGTCCAAGTTGTACAATAAAAATGGGGCACAGAGATGGAAAACCTTTGCAGCACTCCAATGACGCACCTGCACCCCAAGGCCCTACATGAGTGGTAGTGTGATGGAGTGGGCAGCAGGTCCTTCAATCTTCTTCTACCTTCAATCTACTTCTACCTTTGGTCTACTTCTACCTTTGGTCAACTTCTACCTTCAGTATGTTTCTACCTTTAGCCTCCTTCTACCTTCAATCTCCTTCTACCTTCAGTCTACTTCTACCTTCAGTCTACTTCTACCTTCCGTCTCCTTCTACCTTCAGCATACTTCTACCTTTAGCCTCCTTCTACCTTCAATCTCCTTCTACATTCAGTCTACTTCTGCCTTCCATCTGCTTCTACCTTCGGTGTACTTCTACCGTTGATCTACTTCTACCTTTTGTCTGCTTTTGCCTTCAGTATGTTTCTACCTTCGGTCAACTTTTACATTCAGTATGCTTCTACCTTTTGTCTGCTTCTACCTTCAGTCTGCTTCTACTTTGGGTCTGTTTCTACCTTCGGTCTGCTTCTACCTTCAGTCTTTTTCAACCTTTAGTCTACGTCTATTTGAACTGTGGTCCAACCTTCAGCCTACGTCCACCTTGAATTTGCTTCTACCTTTGGTCTTCTTCAACCTTTTGTTCATCTACTTTAGCTTCTATTGGTCAGGAACACTGTTAGGAAGTCCTGTGACCAAGTGTGTGTTCGTATTTGCTGGTCAGTGTGCTGAAATCCTAATAACTGATTGGGGGATAACTACATAACAAGAAGACTCTTCTTCCCATGTAGGCCACAGGAAAAAACCCTTCCTGCAGGTCTGGTGCTGTTTAAACTTTGTTCCTTTGTCACTGATGGTTTATTCATTTTCTGTCATTATCAAAGTTGAGAAACTTTGCATACACTCTTCTCTTTTGTAAAAGTGATTAACCATCTGCTTAAAGGGATAGTCCATGGTTTTCAAAGGTACAGTGCCTGTGTATAGGTTAAAAGCAGTTTATATCATACCTGCAGTTGGAAGCTCTTCTAGTGTCTTCATTTAGTATTAATCCAGATTAGGTGGTTCCGAAGGATGAAGCTAATGGCTATTCCTGGAGGACCCAGCACAAAGCGGAGTTCTAATGACTTAAAACAACTTCTCAAAAACCTAGTCACACTTTATGCAAATCCTTTTTATGAACCTTTAAAACATTGTCATTTCTGAGTTTGGCAGTTATTTACAGGGGACAGAACATGGAAAGATTTCCAGTTAGAGTAACTGCCTAATTGAAAAATAAGACATTTTAAAAATTGATAAACAATTATAACATTTTGCTTATTACACTGCTGTACTTTTCCATCAGGATGTTTCTTTGAACACGCTTTACATGTTCTGTTCTCTGCGCTTTCCACCTCCATTTTCAGTGTTCAAGCATTTGTAGCATACCTACTTTTCAACCTTTTCACCAAACTAAAACAAGAATAGTTGGTGATAGTGATGCACAGAACACTGGAGGCCCGTCTGCATGTTTTAAGTCAGAAGTGCACAAGTATTGGGACTCAGGTAAAAAGAAATGGGACCAGTTCATATGTGGTAAGCCCAATAGTCGTATTATAATATGCTTATGTCAAACTGTTTGTAAATTTATTCTTTATCATTGACATCAGCTGTCATTTACATTAAATGCGCCAGTCGGAGCACACAATGCCAAAAGGCCACCTAGAGTTCGAAGAGTGTCACAAAAAGGGAGTAATAGTTTGCCATATAGCCAATTACTTTAGTATTTTTACTTTAGGGGTTCTTGTGCCCTGTGCTTCCTTCTGTTTTGAATAAAGATCAAATTAAATGAAACAAATTGGAACTCAGTTTCAGTTCAACAGAAAAATGTCAGTTTTAACCTTTGTTAAAATGTAATGTAATGTAATGTAATGCAAAAACAAAGCCAAAGAGCAAAGTGTACCGGAGTCAAATTCCTTGTTTGTATGTACAAACTTGGCAATAAAGCTGATTCTGATTTAATCTAGGGGGCACTGTCTAGCTCAAATTGGAGACATATTTTTTTTCCAAATGTTTTTATTTTTAAAGTGCATTTGCTTTTAAATAAAGGCAGGCCAATTTATTTGTATACTGCTATGCATTCACAAGGTAATTCAAAAAGGAGAAAAAACAATTTTTTAAACAAGAAAAAGAAAATAATTTGACACATATTGCTGATCTAGCACCCCTCCATTGAATGCTGAGAACAGAAAAAAGCCCAGCGCTTTGCTGGCCTGGAGACCCACATAATTTAACATACTGCCAACACCAACACCAACACGCCTCTACAGCCGGAGCACCCCACTCACTCCATCCACGCATCAGTCACTACCTGTAGTGGGTGTGCCTGTGTGCAGCAAGGCCATAATGAAAACCTCTGATAAGAAAAATTTACATATAACCTAAGTAGTACAGAACAAGACTGTGGACATAAATAAAGAAGCCCCCTGCACCATAAATCTAAACTATAAACACAAACACTTACAACATGCTCATGTAACTGAGAAGCTTCCTCACTCTAGGCTGGAGACCCTGGACTACATGTACTCGTATCTGCTTTATCCTCATTTTTACTTTTTGCCAGCTCCCGCAGAGCTGGGTCCTCCACTCATAGCACGGTGCAGTAAGTTTTAATGATAAATCAATAAAGGGGCAACATGAAAGAAAGGCTAGCTTTCCAGTTTGCAGGGGGAAGAATTATTCATCAGCACTGTAGTGTTGCAATGCAGGCGAAAATCCTGCAGCAGTACTTCGTTTTAATTGCCAAAAAATGACTGTAAATGATACGGAGAGAAGAAGGAGAAGGGGGCCAAAAAGGAGAGAGAAAGGAAAAAGAGAGATGGAATGGAGGTATAAAGAACTAGAAAAAAAGAAATCCCCCACTACCAACAGCTGTCCCCCAAAATTGAAGGCCATAGTGATAAAAAGCTATGTGGCAATCACAGCAGTCTAAAAGAGCGATAGTGAGGTTAGAAAAGAGGAGAGGAGGGCGAGTTCCATCAAAAAAGGAGTGGTGGGATTAGGTCTGAGAGAGAGTTTACTACGCTCTTTTTGTGCGCCGAACCTGCAGGATTAGAGATAACAAATGTTAGATGAAGAGGAGCACCAGCTGTGAGCTGAGAAAGAGGAGGAGGAGACATGTAGGCGATGGGAGGAGTGGAAAGACGAGCTAACCCACTAAAACAGCAAAATGGGCTTTTGCTGGCCCCCATGCAGAATTAGAGAAAATAGGGTTGAACTTTGGGTCATGACCGAAAGAACGAGATCCCGGATACAAGCGGCTGAAATGAGCTTCCTCCGTAGGGTGGCCGGGCACTCCCTTAGAGATAGGGTGAGGAGCTCGGCCATCCGGAGGGGCTCGGAGTAGAGCCGCCTGCTCCTCCACATCGAGAGGAGCCAGTTGAGGTGGCTCGGGCATCTATACCGGATGCCTCCTGGACGCCTTCCTCGGGAGGTGTTCCAGGCACGTCCCACCGGGAGGAGGCCCAGGGGACGGCCCAGGACACGCTGGAGGGACTATGTCTCTTGGCTGGCCTGGGAACACCTTGGGTTACCCCCGGAGGAGCTAGAGGAGGTGTCTGGGGAGAGGGACGTCTGGGTGTCTGCTGAGTCTGCTGCCCCCGTGACCCAGTCTCGGATAAAGTGGAAGACCACGAGTACAAGTACGAGTACAGGGGGTTAAAGTAAGAAGGGGGTAATGAAGGGAGAGGCAAAGAAGTGGATGAAACAGGTACAAAGTAAATTTGTAATCACCAAACAGATATGGGAGGGGAGATATTGTGGGGGAGTCAACACTGCAGTTGTTAATCTGTGGACCTTAGATCCAACACTGCACACAGCAACTCCAACTTTTTCACCTGTAAAGAGTTTTGTGACCCCAGTGAAGATCAAACTTTATGTAGGAAAAAATAACAGAAAACATAATTTCTTACCAATCTCACTTTTTCATTCTTCTCATTGAGGCCTAACTATTCAATTCAATTCAGTTTATTTATATAGCGCCAATTCACAACACATGTCGTCTCAAGGCACTTCACAAAGTCAGGTACATACATGACAATTAATCCTAACCATTGAACAGTGCAGTCAGATTCAGTTATTTATTCAAATTGGATAAAAAGTTTTTCTGTCTAAGGAAACCCAGCAGATTGCATCCAGTCAGTGACTTGCAGCATTCACTCCTCCTGGATGAGCATGTAGAGACAGTGGACAGTCACTGGCGTTGACTCTGCAGCAATCCCTCATACTGAGCATACATGTAGCGACAGTGGAGTGGAAAAACTCCCTTTTAACAGGAAGAAACCTCCAGCAGAACCAGGCTCAGTGTTCTTAGCTCTGTTGTTAAGCTATTTACTGTAGTGGATTGTTGGTCAATGTGTGTGTGTGTGTGTGTTCCTGTTTTGGCATCACAGTGAGAACCAATTTTCCGATATCACCATCAAATTGAGGACCATTTGTACCAAAGTGAGGACATTTTGCTGGTCCTCACGACCTATTTTGCTAACGGTTAGGTTTAGGACTAAGGTGTGAATTGAGTATAGGTTAAGGTTAGGGTTAGGCATGCACTGGCAATGGTTAGGTTTAGGGTTATTGTCAGGGTTAGGGCATAGAAAGGGTTGAAAATGACTGAAAATCAATGGAAGTCAATGGGAGTCAACACATGGTCCTCACTACATATAGCAAAACAAGAGTGTGTGTGTGTCTGTTTTAAAACTCACAGCGGTTCACACAGCATGAAGCTGGAGGTCTTGTTCTGAATCTCCACTTTGCACTGACGGTGAGTCGGAAGAGACATTTTCAGAACCTGTTCAGGAAACAAACATGGAAATATTCAGGTACCAGAAGCCTCAGTAGGGATTTTAGTACTGAGAAGTTCTGTTTCTGTTTCTGTTGTAAGGTCCAACTGGGAATATTCTAAAGGAGGATTCAGAACTTAATCCATAAAAAAATCATAGGAGGAGGCTTTCAGCCAGTATGATTTTAGCATTCAGTACAGACATTAAGGCAATATTTTTAAAGGCAGATGTTTGATCGAGTCAGAACCACAGAGTGTTTCAGTTCATGTTCTGGAAATCACTCAAGTCGCTGCCAGCAACAACATCTTGTTTTCATCAGTTAGAGGCCAGATTTCAGTTCAGTTCAACTCAAAAACACTCCTTACAGTCTTTCACAGTAAAAAGATGAAGCAGAACCTTATTTGCAATCACGATAGAAATTTGAGGAACCTAAGAAGGTTCTGGTTCTGTTCATACCGAATCTATCTGACTTTGATGAAAACCAAAACTCCTGGATGATTTCTCACTCAGACCTGGAATCACCACACAGCCAGAACTAACAGACCCAAAGATGAGACTTTAAAACAGAGAAGTTACTCACTGCTTTGGAGCTTCTGAGGAACACCAGGCGTCTGCAGGTCTCTGTGACATAACTGAGCTTGAATTCTTGACTGATGTTGGTGAGAGACAGGCGTGGTTTCCTGTGGAAATCTGAGCCTTAAAGAGACATTGACTCAGAGTCAGAGACCACGGGAGCAAACAGTACAGTACATATAGTCCATCTTCTCAGGACTTCAGACATGCAGAAACATTTTAGCTGAAACACTAGATTTCTGCTAAAACCAGCCTCAGTGTGTGTTCTTCCTTTGATCTCAGTCAATGTGAGTTTAACAGGAGTCACCAGACTTAAGGAAACAGGAGTCAATGCTTCTAGCAGACGTTCAGAAACATTTCAGCTGCTGACCAAGTGAACAGCATCCAAAAAACGACCAAAGCAGCTGATTCAAGATAGAAATGTGTTTGTTTGAACAACAGTAGATTTTATCTGGCAAAAATGCTATAGGATTATTAATAATCTTCCCTTCTGCAGATCATCTGCAGAACCCCATCTAGTGCTCCATGGTCCACAGAGGTGTCATGAGCCACAGTTTTGGAACTACTTAGATAACACAGAGATTCAGTCATGGATCATGGACCACTCAGTACCTGGTTGAGATATTCAGATGGAACAAAAACAGAACTTTGGTTTCAGTTCCCTCTGGATATCTGAACCTAGTCCCACATGGTTAACCAGTCTGTGTGATGGTTCCCTGTTTCCCATCTGGTCTCCATAAATCCCCTCAACATTCCTACAGACAGATCCCTGCTGAGGAGCTCATTCAGGTAATCTCTGCTGACCTCTGAGCTTCTTCAGTGACTGATCATCTTCTTCTGTGGTTCAGAAGAGTTGGTGTTCTATTTTGAGGTTCTCCTCACGGACCTGGTTCTCCAGTCTGCATAAACTAGCAGCTGTCTCTTTATTGGATCAAGAAGAGGTGATCATCAGACCAGGCTGCTGTCCTCAGCCCCTGCTGAAGTTTGTTATGATCCGTACTTTGACCCGGGTCTTTTTGACAGAAAAACTGAGGGCTTACTACAAGTGTTAGAACTGGACTTTTGGGTGCTTGTTGGTTCTGTTTAGGGCTCAGAGTGGACCTCACAGTTGGTAATGCTGAGGTCATGAGATCTAAGAGAAAAGCCGTCATAGAGGGCAGTAGGGTCAGCTGTTTCCTATACTGATGACCTCTACTCTAGATGACCTCTGGCCTCTAGGGACAGGTTGAGGAACAATGTGGGAACTCCAAGCACCATGGTCTGGCAATGATAAATAAATTCCTGGATCCAGATGGTGCTCCGCTCCACCAAAATCTAATCAACTGTTCTTTGTCGTAAAGCACACCTTATCTGAAATTTTCATCAAAATCTGTTGATAGGTTTTTTTAGATATTTTGTAAATACACAGACAGAAACAAAACCTCCATGGCGGAGGTAATGATGGTGAAACTCCCAATTTGGCAGGAGGATTAGCTGCAAAACAAGGAGGTAAAGTTCAATTCAATTCAATTATTTCACAACACATGTCGTCTCAAGGCACATCACAAAGTCAGGTACATACATTCCAATTAGTCCTAACCATTGAACAGTGCAGTCAGAGTTAGTTATTTATTCAAATTGGATAAAAAGTTTTTCTGTCTAAGGAAACACAGCAGATTGCAACCAGTCAGTGACTTGCAGCATTCCCTCCTCCTGGATGAGCATGTAGAGACAGTGGACAGTCACTGGCGTTGACTTTGCAGCAATCCCTCATACTGAGCATGCATGTAGCGACAGTGGAGAGGAAAAACTCCAGCAGAACCAGAACCAGGCTCAGTGTAAGCGGCCATCTGCCACGACCGACTGGGGGTTTGAGAGAACAGAGCAGAGACACAAAGAGAACAAAGAAGCACTGATCCAGGAGTACTTTCTATGGGAAGGAAAAGTAAATGTTAATGGATGTAGCTCCTTTAGTCGTTTCATCTAGAAAGAAAGAACAGATAAACTCTGAGCCAGTTTTCAAGGTTAGAGTCTGAAAGAGAGCACATAGAATTAGTTACAGTAAAAGCTCAGCCAGTAGCTATGTCTAGGAGAGAGAAAGGGTTAAACACTGAAAGACAGGGCCAAGTGGATCATTGGTAGAGGGTGAGCATTAAGTTGTTGCCAGCAGAAGCTTGGACGATGCCCCTCTCCAGGAAGGTGTCACAGGTAGACACAGAGGCCAGGTGTAGCTTCTAGGAAGCTTCTATGAGCTTCTAGGGAGAGAAAAGAGAGAGAACATAAAGTTAAAAGCTGAAATAACAGCAAATAATGGAAAATTGGAGAGTAGTATGAGAATGTAGCGAAGAGAGTGAAAGTGGTCATTATGTCCTCCAGCAGCCTAAGCCTATAGCAGCATAACTACAGAGATAAGCTCAGGATAACCTAAGCCACTCTAACTATAAGCTTTATCAAAAGGAAAGTTTTAAGCCTAGCCTTAAAAGTAGACAGGGTGTCCGCCTCACGGACCAAAACCGGGAGCTGGTTCCACAGGAGAGGAGCCTGATAACTAAAGGATCTCCCTCCCATTCTACTTCTAGAGACTCTAGGAACCACCAGTAAACCTGCAGTCTGAGAACGAAGTGCTCTGTTTGGAACGTATGGAACAATCAGATCTCTGATGTATGATGGAGCTAAATCATTAAGGGCTTTATATGTGAGGAGGAGAATTTTAAATTCTATTCTGGATTTAACAGGGAGCCAATGAAGGAAAGCTAAAGTAGGGGAAATATGATCTCTCTTTTTAATTTTCATCAGAACTCTTGCTGCAGCATTTTGAATCAGCTGAAGGCTTTTAACTGCATTTTGTGGACATCCTGATAGTAAAGAATAACAATAGTCCAGCCTTGAAGTAACAAATGCATGGACTAGTTTTCAGCGTCACTCCTGGACAGGATATTTCTAATTTGGCAATGTTCCGGAGGTGAAAGAAGGAAATCCTAGAAACCTGTTGAATATGGGATTTAAATGACATGTCCTGGTCAAAAGTAACACCAAGGTTTTTTACTTTATTACCGGAGGTCAATTTAATGCCATCCAGGTTAAGTGATTGACTAAGCAGTTTCTTTTTTAAAGACTCCGGTCCAAGATGACAACTTCTGTCTTGTCTGAACTTAGAAGGCAGAAAATTTAAAGTCATCCAAGTTTTTATGTCTTCAAGACATGCTTGTAGTCTATCTAACTGGTTGGGCTCATCAGGGTTTATAGATAAGTAAAGCTGAGTATCATCAGTGTAACAGTGATGCCTGATAATTTTACCTATTGGAAGCATATACTGTATATAGTGAAGAGAATTGGCCCACGTACTGAACCCTGTGGTACTTCACCATCTGAAGATGTTTTTTCTGGTCTGTGGGGCAAGGCAGATTTATTTATATAGCATGTTTTATGTACAGGACAACTCAGGTGGTTAACATAAGAAAAGATTTAGATTCAATAAAAAAATTAAAAACACATTACTGAAATGCAGCAAATATTAAGGTTTTCAATCTCGACTTGAGGCAATTTAGAGTTTCAGCAGCTCTGATACATTCAGGGAGTTTGTTCCATAGGTGAGGAGCATTAAAACAGAATGCTGCCTCACTGTGTTTGATTCTCACTCTGGTTACAGAAAGCAGACCCTTTCTGTAACCAGGGGTCCTCAGGGACCCCTAAAGTCCCTGAGGACTTTAGGGGTTGTAGTGGGTCCATAATGGACAAGAATATCAGAGATCTATTCTGGCCCTAGACCATTCATAGATTTTTAAACCAACTGCAAGATTTTAAAATCTATTCTGTGACAGACAGGAGGCCAGTGTAAAGATCTGGGTAACAAACGAGCTCAGGTGAGAGGTGAAGCTGAACTGCTCCAAGCCTCAGGAGATGTGAATAATAACTAAAAAAGTGAGATCTTAGATACAAGCAGCTGGAATGAGCTTCCTCTGAAGGGTGGCCGGGCTCTGCCTTAGAGATGAGAAGACTTGAGGTCCATAATCCAGGGGGAGCTTGGAGTAGAGCTGCTGCTCTTTCACATCGAAAGAATTCAACTCAAGTGGTTGATCTGATCAGAATGCCTCCCACTGGCAGGAGACCCGAGCAGACCCAGAACATTCCGGACAAAACCATATATGGTTCAGGTATAACATGACCAGCACTGATGATCCTGCTGCAAGAACAGGCCTAACTATTAAAGGTACGATCAGGCTTCCTCTAGACCCCTGAAGGTGTGCTGTGGCATCTGACGCCAAGATGTTTGCAGCATGTCCATTAGGACCTGTAAGCAGTGAGGTGGGTACTGAACCAATGTGGCTTGATTGTCCAGCACCTCTTACAGAAGATCGGCTGGACTGGTATCAGGAAGATTCGGTGGCCAACACCTCAAACTGGTTTTGGTGTTACTCACATTTTCCCTGAAAATCTTTTGCTTTGTCACAGGCCAAGTTACCCTGCTGAAAGAGGTCACAGTCATCAGGTAACACTTCTTCTGAGATACTGTGTATATACTTAGAAGGTGGTGTTTGTCAAAGGACCTGCCGTTTTCCAACAGAGCATTGCCTAAAACTTGATCTCCATCCCCAGGTCAACCATCATCCTGGGAACACCATCAGGACTGCAGTGCTGAAGATCCTCTGACCCAGTCTGGTAGCCACGACAATTGTTGTTAAACTGTGCTCCTCATGTTTCTCGTTTTTTTCTGCTTCAAACACAACTTTAAGGACATAAAGGTTAACCTGCTCCTAAATATGTCTCACCCACTAACAGGTCCCATGATAAAATTAATTATCAGTATTACAAACGTCACCTGTGAGTGGACATAATGTTACGCTTGATTGATTTTTAGCTCTTCTCGCCTTGAAACACAGCATTGCTGGATCCCAGTCCAGTTTTAAAGTTTTGGTTTGACGTCACTTTTTAGGTTTGGTTCCTTTCATTTTCTAGTTTGTCAGAAAATCTTCTTCTCCAGAGATTAAATAGAAGCAAACAGAAACCTGAGACCATGAAACTAATGTGTTTGAATATGATAAAAGTTGGAATAACAATCTTGTCCATTGTGACATCAACACCAGCTCCGTCTGATCTTCCCGGCTCACGTTGCTCAGTTGAAGGAAGTGAATTAATGCTGATTAGTCAACAATGACTGTTACCTTCCAGGCTGCAGCTGCTGCAGGAAGGAAACCAACACAGGAAACCCAAACAAAGAAAATCAAAGAAGTGTAAAACTCCCCTGAGTGTAATGAAATGAAAAGCATCAGTTTATGCAGCTCACTAGAACGTATGGAGAATTCAAAGGAACAGATGAAGTCACCTCTCAGGAACAAATGTGAGTCTTTGTGGTGAAAACCAGAAAGTCAAAAACAAAAGTCAAACAGCTGCTGGCATGAAATAACACACTGAACACTTCTCCTGATTAAACATCTTACACAAGCTTGGTGTCCAATCAAAGCACCACCATTTTAGCTGCAGTTTCCACGAATGGCCTACAGGGGGCAGTATTTCATAGAGATTACCTATTAGGATATAATTATCAGACATCAGTGTGGGCTTTCTGCAACTGCAACTGAGTCCAGATCATTAACTTTCATGGTTTCTGTCAGAAAACAGAGGAAACAGCGCCCTCCAATGGTTTGAATACAAACAGACAGAGCCCCCTTTGCTTTCCGGTGATAAACTTTATTTTTTTACGGTCAGACAGACAGGTGTTAATCACTGCAGTCTACATGTTTAAAGCTGAAATAAAAACATGATCAGTAAAACAGATGGAAAAATAAGCATCTCAATAGTAACACAAAGGCAGAGGGGCTTCATCTAGTTGCATGACTGGACGTAGTTCTGTGGGAAGAAGCCCTCCCGGCCATTACAGACACCCTCGCACCAGCCATCGGCATGGCGACGTGTCATGTAGATGATGTCCCCCTCGTTGAGTGTGAGGTCGTCGGGCTTCGAGGCCTTGTAACAGTACAGTGCCACCACTGGACAAAGAGATGAAGTAAAAAACATTGTATTGTAACACATTTTAGTATTGTAGGAGGGCTGGTGGTGGCGGTACCTTTCTCCAGGTAGTCCGGTGGTGCACTGGTGTCATAGTCCACTGGAGGAGGGAGGGGTGGTATGATGTCATCAAAACCTCCAACATCATCCAATGGAAGAGGAGGGGGCGGGGCTAAGATCTGAAGATCTATGAGAATACAGGAACTGTGACTAACCAATCTGAGCAGTACTGTGCTGCGTAGCTAGGTAGTCCTACTACTGCATTTTTACTCAAAGATGACTTCTATAAATTACTCTTCTACAGTTAGCTGTACTACATCTACAGCAGTACCACAACTGTGTTCTTACCCAGGTGTTCGAGACGAGGAGGTAAGCAAAGCCGGGGGGAGGAGGAGGAAGAGCGAGAGAGCAGGGTGAAGGATGAAGAGGAAGAGATGGAGGGGTCCTGGGGGGCATTGGGGGGAGGGTAGGGGGGAGGAGGGGGATCATGACTGACAGACAGAGAGAAGCTGAGTGAGAACAAGGAGTCAACATCTGGCCTGACACAGACCTAACTATCAATATTCTGAAAATGTTCAGCAACATCTGAAGATTCAGGGCTGTTAATAAACTTCTGAACATTCTGAATTGTTCACTGACATCTGAACTTTCAGATTATTCATAAACACCTAATATCCTTGGTAAGGGTTCCTGGGAGGTCCACAACACTGGTCACTTGAAGGACCAGAGTAAGCTCTCCCAAAATGTCCTCGTGAAGTTCTCTAACTTCAAGCACCCCTGAAATATAATCCAACACCATTGAAAAGTATTGCTGTGTTCTTTCCAAACAAACAGAAGATCCTAAAACTATTCACTGATCTATCTTTAATCTTCAATCTCTCCTTAGTTTTTATTGGACGACAGCACCTGCAGCAGCTTACATGACTGGACAGCAGGCAAGAAGAGGGAGCGAGTATATCGGCAGCGAGAGGCGGGGCCTGAGCGGACCCTCAGAGAGACAGAGCGAGTGGTCGGAGGCGAGCGCCGGCGGCGGCGACTCCTAGATGTGGGGGTCACTGAAAAATATCACAGAGGAAATAAAAACTGCAAACAAGCAGCAGAGAAGAATAAGAAACAGAAAGAAGTGAAGAATGAGGAATCTGACTGAAGCCGGATACATCGCCATCTGATACATTTCTGTTAGTTTAACACACTGAAGATTTAAAATTCTTGTTTCTGTGCTGGCTTTGGTTGACGAACATTTCAGCAGGTGCAAAGCATGTTAAGTAGCGGTGAGTGTGTCATGTGATTGGTGCGGTTTATGGGACCATAATCCAGCATTGAGCTCAAACTGAAACACAGATTAACCAGTCTGTATTCTTTTCACCGTTATTTATAAGAATCCTAAGGGGACGTTAGGTCCAACTGTACTGATGTTGCTGCATAAATGTACAGTTTTTAATGTTGGCTCCAGATTTTATAGGAAAATTTAACTGATTGTTCCAGAAGATGGGGCAGTATATAGGATGAAAAGGGTTTGGATCCACTGAGCACAAAAGTCAGCTTTGCTTGTTTGAGAAAAATGTGTTGAAAACCTGCATGACAGTTTCAGATGCGGCTCTTCAGCATCCCCTGCTTTCTGGATACAGCTAGTTAATAAATAATGATCAGATATTTTCAGTCTGAAGTTGTTCATTTGATGTTTACATAAAAACGTTCCTAAAAGTTAAAAAACTGTGGCGGCTTTTGGTGGAGGAGCTAACAGGGCCCCATTTGCAGAGGCGATCGGTTCTTGAAGCAGCCGTCCTGGGTTTGATTCCCCACTTTGGGCCATTTGCTGCATGTCTTCCCCCTTCTCCCTCTGCAGATTTCATGCCTGGTTACTATTGATAGAGGCCACCAAATTGATACAGGTAAAAAGAGACATTACCGTCTGCTTCCTGGGAGGGTGGAGATGGTGGAGGCGGGGCCAGCAGCTCTGAGCTGTCATTGGGTAATGGTGGGAAGTCATTGTCATCAGAAGGAGGAGGAGAAGGAGGTGGGAGGCTGTTCTCCTCCACCACTGAGGAAAGACATTAGGAATGATGTCATGGTGATGCTACACACTAACCAACCCTTGGAACTTTAACAGGATTGTTCTATGTTTAGTCCACAAAGTTCAGGTTGTCATTAATACACAAATCAACTGACGAAGATGAGCTCAGCTCAGATAAAGGTGCTTAGATCATTCACTTGATCAGCAGAATCATAACAAAGATACTGTGTTTACTGAATCAGCTGATTTAATAAATCATAGAGATTTATTTAAGCAAATCTCTGTTTTTCTTTGTTTTTTTCATTTTAGGAAATAAAAACTAAACTATCTAAATGTTGCAAGGCTACCTTTTACTGGTTTGAGCTAAGTAAAATTAGATTTAACTGATTAAGGTTAAACTGAACAACACTAACCTCACTTACAGAGATGTTTCACAAAGCAGAAGATAAAGACCAAGGATAAAATTTGACTTTAACTGGTCCAGCTTAATTAAGTCATGTTTAGATCAAATGTTCCACAGCCTAATATATTTCAGATTTTTCCTTGAGAGAATATTTTACTTATATTTCCTGCAATACATCATACAGCAATCAGCAAAAGCGCTTTGCATGACGTTTCAGATTATCATGGAAACACTAAGATGTCATCACCTGTTTCTAGACTAAGACATGGGATTGGAGGAGGAGCTGGAACACCATGGTTGATCACAGTCCCTGAAGAAGAAGGAGGAGGAGGTGGAGGAGGAGGAGCACTTTGATTGATCACTGCCCCTGATGAGGCAGGAGGAGGAGGTGGAGGAGGAAGAGCTGTTGGAGCCACCATCAGTCCTGATGAATCAGGAGGAGGAGGAGGAGGGGGCAGGGCTGAGATGACCTCACCACTCTGACGCAACGACTCCTCTGTTGGAAGAGGAGGAGGAGGCGGAGTTTCATCCAGCAAATCGGTGATGATGTCACACTCAGGTGGAGCCTGCCAATTGGTGGGGATGGTGGGCGGAGCTACAGGTTTCCCAAAGCTGGACCTGAGAGGCAGGAAGCAGATCTGGTCATATTTATGATGTCATGTTCGGGGTAAACAGGTGATTATGTTTCCTGACTGGTGTTCAGAAACTCTGATCAGATCTGTGCTCCTCTGAGGAGAAATCTAAACCTGAAGAGGCTGGGACTGTTGGAAAACCTTGATACCAACTTTGATAATCAGACGGTTTTATCCTCATGACATGGAATGAGGAAATATACTTCCTTTATTTGTTAAGGATATGTGCAGATGTTCTCCTCAGTTTATCCAAATAATACATCATCTCAAACAGATGGATCTCCTCACCAATAATTCAAATACTGAAAGGACGTTAATGTAGATTAAGTGTAGTAATAACTGAGTCAAAGAAAATGGAAATGAGTTAATGCACTTCATTTTCAGGAAGTTTGTTATATTTAAAGAAATGTCAGCTTTATTTCCAGAAGATGAGAAATATCTGTTTTTTCCGAAGAGTCTGCAGGATTTAACTATGGTTCTGATAAGGAACTTTTGGTTCTTTTTATTGCTAAAAGAGAGGAATAAATTTAGATCTGTATTTTATAGAGTAAGAAGTTTTAATTCTAAATGAGTAATCAAGCAAAACTATTATCTTTAACTATTAACAGGAGGCGCTCAGCTCTGAACACCTCATTGCCCTGCAGCCTTAATCAGCCTGAGACATGAACCTGGCTCTTACCCTCCAGCAGGGGGCGCCACTGGGCACTGAACTGGCTCCGGAGCTTTGTTGGACCTGAAACAGACACACATGAAACCGCAGGCAGACTTCCTGTGTGAGTCTCTGCTGTGAAAACAAGAAGCTGCTGCAAACAGAAGCCTGGTAGAGGAGAACCAAACCTGATGGAGGCTCCATGTTTCCGGATCGTTCCTGTTTTCTCCGTCTGTTTCCCAGAGACCTGCAGGGAAGAGGGGGGCAAACACAGAAACACAGAGCAGAGTGAGCATGAATGAAGCCCATCAGCCTTCAGCAGCTCTAATTAGTCTCTCCAAACATTTTCCCACGGCCAACAAAGACCTCTGGGCTCAGGGTGTGTATATGTGTGTCCTGCTGTCTCTGTGAGGTCCAGCAGCACATTCAGACCTGAAACCCTGAAGACATCACAGGGACAGTGTGTAGGTGGATGTTGGTGTTAACTGGGCTGTCTGAGTGTGTTTTTCTGCTAACTTAGTCAGGGTCCCAGTCTGGGTTGGTGAACTGACAAAGCAGGGTGTGTGTAAGTGTCCTCAGAGAGACACACAATTATGTGTGTGTGTGTTCTTGTACTTGCGACTGAGTGAGAACCATTTTTAGCTTTGTTATCGTAAAGTCAGGACATTTTCCTGATCCTCACTTTTACAAATTCCATTTGTGGGACAGGGGTTAGGTTTAGGACTAGGTTAGGGTCAGGGTTAAGCCCAAGAAATCAAGGAAAAGGAATGGAAGTCATAAAGATAAAGATAGTAAAAGGTGGATTTATGTGTGTGTGTGTGTGTGTGCGTGTGTGTGTGTGTGTTTGTGGGCCTTGTTGTAGTGTGGGAAATTTTGTTTAAAGGGCTTGGTTGTTATTTGCTGTGACCTGCAGCGAGAACCAATCCATCTTTGAATTTCAGCATCTCTCTGAGGACCTCACCACAAAGCACAAACAACAGAGGGATAAACAAATGCTTGTTTACAGACGTACAGTTTCATACTGTGTGTCATCATGAAGGTGGAAACCATGATGAAGAAATGATTCAGGTTTTAAATAAACTGCTCTGGCTGCTGGTCAGTTTTACCTTTGCAGTTTTAGTTGTTTCATACCGAACCTTTTCATGTACAAAATGGAGCAGTCAACCTCTGGACTCACCGTTCATCAATTACCTACCAGGCGGGTGTTTTCTACACACTTTCACAAATAAGAATATATTTAAATAAATGTTCAGTATTTTGCTCATTGTCTGTTGCAAGGAAATGTGATCATATGACTCTGATAAATAATATGACTGAGAGTTATATTGGTTTGATCAGAGGTCAAATTCTGCCAAATATGGGATTTAAACATGTTTTTACCATTTATCTCCATGAATCCTGAAAATAAGTTAAAAAGAAACCATTGTTTAGGTACATGGGATGACTTGGTTTGTTTACAGGTTCAAGGTGGACATAGGAAGGAACCAACTGGGGGTTATAATTGTTGAAGGGGTAAATTGACCCAGAGCTGCTTATAACACTATTATTTGTAGAGTTTTATTTTAAAACCCGGTTAATGACTTCTGATTCAGGCCTCATTCCTTCGAATTTCATTCCTACGATGCAGACTTTCTGGACTCTGTTAAAGTGCTCTGGATCAACAGCTATCCAGGCTTTCTGCTGGTTCTTTGGACACTGGCTGCTTTTTACTCGGTCCAGTCCAGTTGCTGATGAGACCATGATGTCCAATGGGAATATTTAAACTATTTGAACCAAACTGGAGGCCAAGAAGGAATGTCAGACCTAAAAAACTCTCCATCCTATAAATTCTCTCTGAAAGACTTGACCTAAGACCTGATAGATGATTCACTGACCAGAGACATGACCCAGGACCTGAGAGACTTATCATCCTACAGCAGATAATAGTGAAATCAGTGTCTTCTGCTCTTTCCGAATCACCTTCTTGGGGCTAAAATCCTGTTTTGGTGTCTGTCAAACTGTGATGTTTCAGGGATTTTTTATAAAATCACCATGCACTAGCATCCATCCTGAGTGATTCGTGTCTATCCAGGTGTGAAATCTCACAAGTCAGATTAGGATGATCAGAGGATATTAGGAGGTTCATTTTCCACACTGAATCATTTATGTGTTAAAAACTTTAGTGTCTGTGCGCCGAAACTGAGCTCCTGTATTTATTCTTCTTTACCTCTATCACATCATGTCTGGTGAGACACAAAATTAAATAAAGTTTTTAGTTTAAGATAAATAGTTCAAAAATAATAGTATAACTAATGCAGATGACTTAACATACTTGTGATTGTACAAAGGTATTGTGGTATCATTGCTGGTAGTGTTGGCTGTAGGTATTAGCATGTGAAGCAGGAAATTCAGCTCTGATCCCTTTGGATAGATTTTAACGCCATATCTGAACTGTTGAGGTTAGTGAGGTGTACTTTTATCTGAATATGCCATAATGCAGCTTAGAACAAGGTATGACCAAGCCTCTGTGACAGCCTGCTGGGACCCGAGAGCCTGGAGATCCAAGTCTGAGTCTGAGTTAATATAAGCCTGGTTCATCCCTTGAGTTTAGAAATCATGCAAAGCAGCCAAAGTCCAACTGATTTCTGGGTCAGGTCTTTCAGATGCTGTTCATCTGATTGAGAGAATATTTTATGCCTGACTTCTTCCTTTTGGATCAGTTTTCCAGACAGTTTTGGATCACAGGAATAAAACTGAGATGAGAGCTGGATATTTAATGAGATGTTTTAGCCAGTTTTGTTTTGTTGCTGTCCAGTTCGATGCTGTTTGTTAATTTTCAAAAAAGAAGATAAATCCGATCAGAAAACTAATTTTCTGTGAAGTTTGAACAGGGAACTTTTCCTTCAGCATCATTTCTGCTTTTGTGGTTCTGTGCAGACGAGGCTTCCTGTTAGTTTGGCGTTCACAGATCTCGATGCTTCAGTTCTGCTTTCAGCTGACTCTGTTTGGGTGTAAATGCTGCCATCAACAACCCTAAACTGGACCAACCCTCCTGTTTGGTAGTTATTTAGATGAAACGATCAGAATTAAATGTTTAAGCTCACCTCCTTTGAAAGAGCTGCCGAAGCTCCTCAGAGTATTAAGAATTTGTTCTAAATAACTTACCAGGTTAAATAAAGATTTAAATAATTTAATTTAACACTCAAACACATTCAATAGGCCTCTGTTTTTCAGTGGAAGCTCATTATACCATGAAGGTGTGTGTTACCTTTATGCCATGGCCCAGTTCGTCCAGCTGCTGGTAGTTGATTGGTCGGCGGCTGTACGGTGGGCGGGGCTGTGCGCCAGTTGGAGGAATGATCTTATGGTTGCGAGGAACTCGTCTGACCGCCGTGAAGGTGCCAATCTCCCTCCGAGAAACTTTCTCTTTATGCATCTCTACAGTCTGAGGAAGAGTCGGCAGTTAGACTGTCGCTGTGAAGATATCGTGAAGATATTTCTTCACTTTCTGAGCAAGAGATGAACTTATCTGGGAGTTGCAGTTCAGAAATTCAGGAAAATAAGCATAAAACGTTTAGATGTAAATGAAGATCTGAGAAAAACTTTTCATCACTGAACTCTCTACAGCACCCCTGATGTGTAAACACCATCATTCACAAGCAGATTCCATGTGATCCTGGACTGGATCATGGATGCTTCTGGACAGCTCCTTAAATCACAGCAGAGCTTTGAGCAGATTAGAAAACAATGAGGAAGCAGCAAACAGAAGCTCCATTCATCCATCTATCCATTCAGCCCTGGTTACTCCAGCTCTCCCTGGAAACAGCCTCATGACTGGGAGGACTCTGAACCTCATTCCAACCTCAATCAGTCCAACCCGAGGACGAGGAATCTTCTACTGATGAGCTTAGTGAGAATATTTCACAGGAAAAAAATATAATTTTTTTCTGTCAATGTTAAAACACTTAATAACTTTTCAAAATGTCCTTAATTTGTAATTATATCTCCAGGTAACAAATTTACCAGGCCAATTGTTCCATCCACACCCTGAGACTTTTATTTTGAATCAATCTGCTGTAAAAATAAAGTGTTTTTATTGAGAAGTTCATATTTACCTGACCAATCAGATTTATGGAGGACTCCATCTGTCGAAGCTGATTGGTCTGAGCATCAAGCAGACTCAGGACGCTGTTAGCCAGAGTGCTGATCTGATACGCAACACTGGCCAATGATTGGGTGGTGAAGTTTTTAGTTTCCTCCAATGCCTTTATGCTGTTTTCACCTGACTGTTAAAAAAAAAGAGATACATTAGCCTAGTTTAGCTCAAAGACTAAAAAGAATGTGAACAATAAGGTGAGCTTCGTACAAAGATTGAAAACAAAGAAAACCGTTCTCCTAACTTAGTGTCTTAAAACAAAGAGAACAGTTTGCAAATCTTCATAAACAGGAAACAAAGAGAACAATTGAAAACAAACGAGTTAGCCTTGTTTGTCACAAAGACTGGAAACAAATGGAACAAACCAACCAAAGGTTGAAATCTTAGGTAGCAATTAGCCTAGCTTAGCGCAAACAAGAGAAACACAATGGAAATGAACAGATGTGTGAACCACAAATAAATAAATACATCATACAGCCAAATAGAAATCCAATAGTCAAATCAACTCTGGGAAGAATCACTTAAGACATTGTTCATACAAGATAATACTTCTATAAGCGCTTTAAAAAAACTTAAATATTGCTATGAATATTAGGGTGGTAATGATAATATATTGACATAATGTGATAAAAACTGGTTTTCTTTGAAGACTTTGAAAAAACATATTCTAAGATATACGATGTAACTGAAATTCATCATGAAAGGCTTGGCTGCGTTTTTCCAAATCTAGCTGATTGTCAGCAGTGATTGTCCAATAATACAATAATGTCAGTTAACAGCTTAATTTGGTTGTCCTCAATAAATAAATTGTCATCGTCAGAAGTGAGAGCTCTCTCAGACCTACCACCCGAATCTGTATAGTTCCTAAATTCAAAGCATCCATTGGACGGTCTTGTTTCTGTTTTGAGGCACCCAAACCCTGGAACTCTCTCCCCATTGACCTAAAACTAAAGACGGACATTAACATTTTCACTAGAGGCCTAAAGCAATGGCTTACGTCTGGGCAGACCTGATCATATGAAAAATGTAATGAATGTAATTTTAACACTGACATATTTTATTTTTCCATTCTTTGCCTTTTCTTTTTCTCTTCCCTTCTTTAAAACGAGAAACGCCTCTTATGGACAGGTGTTGAAAGCTAGCCGGTCTGCTATAACGCTTAAAAACAATGCCTCTGGTTTATGCCGATGTGTTTGTATTGTCCGTAATAGACAGGCACATTAGTTTGAGTTAACAATTCTTCCATGTCATTCCAAAATGTTTTGGGGGGGACAAGAAAACGTGTGAAGTAGTTCCAGTATCAGAACTGAACAATGAGGAGATCCACGACCTCCTTAAACTGTGTTTTGAATGTGTTTCAACTAAAAATCATGCAAAAATGAAGCTTCTAACAAATATAGTATGAGATCAACAGAGAATGTATAAGAGCAGGTATATGTGTAGGGCTTGTCCAGCTTGTTGGTTCCAGCAGGTGTTTGTGAGATGTTTTGGAATGGCAGCAGTAGCAGGACCAACCTGGGTGTAGGCGTTGTAGCAGTAATCAGCCACATTCAGCAGGTTTTCGTAGTTTTCCCGCAGACCTTTCCTGGCGTTCGGAGCTTCCTCCAGAATTTTTGCCACCTCGTCCTTAAAGTTTTGATCCTTCATGATCCCAGATTAGATGTTCCAGAAAAGTCTACTGGTTTAACCTGCAGGGAGAAAGAGACCACTAAACCCAGTTGCAAACACGGATCATTGACTGCCGGAAGACTAGACTGAGTTTGTTCTGTCCGTCAGGTGGGTTTCCAGTCTGAGAGTGGTGATAACCAGCAGAACCAGCTTATTATTTGGGTTGATGGCCGCTATGGTACCAGTGTTAGCCCATCACTGGTTAGATCTGTTTCTGTTTCAGGAAGAATAGATGCTAATCTGACCACATTCAGAAACTAATTCACTCTGACGTCTGCTTGGTGTGTCACCTCAACTACTTTATTTAAAGACTCAGCTTTTTGGGAGGCTGATCTCAGTTTAAGACCAGTGTTACTGATCTGACCCAGCTTAGTGAGGGACGTTCCTTTAACAGAATTCAATCAGGGTTCTTCTTGTTTCAGTAAGCGTCTTACACAACTTCCAGTAACCTTTCAGCAGAATACATTTATTCTGTCTGCAATATTCTCATCTGTTGTCACTGCTTCTAACTTCATTACATAATTAAATATCTGCAACAATACAGAATCCAGCAGAACCTTCTTGTTGGTGTGGTTCTTTACCAGAACTTTTATAATAAACCCTGACAGTTAGTGGAAAGGGCGTAATTGATCAGAGACTCACCAGAAGCAGCAGGCTGATGAAGTTCCTCCTGTTTCTGACAAACTTCACTCTGCAGCTCCAAGTTTCCTCTGCTGCTGCAGGCAGAGATCTTCTCTATTAGACAGAACCCTCACTCCTCACCGCAACCACAAACACCCAAACACTCAGTTTGGGTCTGCAGAAATCTGTCAGAGTGAGTGCTCCTCCCTGTGTTTTAGCTGTTGGTGTGAACCTGCTAAGTTCAAACCACTTCCTCTTCCTCATCAACTCAAAGAAACAAATTGAGTCATACACAGCATCAATGAGATTTCATTTCTATTCAGTTCCTCTAAACACCCTCAGAAATAGCTGAACCCTACTCAAAGATACCTGAACCTTTTCGGAAATACCTCTATTAGAGATTCCCAACCCCCTGAACACCCTTAAGAGATACCCAATGACCTCAGATACCCAAAGTACCCGAGTGATACCAGAACCACTTCAGAGTTAACCCACTGCCCTCAGAGATGCCTGAACCCTCTCCTTCTCAGCTGAAGCTGCTTCAATCACTGAGGAAAATCAAATCCCAGAGGGGACTGCTGCAGTGTGCCCTGTTGGCTTACTCTGCATGGTTGCAGAAACATCCAGAAGAAACTTCATGGAATCTTTGAAGAACCTCAGAGGAACCCAACAACCTGCTGGTGAAACATGAAAAGCTGTGCTACAGATGCAGGATTTTAGTGATGATCTTTGGGTCTTCATGGGGACCTGGACCAGCATGGTCAGAAGAAGAGCTGTAGGGATTTTTGAATGAGCACTATGGCCTCTCAGAGGGATTTTAAACTGTCAGACTGTATTAACACCTGCCACATTTGGTTGCTTTAAACAGACCAGAGTTAATTTCCCCCCTCGGTCCGGACCTTTTTTCCAGGTGGGAATTCATTCAGGCGAAACCATGCATTAAGGACTTCCATGGTAGTTTTCCTCCATTTCCGGGTCTGTGCTCTATCCTGCCTCCGTCATGTCTGTCCAGTGGGAGCAACGATAGTCGAAAAGTCCGCTTTTGGTCCGGACCAAACAAACGGACCAAAGGACTTTGCTGGTATGAATACAACCTTAAAACATCAGAGGAAAAGATGTTTGCTTACATCTGCAGTTCTTGTTTATTAAAAAGATACAAATCAAAATAATGCTTTACATCATGTGACATCATCTGAATCTGACGTTTTCATAAACCAAAGAGAACAAACAGCTGGACCACAGCACAGAGGTTATCCTGGATGAAGATTGATCCATGTTGCCTCGGGTGATGGTCCATCACTTGTTTCCGGGAGCAACAGGGTTCCATGGTTGTTTCCGTGGAGCTCCATCTTTGTCCTTCTTGTCCAAAGGCTTCAGGTGAGAAGACAGAACCAGACCTCTGAGAGCCAGAAACACACATCATGAACCTGGAAACGCCAGCTGGCTTTATGGAAAAATCTCTAAACTATACAACCATGTCAAGGACATCCTGGAATGTCATTTGAAGGTCGAGGAGGCCTCATTTAACATCCTGTTATTACTTTTAAAGACACAAAAAGCAGCCTGGAATCATCCAGTGATCAACATCAAGGAGAGTCCTGGAATTTTTCCTGTTAATGTCTTTAATAATTCCAGATATTAATCATGGGACTGTCTCATATATTTTTATAAAATTCCAGAACATTCCAAGAAGTCCTTGATAGAAATGTAAATGTTTTTTCAGACAATCTTAAATATTTTAGATAGTCCTGGAATGTCCAACAACCATAAAAACTAAATTACAATTATATCCAACACTGCAGAATATCTTGGAAATTTGAAATCAACATGGGGTCAGTTAGACCATCTAAAGAAATCCTTAAAGAACCCTTTCAGGATCCCAAAGGAACCTCAGAGCATTTGTGGGACACTCAGGGATCATCTCAAGCACCCAGAAACAAACCTGACAAATTCTGCACTCAAGTCCAATTTAGAGCTCATTGTTAGTTAATTTATTTATTTTTTTATAGCTTTATCCCGATTTTACTCTTAATGTTCAACTCGCTGAGGCCTGGAATGCTATCTTTCATTAATGTCATTTTTTCAGGTATGTTAAATAAAATCTCCTTAAATTCCTGAAACTTTCCTTTAAGGAAATTTCCTGGAGTTATATCATGGATTACAGGAATGTTTAAAAGAGTCTTGAAGCTCGCTGAACTCAGTGATCCTGATATACTGAGAAAATTAAAGCCTCTGTCAAACTCTTACAGCAAAGTCGTGAATCTTTAAAGAATCTGAACCGGCCGGGCCCTAGGTTTTCATGAGGACCCACCTGAACTGATCGTATCCCACTCCCTGGCTCACGGCCCTCAGCTTGGCTTGGTTCTCTCGCTGGTATCTTCTCTCAGACTCCACCGCTGCCTGCAGCTCCTTCTCCAGCGCCAGGAAGTCGATGACGTCACGCTGTGCCATCACAACACCTGGTGATGAAGTCGCTCCGGTTGAAACTTCCAGCAGGACGATTTTTAGCAGGTGGACGATCAGATCTTAGGTGTCGGGTAGACGAGGTACAGTTGAGACACGTTTTGCTTTGCAAAAACTAAATACATCAAAGAAATGATTTTTGACTTTGCTCAAGTTCTAGAAAAAAATCAACCAATAATATCTTCAAGTCTTTGTCATTTTCCTCAGCGCAGCTACACATGAGACACTCATTCATGGAGCTTTAAAGCTGCCTAACCAGGAACTGTAAATGTAGGAACTGAAAAATAAAATAAAAATGACAACAGGACAAACTTTAAAAATGTCATTCATGTGTTCTTTTATTTATTCTAGTGTAGTTCATACATAATTGATAGGATATTACCTGTTAATAAATCAACAGGTCAGGAAGTGTAAATAGAAACAAACTATAAACATTTATCTGTCTCTCAGTTATGGCAAATAGCTGTAATTTTAATGATTGTTGCTCTGTCACATACAGTTGTGTTCAATAAATTGGAATATTATAAAAAAGTTAATGAATTTCAGTAACTCCATCAGTGAAACACATTATATAGAATCTATATAACAGATAGAATGAATCTATATTATAAATTCATTCTACGCAAACTGATGTTTTCTCCTTTATTTCAGGTAATTATGATGATTTTTCTTCTTCCAGCCAATGAGAAAACAGCATTTAAAATCAGAATACTAGAACAAGCCAATAAAAACATTTTAATAGAGAAATATGGGCTTAATAAAAAGAAAGTTATTTCCAAAAGGTTCTTTTAACCTGACAAACAGGCTCCATCAGAACTGAAATTCTAATTGATTAGATATGACTGAACATGGCTGTGAACTTTAACCTGTAAGATGGGTAAAAATGGTACCAATTTAACACCTACAGCATCGTTTAACCCATGTCATAAGATCTTTGTGTCCTGCATGTATTAAAATGCCCCAGTTAGGAGAATACATTACAAATTTGACCCCCTCACACATTTCTAATCTAAGTTAAGCTTTACAGCCACTAAAGAAGAAGAAGCTGTTTGTTTTGGAAGGGGCAGAGAAAATAGAGAGAGACGTTCGACTCTCCACCCTTAAAGAGGATGCTAATATGCATGTGCAGGCCAAAAATCATGGATCACAAGCTAATTTAACTGTACCTCATTCCCTGCTGCTTTCTGACCAGTGGATCAGACCAGTACCTACTGGTTTACAGATGTGGGTCAGATGGATCAGTGCCGGTTTACAGAGTCAGAAGATCCGAAAGACTTTCTCTGAAACAGAACTTTGAACCGGTCCCTGAGCAGCTCCTCCGTGTTCAGGTGAGTTTAGGCTTGGAATCAACAAAACGTTTCTATGGCAACGCGCGTTCCCTTTGAGCGGCTCACGGTCTTTGCTGCCACCTGGTGGCTGAACAGAAGACCTGTAGCACCGTGCAAAAGCAGGGAAAACCTAAGACATACCTGGTGCGGGTGAGTCCAACACATAAGTCAGGAGGTTCAAACTCCTCAGCTTCAATAATAACAAAACTTTTTACTTTCTGTGATTTGTTCTGTAGAGAAGAAAAAGATCCTCCACTCAGGGAATTCAATTCAATTCAGTTTATTTATATAGCGCCAATTCACAACACATGTCGTCTCAAGGCACTTCACAAAAGTCAGGTACATACATTCCAATTAATCTTAATCATTGAACAGTGCAGCCAGATTCTGTTATTTATTCAAATTGGATAAAAAGTTTTTCTATCTAAGGAAACCCAGCAGATTGCATCCAGTCAGTGACTTGCAGCATTCACTCCTCCCGGATGAGCATGTAGAGACAGTGGACAGTCACTGGCGTTGACTTTGCAGCAATCCCTCAGGGAAAAGTAACATTAAACCAGATCTAGGTGGGTTTCGAAATAAAAGCAGTTTATTGTTCCACCACGTTCAGGTTTTGACAAAAGGAGAACAAAAGGAGGGTACTAGAACTAGAACAAACCATCAGTTGAGGTTAACATACATAATCTCTAATAAATAAAAAACATCAGATGAAACAAGAACAGTCTACAATATGACGAAGTCTACAATGGAGTTGACCTAAAACTAATATTTCCAAAAGTATGATTAACCAAAAAGAACTGAAATAAAAAGCTTTCAGTCCCTGATCAAAACTTTACAAGCAATAACCCAAAGTGAGGCTTCTGAAGCTCACACATGCCTGTAAAGGTACACAAGACAGGTCTCTACATAACCTCTTAGCTGCAGCCTAGACATGGCAAAACCAGACAGAGCCAACAAACGTTTTTACAAACAAGCCAGAGTCAAAATCAACCATTTTCACCAGACGGCCAACAAAGAGGTGAGCTGCTCAGATTAAATCACAGCCACCCTCAGAGACACGTGAGCTGAGTTTAAATAGGAGGGCCTCTTCTGTGATTGGAGGAGTAGGAGATGAACAGTCCAGTCAGGTTCCAGAAAGAGGAGTTAGGAAAACCCGGCCAATCCCAGGCGTGTAACTGCACAGCTGGGCCAGCAAATCCTTAATCTGCAACCGCAGTCCTATGCAAATCAAATGACCTCAGACCATAACAATATTTAATGTTTGTGTTTATTAGAAAACAAGATGGACATTTTCCTGAGCTTCCTTTAAAAGTTGGATCTTTGTAAAATGTTTAGGAAAATTTAAATAAGGCTTATTATTTATTATTAGTTAAACATTGATTCCGGCCCTGAACATAACAGACTGGGAATGTTAAACATCTGGAGCATCAACTAACAACAGGTGGTGTCCACCTGGTCAGGTCATGCATCCATCTCAGAGGGACTCCGTCCAGAGCAGGTGACCTCAGTTTGAGATGGAGCGAATCACTCTGCAGCTCCTTCTTCTCTGCCCCCCTTTTAAAAACTTCCTGGATCACCAGTGACCTGGAGGAACTACTAAACAAGAAAAGCTTCAGGAAGGGACACAGAGAATTACTGAAGAGGTTACAAGAACAACTTAGGGTCAAGATTAGAGACAACATGAAGGTGTACAGGAAGAAGCTGGAGAACAAGCTCTTGCAGAACAATATCAGAGATGTGTGGTCAAAAATGAAAAAGATCAGTTGCTTCAAACAGGTGAATCCGAGAGATGGAAGTCTGGACAGAGCCAATGAACTGAACACATTCTTCAATAGGTTCAGTTCAGTAACCAGTTCAGCATCCTCCTCTCCTGTCACCAGCCAAATAGACATCCCACCCTCCTTCAACCAATAATTTTTCTGTCACACCTCAGATGTTTTATCTTCCACCTCAGCCATGAACCCTTCTACTTCTACATATTTGTCTTTAGCCAAATCAGGTGATGCTGATGCTCCCTTTGCCTCCCTCCACCTGTGTGTCTCTAGAAGTCAGGTGAAGAAGCAACTGGAGAGACTGAACCAGAACAAGGTTGCAGGTCCAGCTGACGTCAGCCCCAGGGTCCTGAAGGGCTGTGGAGAGCAGCTCTGCAGGATTCTCCAGCACCTCATCAACCTTAGCCTGACCCAGGAGAAGGTTCCACTGTTGTAGAAGACCTCCTGTAATCTGCAGAAATACTTAGATGACTCTGCAGTCATCGGGTGTATCAGAGATGGAGAAGAAGCTGAGTACAGGGAGCTGGTGGACCACTGTGTGGCATAGTATGAAAACAATCATCTCATCTTGAATGCGAATAAAACAAAGGAGATGATTGTAGATTTTAAGAGAAACAGGAATAGGTCAAAAACTATTTCCACCATGGGAGAAGAGGTGGAGGTGGTGGAGGAGTATAAATACAACAGACTGGAGTGGGGATGCTAACATGACGGAGGCAGGATAGAGTGGAGATGCAACTGTGAGATGCAACTGTGAAGCCGTCTACAAGAAGGCACAGAGCAGACTGTACTTCTTGAGGAAGCTTTGGACCTTCAGTGTTTGTAGCAAGATGCTGCAGATCTTCTATAGGTCTGTTGTGGAGAGTGTGATCTCTTCTCCATCATCTGCTGGGGTAGCAGCATCAGAATCAGGGACTTGAAAAAACTCAACAAGCTTGTTCTGTACTGGGGACTGCTATAGAACCTCTGGAGATCCTTGTGCAAAGAAGGATTCTTTATAAAATGAAGAACATTATGGAGAACCCTGAGCATCCTCTTCATCAGACTGTCCTACAACAACAGAGTGTCTTCAGTCAGAGGGCTTCTTCAGATCTGCTGTAGACAGACGCTACAGGAGATCCTTCCTGCCCACAGCCATCAGCATCTACAATGGCTCCTAGAAGAAACTTGGATGAGTTACATTTAATTTCATTTTTGGATTAATGAATTATTTTTGAATCAGATGCTGTTCATTCACTGACTCCAAATGAATCTGCAGTTTCCCTGGAAAGGACGCCACACCAAAAACCTCCGCAGAAGATCCAGTATCAGATTCTATGTTTGCAGAACAGATTCTAAGTGTTTCCATCAGAATTGTGATTATCCTCAGAAGTTTTATTTCATTCATCTAAATAAATCCTGAAAATGACGTCATTCAGTTAGTAGCATGGCCCCATCATTTAGCAGGAACATGTTTGGTGATCCCGACCGAGCAGCTCCAATATTCCATGTTTACCAAACTAAAGAGTTCTGAGGTTGGACCTTACTGACGGTCTCTTTTAACAGAAGCTGATTATTTTCCTTCAGGAATCACGTCTATTCCGACCACAGCTCAGAGAGCAGATCATTGTTTGGTTAGTCTGGATCAAACATTTCTAGCTAAATAAATCTGGTCCTGATCTCTGTGAGGAAAACGGACCTTCTGTGGGTTTAATTCCCACAGGTCTGAACTCCATCTGGACTTTAACAGACAAGGCCAGGGTCGGAATCTGACACAGACAACTTTCCACTTTTTTTAAACTGACTCGTGAAACCTCTGCTGGGATGAAGGTCTACTACCTTCTTCATTCAGATCCAAAAGAATCCGGTCTGGTTTCTTTAACCGATTCTGGCTGACAAACTATTTTTTGCATTGAACCTAAAAACATTAGGTTCTTTAAAGAAATCTAAAATCTAGATTTGGACACAGCAGCGATTCCTGGTTTACCAGATGACTTTATTTCTAATAAAACTCAGTAAAATTCCCTTCTATTTACAGAAACTCTTTATATCTCATGTTTACCTTGTTCCATGTCTCTAATACATTTAAACAGTACAAAACAAAGAATTAATGTACAGAAGATCAGTAACAAAGTTCATTGCAGCAGAAATGTTGCAGGAAAACTTCTCCCTAGAAACCATTTGAAGGACTTTGTTCTCTGGACGTTTGGGAGTCCCTCAGGGAAGCATCCTGGACCCACTGAACTTTACAACACCATCTTTGGACTGAAACTTTTCATGAAGCTTCTGTCTCTTCTATAGAGTTACATGTCCCGGTTTTCACTCTTTGAGTGGATTACGGACAGACATCTGGGATTTGTTCAAACACTGGGAATGATCGGATAATTTCTCTGAATCCCCAAACAATAAAGACAGACCTTCACGAAATAAACGCTTTAGAAATAAATTCAGAAGGCTGGAATTCTGATCCAGTGTTTAACAAAATGAAACTGATGAACAAAACCTGGCACTGACATCAGCGAACGATCCAAACTGTATCTGGACAGCACCAACTGGTAGACCAACCTCCTATAGAATAGCAATTGTACAATTCCAGACATTTCCAGACTTAAATTCTAGGACTTCCCAGTTGGTCTTCAGGCCATTATTGGCCACGGAAGGTCTAAGTGGAGAACGTTCTCCTGTAGGAACAAATGTTATTAATACAGAGCTCCATGCTGTAAAACTATCTTTAGGAAAAGCTGCGACTGCATCCGTACCGGACTAACTGCGCTGCAGACGTGCAGCAGATGGTCAGCATTTAAACTTTTACTGAAACCGTCTCTAAAGATTAATCTGAAAACCTCCAATTTGGACTTCTTATCTTTTAGAAAATAAGGAATAATGTCTAGGAAGAAACGTTCTTCTATGCTTGACCTGAAAAATACTAAAAGCTCCTTTCTGCACCTGATGGATAAACTGGTGAAAGCCAAACTTTTTAACTTAACCTCATTGTTTAGAACTTCCAGCATACAGAAGCATTTGGATCCGAAATGGATCCATCAACCTGCTAAGATTGATTGGGTTCTGGTCGGTTCCAGTCCGGAATTCCACAAGCTTCCGAAAATGAAACGCTGGAATGCTGGAAAGGTTCTCATCCAGTCCGAGTCTGCTGTGGAGTTCTGTTTGGTGTCCTGATGCGTGGGTTTGTTCTGTAGCTTTAAAACAAAGTGAACAGGCAGAAGAACTTTTCAGAACCAGCTCAGGAGTAAACATGTTCTAGCAGCAGGAATGCTCTCTGTATCTGGACTTCTAAACGGTTCTGCAGCATTCTGGAAAACATATACAAGCAACCCGGACAGTGGAGTTCTTGAGCACTGGCCCGTTTTCCTAGAAATGAAAGGGAGCACATAACCGGACCTCCAGGATCCACCCAAGTAATAACTTAACCTGAACTAGAACAGGTCATCGGTGTTATCCGAGGCTCAAAGTTCTGGAGGAGGTCAGAACATCAGTTTGTGGGGGTGAAGACCACGCTTTACTGGTAAAAATCATTTTATTTCTGAGGAGAACATGGAACCGGAGAACAGGGATCAATGCAACGTGGAGGTTCTGGAGGGATCTGGAACTCAGTGTCCTTAAATAAGGTTCCAGTCCCAGTAGGGAGGGAAGTTCCCAGCAGGTTCTACATTTAGACCCGTTCCTGAAATGAAAACATTTAAACCTTTGGTCCTGGTGGTTCCAGGTTCTCCTGGTTGGACTTTGGTTCTGTGGGTGTTGGGAGATCCTTGTCAGTACAACAGATAATCCTCAGAACCAGTTTCTCAGTTCTGGGAGTTTCTCTCAGGTGTGTAATTAATGACTAGTGGATTCAGGTGTGCTGATTCTAGCAGGTTCTACATTTAGATCCATTTCTGTGCTGGAATATCCTCATTCAAAAGAATAAAACTGAGTCCAAAAGGTTCCAGTAGAAGTCAGAGATGTATTCCTGACTGTTTAGATGACACTAGGTCCATTTGATTTGACTTGGTTCTTTAAAATTAACCTTTTCCAGAAGTTTCAGAACCAGGCCAGAGTTCTTTGATGGTTCTCTTTAAAGTTAAATGGGTTTAGTCCCATTGGTTCCAGTTGGAATGAATCTGCTAGAGGTTCTACAGGTGCTGGGAGATTGTTGTTCAGTTCAACATATGTAGCTCAGAAGGTTCTGGAAGTTGACAGTGGACCTCCTTCTATAGAGAAGATGTCCTTGAACTTGTTGAGCATGAGCTCCACAATCTGGCTCTGGAAGACCATGTGGACCGTCATGTTGGCGGACTCGATCTGCGGTCGGAGCAGCGTGGGTCCGAACACGATGGCGACGCTCTGAACCGACATTCTGTTGGACTCTTTGTGCTCGATGACCCTGAAACACACAGAGACACAGGTGAGGACTGGAGGAGTTCTGGTGTGTGTTCTGCTTCAGAGTGGTTGGTGTCGGTCAGATGGGTGGACTCACCTGCGCAGGTGTTTGAAGAGCAGCTTCATGGTGTCATAGTTTGGCAGCGGCAGAGAGCGGACCAGGTCCTTCATGTAAGAAACCCTCTGGCTGTGGTCTGGAAGTTCTGCACAAACACAAAGATGGACTCAGAGGTCCATTTGGACTCTGCAACATCATTCAGGATCTCCAATATGATCCAACACTGGATGTTCATGAAACTCCTACAGCCTTTGAGGAGAAACTGAAAGCTGAGATTATTTCTACTTTAACTTAAGTTCAAAGTTTGATCCCAGTTTTCCTTCTTCAGGTGTTTTTAGTTTTCATTGTGGAAACATGCAGAGTTCTGTTCCTGAAACGGATCTTTCTGGACTTTTTGGACAGATTTTTACAAACATCAGTGACCATCTAAACAGATCCGTGTGTCAAAGGTTGAAAAACCTGTCAGAAAAACCAGTTTGTGATGAAACACAAAGTTCCAGAGGTTCAGCTCTGCAGTAAAGTTTGTCTGAAGGTGAGGAGCTTCATCATCAGGAGACAGTTTGAGAAGAAGAAACTTATATTTTTTAGTTAATAAAAAAGATCATTAAATGTGTTTCAGCTGTTTGAGGGTAAATGTTTAAAGAACAAAATGTTCCTGCAGGATCTCTACAGGCTTCCACTTGGAGCCTCAGTCTCAAACATCTATACGTAAGGAGGCTGGGCGGGGTTGAGGTCTGGTGTGTGTGTGTTCCTGTCTTGGCATCACAGTGAGAACCATTTTCCCGATTTCACCATCAAATTAAGGACCATTTGTACCAAAGTGAGGACATTTTGCTGGTCCTCACGACCTATTTTGCTAACGGTTAGGTTTAGGACTAAGGTGTGAATTGAGTTTAGGGTTATTGTCAGGGTTAGGGCATAGAAAGGGTTGAAAATGACTGAAAATCAATGGAAGTCAATGGGAGTCAACACATGGTCCTCACTACATATAGCAAAACAAGAGTGTGTGTGTATGTGTGTGTGTCTGTGAACTAACGGATGGTGGCGATGAACTTCTCGAAGCTGCTGAAGGGAAACAGTGGCTCTGGAAGCTCTCTGAAGAAGAACTTCAGCGCCCCTGTGATCACGTGGATCTCCTCCCACTGTCCGTCCTCCAAGTCCAAATGTTCCTCTGCCAGGACACAGAACCACAAAGTGAGAAGGACAACCTTCAGTGTGATGAACTGTGTTCTGAACTTTCTTATGGAATTTAACTCCTGATCATGTTGATGCATCAACAGAAAACTGGAACTAATTTTAATGAAACCTTTGCAGACGGAGAGAATAACTTTCACATCTTCGTTTGGCTTCTAAACTGCTTATGATCTGGTTCTGATTGGTTCTGATCTGAGTCGATCAACTTATCCAGTTTTAGAGAAAGCAAAGAAACTTTGGATTTCAGAGAGAATTTGGGGTTCTTCCAAATGTTCTGGATCAGACTGAGGCTGAAGGAAACCAACAACTCTGCTTCTGCAGGAGTTCACCAGAACATTTCAGTCCTTATTCTGCGGCAGTGTTCAGTCCACGTCGGTGGTGCAGAAACATCTAGCTAACGCTGAAGATGATCTGGCGTCAGTACTTACAACCAAACTCAGCACAGATCCAGCTCAGAGCCACATTTTTTCTAAGATGAACCAGCTCTAGTTTACTGACTGTCCTCAGGTTCTGGTTCCACTGTATGTCTACACTCCCATGACCCTAATCCGATCAAGGAAGGTTCTCCTCCAAAACATGATGGTGTGCCGTGATTTGTTTTCTGTAATGGTCTCCATCTTGGTTCTAATTTAAAACCCAGTTTAGACCAGGTCATTTTTCTCTATACCCGACTCTACTGCCTGACTGTTAGACAGGAGCTGCAGGGTTCTAGTTACCGTGATCGGCTTTATGTCGGAGTTTCTGGATCACAGCCAGGTTCCCGCTCACTCTGTAGATGCCGTCGACATCCAAACCTGAAGGAACGTTGAGGAGAACAAACTGAGGTCAGTTCTCTCTGAGGAGAATAAAACTTCACAGACATGTTCTGGTGTTAAAAGATCCTCCTGACTGGACCGCTGATGGTGAGACACCTGTCCCACCTGGACCAGCCTGGGGGAGCCCATGAACCAGTTGTGATGAACTGGATCCAGTTCTGATCCAGTTTTTCACTTTGAAAACAGAACATACTTGAGTTTCCTGAGAGTATTTCTCCCCAAATGTTTCATGTGTCAGAAAGTATCAGATCTTTGGCTCCCTCTGCTGGTTCTTTGTTGTAACCAAAACTTCAGGTTACTCCATATCTGCTACTCAGCTGTAAACATTTCATCCAGATGACGTCACAACCTCTTAATCAGCTGCTGAATTTCAATGCATTTCTGCTGGTAGGGAAATAATCTGATGAATTATGGAGAAAAATAATAAAAAAATGTCTCCAATATTTTTATTTAACTGTAGATGATTTTCCCTGCAGGTTCTAGATTTCCACACCGACTGTGGTTCTGATCCCTGTTAAGACCAGCTGGCTCCTATTAAACATGAGAAACAATGAAAACATTAACCTGAAAGACAGGTAAGAAAATAAATTAAATAAAATGTACCGATGATGAGGAAAGGGGAACTCTCTGCGAGAACATCAGAGGAGGATCTTGGCTTCATGTTCTGGAAACCCAGCTTTGCAAACACAGACGAACTTAAAGATCTAATTCACTTTGATTGATTGATTATTTTTTACTGTGGTGACAGAATAATATCCACTCGTCTGATCAGGTGAGAAAAATAATATATTAATAAAATTTAATTTCTGAGTTTCCATTAAAAACATTTTTTAAACTTCGCTTTCTGGCCATCTTTAACCAAAACGATCCAACCAGAGAGAATATTTTTATGTTTGGGAAGATTTATTATCGATGGGATCACCTCTCCTCTCCACCGTCCTGATGCATTTCTCCACAAATTTGGGAATGGTGGAGTTTTCCCTGTGACAGAGGACATCCAGGTGGCAGCCGAACACGTTGTCTGCAGAAGGTAAACAATCTGCCTTTAAACAAAACTCAGTCAGAGGGTGAAAGAAACATCTGCAGGGACATCTCATGGATCACCCCCATAAACACAAAGCTTTACATGTCCCTGTACTGTACTGTATTGTACAGGCACATGATCAGAAGCATCTCCTAAATGTTACATCTGACCTAAAAAAACAGGAAAAACCCTGAAACGTCCTGATGTTTCCATCAGACGTCCGAGGTGAAGTAAAACGTTCTGATCTGTATGTATCTGGGAGGATAAGAAATTCCCTGAAGTTCTAGTCTTAACTGAGCAGAACTGGTTCGGTGTTCTGGTCTGTTTCGTACCTCTGATGTATCCCTTCTCTTTGACACTCTGTAGCGTTGGTCTCCTCTGCAGGAAACGTTTCAGTTTGCCTCGGATCCGGGTCTGCTCCGAGTCTGCTGCTGAGGTGTTCCTAGTGGCTGAAAAAGCAACAGAATAAACTATGAGACTGAAGCTGGAGAGAAATAACCAGGTACACAGAGAAGCTCCTATTGTGAAGTTCCCAGGAAAAAAACATAACTGAATGATCTTCTGAAGCTGATTTTATTTTAACATGATCAAATGATGGTCCTCTGCAGCTGCTGGTAGAGACCAGCTGAAGCTCTGAGAACATCTGATTCTGGAAGACTCACATGTCCTCTTCCTGTCCTCTCTGTCTGAGCCTGTGTCATTCTCTTCATCGCTCAGATGCTCCGGTTCCTGAAAAAAGGAACAACGCAGCAGCTCAGATTGCAGATCTTGTCTAAGTGCAGCTTCAGGTTCAGCTAGAAGGAATTTTACTGTCTGAGAAGGCGCCTGAGGGATGATAGACGTCCACGCAAAAAGTAAAAGTCATGCAAGAACCGCCACTGACAATGCCCACATGTTTCCAGTCTCAGAAGACCTTGATCTGATGACCTAACAGGAGTGTATGGAGCTACCAGGCATGTGATGTATCTGGAGGCTTTTTAATCGCTTTATGTCAGAAGGAGGATTTTGTACTGAATCTTGAATCTGACTGGCAGCCAGCGAAAGTGCAGGATATGACCACAGATTATATGGTGAGCCATCTTGTGGCTGAGGTTTGGAATACCTGCAAGTAGGAAACTGAATCATGACTTATGCAGGAACAGACATGCAGGAGTCCCAGTGATAAAGACAGCAGCAGATGTGCTTTTGACATGATGAGCATTTGAAATGATGCCTATGCTTTTAGTAGAACATTTTAGATTTCTAACTAAGGTTGCAAGGGATTGGAACATCAGGAATGTTCTTTGGAAAAAAATGAACACATATAGTCTTTTGGGCAAAATTAAATTCATAGTACTGAGTTCTGGACTTTGCAAGCTTGTCAGGCTTCTGGGACGTTAAATCTGTGTATCGTCAGCTTAACGCTGATACCACACACAGCTACATTTCTGTATGGAGTGGGCCAACAGGTCCAACTAAACTAGAACAGAAATTTCATCATGATTGAAGTTAGGGAGAATATCATCAGAACCATAGGGGCCCTGCATCTGTGCCTTGGATAAAACCCTGAATGAAATAAGCAGAATATGTACGTTTCTTCTCCTCAAACAGTTTCTGCTAAGATCTTTAAAAAAATGCAGCTTATTAGCAGCTGAGGGCTTAGATGAGGTTTTTGGAGAAAGGTTTTGATTGAAACTATTTCCAAAGGTCCAGATACAACACCAGAACTAAATGACCAGCAGACTGGGCCTAATGACTAATGTTGGATTCTTTTAGAGGCTCATAGTTTGCAGGAGCTCATTAAGAAAAATAATTTTTTTTAAAACAAATACATTTGTATTTATAAGTGAAAAAGAATGTAATATTTCAACCGTGCTCTTCCAATCACTGAGGTATGTTGGAAGAGGAAGAGGTGAACTAGTGGTGGTGATTCTGATCCAGAGTTTGAGTTTGGAGGTGAGGTAGGAGGTTCTTGGTCTACTTGCTGACATGAGTTTGGCTCTAGGGTGTGTTGCTGTACCGGCTGGTGAGGCGTCAGGTGGTGGATGGTGTCCTGGATGACTTTGCACCAGTCTGAGATGATGCTCTCAGTGTCGTACTGCATCAGATACTCGCAGCCCTGACGGGTCTTCAGCTGCACACAAACACACACAGCACAGTTACACACTGCTGTCTCACACGCACCCCAACGGGCCATAACCATGGCAACAGAGACACTGCTGTGGCCTCACCTCCAGAACGAACTTCTTGGAGGACTTGTCTTTGGCTGCCCATTGAACTGACCCTCCTCTCAGGTCCACAGTGTACTCGGGAACAATCTGTGAAGCTTTGTTCTGAGGGAAGACCAGAAATCCATCTCATCATTGAAACCATCATCTGTGTGTCTTCAGCCTTCTGTAGGCTTCAGCTGTCTGTGGGAATTTCTACATTTGGTTGGCACTAAAACTGTGACAGGAGAAACTCATCTTTCAATCATTTCAACTGGTCTGGATCAGTTTCTTAGGGTCCATCTAGAGTTCTCCGTTGGCTTTAGCTGCAGAATGACCATTTTCAGAGGCATATTTTTTTTTAGGTTAAGACACTTATCTCAGACCTATAGATCATTCAGGTGTATGACGTCTTCAAAGTCGGAGTCTGTCGAGGTATAACCAACGACTTATCAACAGTAAGTTGGACTTTTAGGCTCTTTGTTATGAGACTTAAGCTCCAAAATGGTGATTCTCAAAGAGCCACCAGCTGAAAACCTCCATAGGACTGCAGGATGATGCACATCTCAGGTCCTGGGTCCGCTCTTTACCGGGTTATGTATCTTAAAAACAGGACTTTCAGATTCTGTTCATCTGCAGTGATGTTTCTAGGCTGGATGTTCAGTTACTGGACTGAGAATGGCCAAAGTTCAAAGAAAAACTATAAAAGGCCTTCAGAAAGCCTCAGAACCAATGGTCCAGACCACTTTAAAACACTGTTCTCTACAGAGAGCTGCAAAGAAATGGTAAATGCATCAGGGCTGTCAGTTCCTACAGTAAACGCAACATTACAATGTCTACAGGACTGTTCCAGGTTCTTACAGCGTTCCCAGCTGGAGCAGATTTGGGGTCTTTGTGAAAAGTAAGAATCCCACCATGGAGGACGGTCCAGGACTGACTCCAGTTCTTCCTGTTCAACAAAAACATCAAACAATCATCTCAGAGTTTGAATGTCTAAAAAGCACTGGGTAATATCACAGATTTCCATTTGCAGGTCAGTCAAACTCAGGCTGAATCAGAACTGAAGATTCTGGGTCTCACCTTATCTTCTTGCCATGATCAACTACTTTGGTCTTGTTAACAATTCCTGCCTTCTCCAGATGATGGCACTGCAGAGACACAGAAGCACAAGTGAGTTCTCAGGTTTCTGCAGGTCGGCTTTGAAACGTGAGTCCTTGGTAAACATGGGAGTGGAGAGTGGGAGTCTACCTGAGTCTACCTGATTTTCCCTAAGGGCTTCTATCCACCTCAGTTGCTTCATTCAGCAGTTTGCTCCCTCCTGGAATCATTTTCCCACAGAATCAGGAAACTCAGAACAATTTCAGACCTATGGATTTGATCTGGATCTACTTCTACTTCTAAACTCCTGAAGGTTTATAAGAGTCTCTCATTTAGAAAAGCACAATGCAGTTTAAAAGTGGGCCAAAAACAGTCTGGGTTTGGGGTTAGAGGTACATGGTGCAGGATTTATTGCTGCCTGAGCAGAGTTGGGTGCAAAGGCCTTCATGATTTTAAATCATGCTGTAAATTTAGGTTTTTCAGACAGAAATAAAGTGATTAAGGGATAACAACCAAATTACAGAGACAATTTCTGTGAACATGAAGCTCAGCCTTAATGAAATATCAGACTTCAGATGCTTATAGCTGCTGGAGGAGAAGCAGCATTGAAGAGGACAATAACTCTGATCTTGTTTAATTTACACGAAGGCATAGTTGGAATAAAAGTGGTATGCAAGTGGGGAGACATCCTTTCCTATTAATATTTTAATAATAACACAGCATTTAAAGTTATTCAATAAAATATCAAATATAAACATCTTTAAGGAGTGGATTTAACTCAGCTGGAGTTTAGGTATTTTTATTCTATTATTATTCTATTATTCTATTTCACCATGCACTTGGATGCTTTGGATATGTTGGATGTTAAGACACATATTGGTTGTTTAGGGACATGTTGGATGTTGACGGACATGTTGGATGTTGAGGGTCATGTTCGATGTTGAGGGACATGTTCGATGTTGAGGGATATGTTGGATGTTGAGGGTCATGTTTGATGTTGAGGGACATGTTGGATGTTGATGGACATGTTGGAAGTTGATGGACTTGTTGGATGTTGAGGGCATGTTGGATGTTGATGGACATGTTGGATGTTGAGGGTCATGTTGGATGTTGAGGGTCATGTTGGATGTTGATGGACATGTTGGATGTTGAGGGTCATGTTGGATGTTGAGGTACATGTTGGATGTTGAGGGTCATGTTGGATGTTGAGGGACATGTTGGATGTTGAGGGACATGTTGGATGTTGAGGGACATGTTGGATGTTGAGGGTCATGTTGGAAGTTGATGGACTTGTTGGATGTTGAGGGACATGTTTGATGTTGAGGGACATGTTGGATGTTGATGGACATGTTGGAAGTTGATGGACTTGTTGGATGTTGAGGGCATGTTGGATGTTGATGGACATGTTGGATGTTGAGGGTCATGTTGGATGTTGATGGACATGTTGGATGTTGAGGGTCATGTTGGATGTTGAGGGACATGTTGGATGTTGAGGGACATGTTTGATGTTGAGGGACATGCTGGATGTTGATGGACATGTTGGATGTTGAGGGTCATGTTGGATGTTGAGGGACATGTTGGATGTTGAGGGCCATGTTGGATGTTGAGGGACATGTTGGATGTTGAGGGACATGTCAGATCACAGAGTTCTAATAAAAACTCTTCAAAACATGGGTTTTGTGTTCTTCTGTTTGGACCAAACTGTTGAATGAAACAGATCCTGACACCGAAACAACACTTTCAAACCAAAATAACCAGGAACAGAACCAGCATCAGAACAAACCCAGCACTTTAGCGTTATTAGCTGACAGGATGAATGGTTAATGATGAGCGGTTAGTGGGATTAATGAGCAGAAACTTTTTGGGTAGAAGTCTTATAGACAGAGATGGAACTTTTCAGGATAAATTTGCAAATTTGCTGTCTTGAAAATAAAGCCATGATGCTGAGGTAACACAGCAGGAGGCTCTAGGAAGTCTCAGCTGCCCAAAAAGTTCCCTACATGTAAAAAAAAAGATGTTAGAACAAAACGTTAGTAGATTTTGCAACGTAGCCTCTAACTTCCAACAGCCAATCAGCCAAACATACATGGTGCTTGGGGATGCCTGTGCTGTGGTTGGACAGATTCCTCCTCAGCTTGAGCCTATTAGGAAGCTAGAATGAGGAAATGATGGGATGAGTCGATGAATAAATGAACAGCTCAACAAATCAATGAGCGAGTCAGGAAATACCTGAACAAGTCAGTGAACACATGAACGAGTGGAAATTAATGTATGTGTCAGTGAATGAATCAATGAGTAAATGAGCAAATAAATGAGTCAGTAAACCAATTAACAAATCCTTACCTGAATAAAAGAGTCAAGAAATTATGAAATGGGTCAGAAAATCAATGAACGGGTCACAGACTCCTAACAAGACCTAATGAGGGTCTGGGGAACAGGTGAGGGGGTCTAAAAGTGATGCAGCACTGGTGAGTCCGTACCTGTGGACTGTCTGGAGAATGTTTCCTGGAAGCGTCCGTGAGGTCCGAGGTGATCCTTCTGTGTCCCGGGGAGAACATCTGGAACACAGCAAAAATGTGAGGAATCAGCTCTCAGGAAAGTTCCGGATCATGTAGCTCATGGTCCTGCTTCACTCACATCTTCAGCGATGCTGTGTCTAATATTCCTGACCTGCAGAGCTCCTCCCCCCACAGAAACTCCATTTCCTATTAGCGTCTGCTGCAACACAATAAAGCCATCTCATATCAGCAAGTTCCAGTGAAGATAGGATTAATATTCCTGTGATGACTGCTCACCTCCTGCTGCCTCTCTGGGCTGCCTGGGTCCTTCAGTTCCAGCTGAGCTCTGGGAATCTGAGGCAGCTGCTGCTGAGGATGCTGGGAACACAAACTGGAGGTTAAGCCAGTGAAAGGTAGGAAGTACTGAAAAACTCTGAGATTCCTTCATACCGTAAAGACACTGTCTCCATTATCGTTGTGTCTGTCCACAGGATAATCTGCCTTCGGTAGAGGAGGCTTTAAACCATCAAACAAACAACAATCATTACATCAAAATCTGGACTATATACTTCAAAGATAAATCACACAAGCTTACTTCACTGATCCTAAAACAAAATAATCCAGGAGAATCTCAGGCTCATACCAGGCCGTCGTCCCGCTTTCTGCTGGCTGTGGATCCAGGAGGAGATGAAGGGATTGTTGGGTCAGAAAGAGCCCAGGATGTGGCTCCTGTGTTGGGGTTGTAGTAGTAGACTCTTCCGGAGGCCTCATCCAGCAGCTGCTCCCACTCACAGGAACCCTGAGAGGGAGGAGGAGGAGGTCAGAGAGCAGGACCATCAGCTGTTACCGATCAGGGAGGAGCACTGTGGTACCTGAGAGGAGGCCGGGGAGAGCGGACTGCATGGATCCTTGTCTCCAGCTGGAGTGGAGCCTCGATGGTCTGACCAGGTGGTCTGTCTGGTAAGAGGATGGTAAAAAAACTTCCTTCCACTATCCTGATCAGTCTGTACCTGAGCAAATGGGGGTAGAAGCCATGATGGCTTAGAGTGTCTGCAGAAACATCTGTGGTTTGTGGTTTCAACATTTCAGATCATTTTCTACTGAAGATAAATTGTTTATAAACCAGAACGTCCAATTAAGCTGGGATGTTGTGTAGAATAAAATAAAACCAGAAGACTGGGAAAGTTGTCCAAAAACACCTGTTTGGATCATCCCACAGGTGAACAGGTTAATTGAAAACAGGTGAGTGTCATGATTGGGTATAAAAGGAGGATCCCTGAAAGGCTCAGCCGTTCACAGGCGAGGATAGGGCAAGGTTCACCACTCTGTGAACAACTGAGTGAGTAAATCATCCAACAGTTTAAGAACAACGTTTTTCAACATAAAACTGAGGGAATTATATAATCTACAGTCCATCATATCATCAACAGATTCAGATAATCTAGAGAAATCTCTGCATGGAAGCAGAAAGGACCAACATGGAATGCCCATGACCTTCGACCCCTCAGTAAGCACAGCATTAAATACTGACCATTGCCTGTTAACAGTTTGTCGCTACGTCTACAAAACTCTACCATGCAAAACCAAAGCTACATAGCAACAACACCTTGAAACAGCCCAGGCTTCTCTGGACTCATGTGAGATGGACGGAAGCAAAGTGGAAAAGTGAGCCGTGGTCTGAGGACTCCACATCTCAGATTGCTTCTGGAAATCATGGACGTCGTGTCCTCCAGGCCAAATAGAAAAAGGACTATCTGGATTGTTATGAGCACTGTTCCCTTGCAGCAAGAAGTGTCCTGGGTTCAACTCCCGGCTGGGGGTCTTTCTGCATGTTCATGTCATCTCACCGGGTACTCCGCCTTCCTTCCACAGTCCAAAAACATGACTGTTAGGGTAATTGGAGATAGGCACCAGCTCCCCCATAACCCAATATGGAATAAGCGGTATAGAAGATGAATGAATGAATGGATTGTTATCAGAGCAAAGTTCTAAAGCCAGCAGTTGTGATGGTATGGGGGTGTGGTGGTGCCCATAGCATGGGTAACTGGCACATCTGTGAAGGCACCATTAATGCTGGTTCTGGAGCAACATCTGCTACCATCCAAACATGCCTGGCATGTTTGGCAGAGTGGGGAGACTGGCAGAAGTGAGGCTGCCATACAAAGGCACTACCATCAGCAGGCAGGGCAGGTGAAGGTAAGGACACAACAACTGAGACAGACAGCGGGGGTTCAAACCGGCAACCCACCAGTTACAGGACAAACTCCTACCACCTGAGCCACAGCCGCCCCTTAAAAATTAAAATGAGTGAATATTTGTAAGAAACAATAAAGTTTATCAGTTTGGACATTAAATATCTTGTCTTTTTGGTGGATTCAGTTGTATAGAGGTTAACAAGATTAGCAGATCATTGGATTCTGCTTTTATTTTGTTTTACACAACGTCCCAACTTGGTTGGAATTTGGTTTTGTGGATGTTTCAGTGTTCTTGGAGGAGAAGCAATCCCACACATAGGTTGGACCAGAATGCTTCACGGTTGGTGTGTCAGGGGGGTCTTGGTGGCTGTCAGCCTTTCTTCTCCAGATTGATCAGAGGAAAAGACTTTGCATCAGTGTCCTGATGTCCGTTCTCCAAAGTTTCATTCAATCTGTCGAAGTGGTTTTCTTCGACAGATGTGGTTTCGTTGTTGTCCTTGTAAAAATGTCTTCTTCTCTATTTGGTGCAAAGGCACTCAAATCCACCATGCTGTGCTAGCTCTGCATTGGTGGCAACACGAGAAGGTGATGGAAACCCTCTTAGATGCAACATTCTCAGCAGCAGTTTCCTGTGTGTGAGGTCATTTTGAAGCTAAGCTTTTCTTTGGAGGTTAGACAATGATTTCAGAACTTCTGTCTCTTTTAGCTCAGTCAGTCTGATTATTAGTTTGATGAAGAGCCAGGATGCTGATTTGGTTGAAGTCTAATTGTTGAATTCCCTTCAGCTTCAGCTGTTCCTTAGGAACACCTGATCCCTGAGCAGGAAATCTAATGATCTCAGGTAACATCTGATCAAACTTTAATTATTTCAGTGTAACCTGAGCTCAGAGCAGAGGATAGCTTAAACACAAGATGTGTGTTCGGACCTAAAAAATTGAAACAATAATCAGGTTCAATAGAGTTTTCATTTAATTCTGTTTTATAACCAGAAAAGTTACAACCTTCAGTCATTTTTCTCCATTTCCTGCAGCTTCTCTAATGTTTCACCGTAATTCATTATTCTCAGAGTTTCACTTCAGTTGCAGCACTGATGTTTTACTTTCTTTCAGCTTCAAACATCTCTCTTCATCAAACTAAAACCACACCTGGATTCCAAGGCCACCTTACCTGCCATTCATCCTGTGGGCTGACAGGGGAGGCGGGGCTTATCATGCTGGAGGAGGAGCTTGTTGATAGGAGGGTGTGTCCTAGTTCTGGGTCTGCAGGGGGCGGGGAGGAGATGGAGATCTGAGGCTGAGAAGTTTTCTTCAGGGACGAGACGTTGGCATATATGGGTGAGCTAGGGTTGAGTGAGCTTTGGTCCTACAGAGACAGGCAGAGAGAGAAAAGTTGGAATTTTCAGTTTAAACACAGTTCAGTTCATCCACCATATTGAATTCTTTGATGTCCACTTAAACATCTGTTTTAGGAGACTTACTGAATGCATCATAAATGTGTTTCGTCTAAAAACCCCTAGCACCTAATTTTAGTCTCAGTTTCACCATTCAGGGATTAGACCACCAAGTCCTCAGCGTCCACCTGTCATCTTGTCACAACGGTCCAGTTCTAGTCCCAGTCGCAGTCCCTTCTGCTGGCTAGAGAAATGTTTTGGCCTGCAGCAGCTGTTTGAACTCAGTCCAACAAGCTTGTGCTCCTTCTGGAATGCAAGTGGCACCCTTGTGTGATTCTGCCATTCCTGCAAGGTAGTCCTGACTGTTCTCTATGGTGTTTCCACCATGGTGGTTCCTCTGGTCCCTCTTTCAGCACTAATGTACCCTGACTGATTCCACTGAGACTCTTTAAGTTTCCTGCTCTGAACTGGAACCAGAACCTGATGGGTTAAAGAGGCTAATGTGACATGCCCAGTTTGACGTGTCTCGGATCTAAAAGGCTGAGATTTAATCTCCTAGATTAGCATAAACAGAAAACTGAGCAAGCATAAAGACTTCTGTTGAGTTCTGTTGTTTCTGTGCAGAACATGAGTCTCTGGTTGGACCATCTTCTGTTCAAGCAGTTTCAGTCCGGTTGAAGATATTATTGATGTTTAAGGAGAACATCATAGTGTAAAGGGAATTTCTGCTGAAGGAGTTGCAGGAAGACATCGTTCGGACTGGGATCTCTGGGTGGACCAACAGGAAGAACTCCTCCCATGTTGTATAAACACACAAACACATGGGAAAATGATTCCTGTTTTACATCAAGTGGTCTGAACATCTCCAAGAGGGTTTAATACGAGGAATCCGAACAGGAACTTCACATTTTAACTCAAACTTAATCACAACTTTAAACTTCAACTCTGACACCTAAAGAGCTTCTGAGAGGTTTAGTTTCTCCTTCAGTGACTCCATTGATAATATTACAGATATCTGCTGATGACCTATTATTGTGGGTCATGTGATGGAGCAAACCTAGCAGCTCAATAAGTCACTACAGTTTGTCTCAGTTTTCTCTCTGTAAATCCCTCTGAGCCTGGTTCAAAGTCCAAACGTCCTGCAGGTTTTGTTTGCAGCTGCAGGTTAAGGCTCTCAGAAACAACCAGCATGAATTACAGTTGAACCATGAAGAACATCAGCAGGAGAAGAGTCTAACAGGACATGTGGACTCACCTGTCATCATCTCTCTGTGTTTGTCTCAGTGTTCCTAAGGTCTGTGCTGCATTAACCTCCATCAACAAACATCTCACTCTGCCTTTGATCATGCTGTCAGACCAATGGCTCCGCAAATTGTAACTCCGCCCCCATTCTGTTTGCCTGCAAGCTTAGACTCCGCCCCTATGAAATTGTGGCTCCGCCCCTCACTGGCAGGGTGTCTCACTTTCTTCTGCTTCAGATCTTGTGGATTTGTCTGAACTTGACTCTCGTGCATTATCTAAAAACTCTTCCTGGAAGTTGAGTGCTGGAATGTTTTCAAGGACTCACCCTGGGCCCTCATGACTCCTTTATAACATTGAAACAGAAAACTGCTCCTAGTAGTTCTAGAAAAAACTTCTAGATAACCAGAATCTCTTCAAACATCTGTCACCTTCTTTCTCCTGGACCAGTAGAACTTAAAAGGTAAAATATTTGGTGACTTTTTCATTTAAACCATCAGGGAATCCTGGAAGGAGGGGTAAAACTTTATCAACATCTCATAAAAATGAAGCTTTTGAAGATCCGTCTATTCCTAAGTAGATCCCATCCTCAATCCAAATCATTGCCAGCCAGTTCTTGGTACTTTTAGAACCTCAACATCTCAAATCATCACTTAGCAGTCACAGGGGACAAAATTAATCCATCTCTGTGTGAAGAGAACTTGAAGATCCTAATGACCATCTAGAATTATCTCTATGGTTCCTGCTTCCCTTTAAGAAAACGTAGATGTCCCCATGTTTCCAGTACAGCGATGGTAAAAAGAAAGTACACTCTCTTTTAGTTCCAGGGGTTTTATATATCAGCTAATTAAAAATGATCTGGTGTTTGCCGGATTTTAAAGTTATTTGGATCAAACCTTATATGAATAGAAACACAAAATAAATACCAAACGTTCAGTCTTGATTAAACAAAACAAAAAAGCAGATTAGTACTCTACATTATATTGGTTTAGAGAAGAGTTCATGGCCCTTAAATCGGCCATGTTTCCAGGTCCCATAGTTGCAAAACAAGCCCAAATCATCAGCACCCTACCGCTGTGCTTGACTGTTGAAAGGCATTGGTGCTGATATGCTGGGTTTGGTTTTTTCCACAAATGGAGCTGTGCATCATAGGGTAAATATCTCTGTTTTGTTTTCATCTGTCCAAATGACAATGTTCCAGAAGTCTTGTTTTTTATCCAGATGCAGCTTTGCTAACCTATGTCCTGCTGCCATATTGTTCCAACCTTTCAAAACAGCCATACTGGTTTAGTGTTTTTCTAACAGGATCCAAACGAGGATCTGAAAACGGAGAGAATCTCATGGCTGGAAATGAAGAGGAACAAAAACTAACACACCACAACCATCATGACAATAAATCCCTTCATCTATATAATAAGAGAACTTTTACAGGGTCTGTCACAGTTGTGTCAGAGACTTCTTCAGTCCTGCTTTAAGGAGATTTTTCCTCCCTGCTCCGTGTTAGAACCTATCTGATCATCTTGTAAACACAAACGTGGTATCAGCACAATCAGGTCCTCAGGGAGCTGCAGTCTGTGTGTTTAGTGCCTTCAGGAAGCTTCTAGCTGCCCACACATACATCGAGAAGCAGCTGCTGGAGATGTGAACAAAGGAAATTTCACTCTGAAGACTCCATTAGTCTTTATAACGTCACATATGTCTTTAATGAGCTACAAATGGTCTAAAAAGTTCTCTTTCAGTCTGTTCTCTCTGATCTGCTGCTGACTGACCATTACAGATTTTACACATGATAACAGCGGGAACATCATTGGTTCATGTTCTGATGGAGGTTCTGCTTCTGAAGGCTGCCACCTGGTGTTCGTCAAAAACGTACACAAACAGCTACATCTGACAAAAAATCTGATGAGAAATGATTCTATGGCAGGATTTAAACTACAGGTCCAACTTCTCTACAAACAAACAGATAAACTACAGGTCCAACTTCTCTACCGTCAAAATATAAGCTACAGGTCCAACTTCTCTACAGTCAACAGATAAACTACAGGTCCAACTCCTCTATAGTCAACAGATAAACTACAAGTCCAACATCTCTAAAAAGAAATCGATAAACTACAGGTCCAACTTCTCTACAAACAAACAGATAAACTACAAGTCCAACTTCTCTACAGTCAACAGATAAACTACAGGTCCAACTTCTCTACAAACAAGCAGATAAACTACAGGTCCAACTTCTCTATAGTCAACAGATAAACTACAGGTCCAACTTCTCTACAGTCCACAAATAAACTACAGGTCCAACTTCTCTAGAAACAAACAGATAAACTTCAGGTCCAACTTCTCTACAGTCAACAGATAAACTACAGGTCCAACATCTCTAAAAACAAAAGAATAAAACTACATGCCAACCCTTTAGTAACAGATAAACGACAGGTCCAACTTCTCTACAAACAAACAGACAAACTACTGGTCACACTTCTTTACAGTCCACAAATAAACTACAGGTCCAACTTCTCTACAAACAAACAGATAAACTACAGGTCCATCTTCTCTACAGTCAACAGTTAAACTACAGGTCCAACTTCTCTACAAACAAACAGATGAACTACAGGTCCAACTTCTCTACAAACAAGCAGATAAACTACAGGTCCAACTTCTCTATAGTCAACAGATAAACTACAGGTCCAACTTCTCTACAGTCCACAAATAAACTACAGGTCCAACTTCTCTAGAAACAAACAGATAAACTACAGGTCCAACTTCTCTACAGTCAACAGATAAACTACAGGTCCAACATCTCTAAAAACAAAAGAATAAACTACATGTCCAACTCCTCTATAGTCAACAGATAAACGACAGGTCCAACTTCTCTACAAACAAACAGACAAACTACTGGTCACACTTCTTTACAGTCCACAAATAAACTACAGGTCCAACTTCTCTACAAACAAACAGATAAACTACAGGTCCATCTTCTCTACAGTCAACAGTTAAACTACAGGTCCAACTTCTCTACAAACAAACAGGTGAACTACAGGTCCAACTCCTCTATAGTCAACAGATAAACTACAGGTCCAACTTCTCTACAAACAAAGAGATAAACTACAGGTCCAACTTCTCTACAGTCCACAGATAAACTACAGGTCCAACTTCTCTACAGTCCACACATAAACTACAGGTCCAACTTTTCTACAAACAAACAAATAAACTACAGGTCAAACTTCTCGACAGTAAACAGATAAGCTACAGGTCCAACTTCTCGACAGTAAACAGATAAGCTACAGGTCCAACTTCTCTACAGTCAACAGATAAACTACAAGTCCAACCTCTCAAAAAAACAATCGATTACCACTAAGGTCCAACTTCTCTAGAAACAAACAGATAAAACGACAGGTCCAACTCCTCTATAGCTCAAACAGATAAAACTACAGGTCCAACACTCTACAAACAAAAGATAAAACTACAGGTCAACTCCTCTACAGTCACAGATAAACTACAGGTCCAACTTCTCTACAGTCCACACATAAACTACAGGTCCAACTTCTCTACAAACAAACAAATAAACTACAGGTCCAACTTCTCTACAGTCAACAGATAAACTACAGGTCCAACTTCTCTACAGTCCACAAATAAACTACAGGTCCAACTTCTCTACAAACAAACAGATAAACTACAGGTCGAACTTCTCTACAGTCAACAGATAAGCTACAGGTCCGACATCTCTAAAAACAAACAGATAAACTACAGGTCACACTTTTCTAACAACAAACATAAACTACTGGTCCAACTTCTCTATTGTCAACAGAAAAACTACAGGTCCAACTTCTCTACAAACAAACAGATAAACTACAGGTCCAACTTCTCTACAGTCCACAGATAAACTACAGGTCCAACTTCTCTACAGTCCACACAAAAACTACATGTCCAACTTTTCTACAAACAAACAAATAAACTGCAGGTCCAACTCCTCTATATTAAACAGATAAACTACAGGTCACACTTTTCTAATAACAAACATAAACTAGTGGTCCAACTTCTCTATTGTCAACAGAAAAACTACAGGTCCAACTTCTCTACAAACAAACAGATAAACTACGGGTCCAACTCCTCTATAGTCCACAAATAAACTAAAGGTCCAACTTCTCTATTGTCAACAGATAAACTACAGGTCCAATGTCTCTACACTCAACAGATAAACTACAAGTCCAACATCTCTAAAAACAAATCGATACACTACAGGTCCAACTTCTCTACAAACAAACAGATAAACTACAGGTCCAACTCCTCTATAGTCAACAGATAAACTACAGGTCCAACATCTTTACAAACAAACAGATAAACTACAGGTCCAACTTCTCTACAGTCCACAGATAAACTACAGGTCCAACTTCTCTACAGTCCACACAAAAACTACATGTCCAACTTTTCTACAAACAAACAAATAAACTACAGGTCCAACTCCTCTATATTAAACAGATAAACTACAGGTCACACTTTTCTAATAACAAACATAAACTAGTGGTCCAACTTCTCTATTGTCAACAGAAAAACTACAGGTCCAACTTCTCTACAAACAAACAGATAAACTACGTGTTCAACTTCTCTACAGTCAACAGATAAACTAGGGGTCCATCTCCTCTATAGTCAACACATAAACTTCAGGTCCAACTTTTCTAAAAACAAACAAATAAACTACAGGTCAAACGTCTCTACAGTAAACAGATAAGCTACAGGTCCAACTTCTCTACAGTCAACAGATAAACGACAGGTCCAACTTCTCTACAAACAAACAGACAAACTACTGGTCCAACTCCTCTATATTCAACAGATAAACTACAGGTCACACTTCTCTAATAACAAACACAAACTACTGGTCCAACTTCTGTATTGTCAACAGATAAACTACAGGTCCAACATCTTTAAAAACAAACAGATAAACTAAAGGTCTAATGTGCTACAGGTCAAACAATAACACTACAGTCACACACTGTCTTAATAAACAAAACATAAACTACTGGTCCAACTTCTCTATGTCAACAAGAACCCCCCCACACACACTACAGGTCCAACTTCTCTCAACAAAATAAAAAACCACGGGTTTCAACCCCTTCTTCAGCAAAAAGATAAAACAGGGCCAACTCCTCTTAAATCAAAAATAAACTACAGGTCCAAATCTCTACAACAAACAGAAAACTCAGGCACCTTTTCTACAAACAAACAAAATAAAACTACAGGTCCAATTTTTACAGTCCAAACCCCAAAACTACAAGTCCAACTTCTCTACAAACAAACAGATAAACTACGTGTTCAACTTCTCTACAGTCAGCATATAAACTACAGGTCCAACCCACAAACCCAAAACAGATAAACTCAGGGGCCCCCAAATTTTTCTTTCCCAAAAAAATAAATACAGGGACAAATTCTCACAGTCAAACAGTAAAAAAACGGTCCAACCTTTTTTACAGTCAACAATAAAATACAGGTCCAACTTCCCCAATCCAAAAAAAAGATAAACACCCGGTTTTAAAAATTTCCCCCTAACAGAAAAACTAAGGTCCAACTTCTCTACAAAAAAACAGAAAATACGGTTCAACTTTTTCGTCAAAAATAAACTACGGGGAAACTCCTCCAGTCAACAAATAAAATACAGGGCCAACTTTTCTACGTCAAAAAAAACAAGTACAGGTCCAAAAACTTCCTAAGTCCCACAATAAACTACAAGTCCAAACTTCTCTACAAACAAAAACAGATAAAAAATACGGTTCAAACTTTTAAGTAAACAAAAAAAAAATACAGGTCCCATCTTCCTAAGCAAAAAATAAACTACGGTCCAACCCTTCTCACGTCAACAAAACCTACAGGGCCAAAGCCAAAAACCCCCCACCAAAATAAAAAACCTACGGTCCATTCTTACAAACAAACAGAAAAAAACAGCCCACTTTTTTACGTCAAGATAATACAGGTCCAACTTCTAAGTCCCCCAATAAACTACGGTCCAACTTCCCCAAAACCCCAAAAAAAAACGGTCCAACTTTTCCCATAACAGATAACTACGTCAATTCTCTACAATAAAAAATAAACTACGGGGCCAACCTCTAATCCCACAAATAAATAAGGTCAAATTCTTAGTAAAAGTAAAATAACAGCCAACTTCTTAGTCAAAAATAAACTACAGTCAAAAATCTCTAAAAACAAACAAAATAAAAACAGGTCCAACCTCTAAGTCAACAGTAAACCCAGGTTAATTCTCTAAAAAATAAAAA